>OX103955.1:5275984-5278484 GCA_944470425.2 Schistosoma bovis | reverse complement strand
CATACTTATTCAACTCAACACTTCATATTACTCATTCTGATATCGATGATTTTATTATATATTGCATTCATTAATTCATGTGATATAATTTTTAATAGTTGAATTCATAGCTCGATGTACGTTGTACCACCATTGAAATTCTGGAAGCACTAGATCGCCGTTTCATCCTACTAAGGGACTAATCAGCAGTGCGCATCCACCATCCTACACCAAAGGTAATCGAATCCAGGCCTTCGGTATCGTGCGCGAACGCTTAACCTGTACAACACTAAATCGACTGTCATCCAACGGTGTTATTTTCTAGCTTCAATCGATCCACAATGGTCTAGCTCACATTGATTCATGGTTGATATATTATTTGATAATTTACTTGTTAAACAACTACTGATCACATTTATTCGTATATATACTAATTTGACTAGACAAATATCATTTTGTTGTATGAAAAACTTCAACTTCTGGCTAGTGGTTTAATTCCGTAGTTCTATCTATTGAACAGCCACCATTGTGTTATTTTATGCTTATGGTTAACATATATTGGTTAGTACTAGGTCAACACATTTAATAAATTGAAAAAAACTCGTTTAAAACTCGTGATTTCGAAAATGCCCACCTAATAACTAAGTGAAGGTTATAAACCAGTATGAGGAATTAAAATTATGATTTACAGTTGATGGTTAGGGCTAAGATTTAGATTTGGGGTTTACATTACGAAGTGACGATCCGCTATGATGCCAAAACGCTACTTAGCCAAACACATGAATTAATTTCGCGCCAAAACGTAAAACTCGTTTTCTGATTGGTTCGTTCACAAATTATAATCTCACCTGACTTGGTTGTTATGCATAGTCTACATAGGGGGAAATGTTAAACACTATATAACATTGACAACATTGTTTTTTTGCTCTAAAATAACAAAAAATAATAATTTCTTGATAATTTTAAGTACTGCAAACATCAATTCAAAAGTATGGCTTTCATGCATTCTATATGATGAAAGATTTAAGCTAAGGTTACCTGTAATATTGTTGATATTCAATATACTTCGTATATCCAGTACAACCGGTCAATATGCTTGTGTACTTTTTTCTGATTATCATTTTTTTTAAAAATAGTTTTATACTGGATGAGGTCACTAACCCCGTACCCAACCCTCGTCCTTTACTCGGGCTTGGAACCAGCAGTAACCACAGAAAGGCTCCGGGTGGAGTTAATCCTAAAATTTACTATTTATTTATTTAATGAATAATTTCTATATATTTATGCTAATTTTATAAAAGATTTCATTCCTCGGGTTAACTTTTATTTATCAGCATAGGATTGTGGAGACTATAAGGTTTTTTATTAAGATCATGATGATCGAATGGTGTTAGAGCGACATTGAAAGCCTGGAAGCAATGAACGGCCGTTTTGTCCTATTGTGAGACAGGTATCTATCTTAGTACAATGAAAGATGGTCACGCGATTTCGTGGATTGGTTGAGGTTAGACGCTAACACTGCTAGATGCCGGTCGGCTCGTTGGTCAAGAGGTTAAATGTTCGCACGCGAGACTGAAGGCCCTGTGTTCGAATCGCATCGGCGCAGGATTGTAGATGTCCACTGCTGAGGAGTCCAACAATAGGACGAAACGGCCGTTCAATGCTTCCAGGTTTTCAACTGTGGTGGTCTAACATCAATCGATTTAAGATCTCAATCAATAACTTTTATTAAACTCAATTCTACTGTAATATTCACTTATAGAAAGATGCATAAAAGTGCCAAATACAAAAACTTGAAAGATAAATTCATTCAAGATTAAAAATCATTAAAGTTTCTTTTCAATAAATATTAAAACAAAACGCACACTAAAATCACGTTTCCTCAATTCTTTTCTTTTGATTTTTTTGATTAAATAAATTTTATTGACCAATTTTTTTCATTTTTATTTGTCTCTGATTAACGATTGTTTTCTCGCTTTTTTTCTTTTTTGTTTGCGCTCATTTTTCAGTTTAAATATATTTTTAAATAATTTTTCTCAAGTACGTTAATTAATTAACGTTATTTTTCTTATTTTTTTTTCAAAATTATTACGCGCCTATACACATACATGTACGCGCGCACTGATTTATATGAGTATATAAATAGATGACCTTGTACGCTTGTGCACAGACACACGCCCACACATATACATATATTCAAGGTTGAATTGCGTATAAATCAAAGATATTTAATTTAAACAAATGAAGGTATTTAAAAGAATTTTGTTTGAATATAAAAATAGGACATTGATTAGATATAATAAAAAAAATTTTTTTAAAAAGTCCCGCTATTTTTTAGAAAACAAATTTTTTTACTGTCTCCCCATAATCTGTTTAAATAAGGATTGTAGACAGAATATATACGGGTGTGTGTGAACGTAATTGATAATTGAATTGAAATTAAGAAAGAAAAAAAGAAAAAAATTATTGACAAATTAATCAGAGAAAAAAAATCGATAAATAAATAAATAAAAAGATAGAT
>OX103955.1:4140984-4598484 GCA_944470425.2 Schistosoma bovis | reverse complement strand
ATACCGATGCCATTGTGATCGATTCTGAGCCATGTCACCCACAGTCTCCGAACATTGGTTACGATAGTCACGTGGATCCCAACCAAGTAGTCTGCATTAACCAACATGGATCACACCAGAAGTTAGTGATTTTAGGGACTGATGCCGTGTTTTTGTTTGGTCGCTCCTAACTTTCTCCCAACCATCCCCAACACTAGTTAGCATTGCATGTCGTGGTAATCAGTGTTCAGACATATGTAATACGTAGCCCAACCGTCTCAGTCGATGAAGATTTACAACTTCATCAACTGATGAATTAATTCTAAAGAATATAGTTTTTTAAAAGTTAAAGTGAAGAATATGTATCAACTTTCTGATCAAAGAATTTGATAAAATACAAGATCTGTATACTTAAACAAACCAATTTTAATGATCCAATAAAACCTATATAATCAATAAATATCTTCGTACATTGATAAATATTTAGTTGAGATCTATAGAGTTAGTATGAAATCAGACATTGTGGCGTTGTAAAGAAGTACCCAGATGGGATAAGCATAAATTACCACCTCTGAATTAACTACTTTTATGAATCCGGCGTCCATCTTGTTGTGTTAATGAGGTATGGCAACTTGGACCGATGCATAAATGTGCCTGGTCCTACATTGTAGCTGACTGAAAATTCCTTGAAATCTTACATATATGAATATTCAAATTCTATTTATTCTATCAAAAAATGTTTTGTTCTAACTTTTACCCTACCCCTTTCATGTTACCGCTAACTGTATTTATAAATTCACATGTACCTGCTAAAGCAGTTACATAGGCCGAACGGAAAGGAAGGCATATCTTAGATTTTTCGAACATGTTTCAAAAAGTTTCAGAACAAGAGAAAGAAAGACTTTAAACAGTGCAATCACCAAACATCTCCTTGATATAGGATATCAGGTAGATACCTTGCAATCCTTCAAGGTGATTAATAAGCAGCCAAACTCCAGTTTTCTGAATCCGTTGTCATCAGGCGTTAAAAACTTGATGTATATGCTCAAAAGGAGACGGTTATTAATCTTTCCTTGCCTTGGTGACAAATATACTTTCGTTGCATCTTAAATTTCTTTTTTCTTTTTCTTTTACCTCTTCCTCACACTTATTACATCATTGGGTTTTATTTCAACTATTTTCCAGATTATTAATCTTATTTTATCAACTGAGCTCTACTCACCATATTCCTATCAATGTTTACTCATTATGTAATCATTGATTTCTGGCTATTTGAACTGTTGTCATAACCAATATGGTAGAATATTTTTTCACATATTCAGTCTATTAATTTTATCAACACCCTTACTATACTTTACTAAAGTGTCTTTAATATAACTTCTAACCAAACCTTTTCATTTAAGTAATTTAAACCTATTATGTAATGATGAGCGTTTAAATATCACAGGTTGTAAGCAACTGATGAGAATCAAACGAAATAGAAATGAATTTTAGCTATTCGATTAGAATCATTGTTCTTGCTCTTTTCAAAATGATAAAGGGAACTATGTGTATGAAACTATCTTGATTATATTGAATTCATGTTTTACATATCTTTTAATCTGTCTAAGTTGATCTATTTAATAATATAAATGTCTTAACAAGTAAATGTATCATCAGTTTATGATAATGAGGCGTACTGTGTCAATATCTATTACATATGGCTGATAAACTTTATTTTCTTATTGCATTACTTCAATTTATCTAAGAGACATAGTGTTTTAATAAAAGATTAACGTATATAATAGAAGAGGGGGTTTTCTAGGTAGTATAGTAATTTCAATAGTTGGAATGATGAGTCAATTGAAGTTAGATTGATAGGTCCTGAGTTCGAATCTCGTGCGCAATGCTAAGAAGTCCCACAATTAGACGAAACGGTCATCCAGTGCTTTCAGGTCTTCTATGATTGTCTAACTTCAATTAACTTATGATCTCAACTATTCAAATTATATAATAGAAATTGTATGAGTTTGCATAGTTGCTATGGAAAGTATGAATAGCTTTCTATAACATGTATATCATAATATATTCCTTTATATATTAATGATTTTATTAAAGTTCATTCCAAATACAAACTAGAATTATCCTTATCATTAATAAGCGTTTAAATCCATCCCATTGTACATATTCAGTAATGAATATGAATTACTTCGAGATATAGATATATCCAAATGAGGTTGGAATGTAATTCCTAGATTTCACTGTACGCTACAATTTATGTATTATGAAAATCGATATTGACTTTTGTTTTTCTTATCATTATCAATATTATTTACAAAGATTTCACCTGATATCAGTTATCAAAGCCACTTATTAAATCTCCTCAATCTCAATTGTATATGTTAAAGGGTTTAGTTAAGATTTTCATATAATTTGACGGTAGTGATTACAATCAGCTCGAAAAGTATAATAAAAATAACGAAGCACCGGAATGACATTTTTCTTGTATTTCACTGATAAGGTTATTCCTCAACAATGTTGTTTATTTATTTGAACGCACAAACATTGTTATAAACGGACACCAAATACATATGCCCCACACAAGTCACTTGATTTGTGTGTGTGTGTGTGGGCTATGGTATTGCCTGGGTGGCCAGGCTAAAATAGGTGGTTTTCATAGTAAGCCACACCCCAAGCCTTCGACCTAAAGGTCTGATCCACAAGGCAGTGGAGTAACGTTGAGTGATGCTGTCCTATGGTAGTCGATGACCCACAATAGATTGCTCAGGATCATGGAGTTCGTGCGTACAATTGACTTTGAATCAGGGTTTTCCCAACTCACTTAGATGAACCCTTCGTATCTAACAACACGGTTAAAACACCGGACATTAGATTTTCGTCCTCTCAATTTCGTAAACAACATCTCCACCTCCAGAATGAAGTGGCTGTATAGGCATAACCATATGAGAACACTTCAAGCGACAGAGTGAACTCCCCCAACCCTTGACCGTCTCAGAGCATTTGGCAACTGACTTCATCTCAATTCGATTAGTTTTATATCTAATTGTAATAACAGTTCAATACACGTTAACCTATTTATTTCTCTTTCAAAAATTTCTCTCTTTTTAGATATTTGAAACAGAAATCAAAGTAGATCAAGATTTATGGGAAAGTATTCAAGATGAATTAAGATTTGAATTATCCTATTAAATCTATTCAATTAATCTTTATTTAATACTTACACATTATTTGTGAAGTATTTTTGTTGTTGTTGTTGCTGCTGTTGTTGTTTTAATTTATTAATAAATATGTACAAAAAAAGAGAAAAAGAGAAATAGAAAAGAAAAACACAAAGAGAATCTTTCAAAGAAAAAAAACTAGAAATAGGGATTCAAAAAAACAAAACAACCACCGCCACCACCACCACCACCACCACAACAACAACAACGACACTCATGGTGATACATAAAAAATCGATTATTTTTTTGTTTTGTTTTTTCTTGATAAATGATATTCAATATTCTTATTTAAAAGATGACATAATAATTTTATTGTTGTATTTAAATTCCTTTTTTTTCAAATCATTTTTCCCGCCTCCTTTTTTTGAAATTTTTATTTGTTTTTTTTGTATTTTATGTAATGTGATTGTGACTTGTTTTTTGTTTCCAACCATGATATTAACATCATTGATAATTGTTAACAATATAAATGTGTATATTCATTATATAGATATGTATGGGGGATTGTTTTGTCGTCATAATGAACTCCCTTCCACTGATACAAGCATATTTGTCTATATAGACGTACTTACTTAGTTACTTACTTACACACACACATATATATATACATACATACATACACATGTACACCTAATATATCACTCATTATATTTAGATATTATCAAATACATAAATATACTCATTCTGTGAACTAATACTTTCCTTTTTAGTGTATCTTTGATAATGTTGTGTTTGTTTGTTTTTGGATTAAAATAATGTTGGAACTGGGTTTTCATCATAAGATGTCGTAAATCTTCTAAAATGAAGATCATCTAACTTGTACGACAGAGTTTAAATTATTTTTTTCTGGTTAGTGTCTTCATACCTAGCCCTTCTGTGCTTGAGATTGATAGTAACATCAAAGGAGCTCCAGACGGAGTAAAACCAAGCTGATTTGTATGATAATTCTGAGTGAATGTATAGTCATTATGTATATATATATATCTATAAGGTTGATATTAATTAGATAAATGAGTTGATAGATTTCATCATGAACTGAACTCAAATATAGGAATAATTGGAAATCAGATACAATTGGATAACTGTTTTCATCCTAGAATGAGATTTTTAATAAATTATTTCGGGAAATAGAAGCGGATATGAAAAGGATGAATATCAACTGGTAACAGCTGGAAAGGACTGCCCAGAACAGGATTGGATAGAGAGTGCTGGTAGGCGGCCAATGCTCCTCCAAGAGGAGTAACAGGTGTAAGTAAGTAAGTAAGTACCAATATGTGGTTCTGTCATGGATTGAACCTAAATGTTTCATAACTTATAATGAGAGTTTTTTTGTTGTATTCACCTTTACATTAGTCTACAAAATATACCAGGGAAGAATAAAAGTACATTGTGAAAGTAAATTTTCATCATAAACTGACAAAAGTTAGAGCCTTATATTCAAGATCATGGATGCGCATTGTTGAGAAGTTCCGTACTAAGATAAGACAACCATCCAATGCTTTCAGGTTATTAATGGTGGTTTAACTTAGATCGACTAATGAATTCAGTTGTTAAAAAAAAAGAGAAAAACTTTTGAATCAGAAAGAAATGAGCAAATTACATTCAAATTGAAAGTTTTCATGAAAATACAAGTTTAAACATACAAACATCAAGTTTGTTAGTAAGCGTGATATATTTACGCCATAAAATTGAAATCTTATGATTTACAAGCAAAGATGGATAGTGGCGAGCAGTGGAATCCAGGACGCGCATTTCGTCCTATGGGAAGATACAAGCAAAACAATACCAAGTGGATTTAAATTCACCCGATTGCACAAGCAAGTGGCTATCGAGAATCAGTAGCTGACTGGATAACACGATGGCGTTTGAATTGAACGGTACTGGGTTCGGGTCCCGAAGTGAACTTCAACTCAGAGATGCAGGTAAATCCATCTGACGAGTCCCAAATAGAACGAAACAGGTGTCCTGGATTTCACTGCTAGCCACTATCCATCATTGCTTACAAATAGCTTGTGAATTAAGGCAATATATCGAGGCAATACGCACAGTATGTACATATCCCAATAACAGACTGATCAATTGCAATCTAAAACCTCAATGGGAAGATACGAGCAAAACAATACAAATGTGAATCTTATGATTTACGTTTATTCAACTACTGTCAATTTAATAGTAGTATCAATGAAGTTGTACAAACAATAAGTAATCAAGTTCATTATCATTGAAGATTTCTTATTGAACAGTTAAACAGTTCCCTGCTTTTTTTTTAAAAAATAATTAACTTGCTAGCAAGTCCAGACGTTTTGTTAAAACGAACAAAATGAACTATGGAATATCATACAGACTTGTAATAGTTGATTTATCCGTTGAGAGAATTATTAACTTATACATATTTTGATGGTGATAAGTCCAGTGCTTCCAGGTTTTCCATGATAATCTAGCTTCAATTGACTCATGATCTTAACTATTGAAATTACTATAATATCCACAAAACCCCTTCTGATACTAATCAGTATATGCTCACTAGTGACTGGCTTCAAGAGTTATTTCCCAGAGTTCTAGTGAGAAGCCATGACCAATGGAGTTCAACCGGGTCTGTTGTGAAATAGTAACTCACTGATGACATTCGTGAACGGTAACACAATTTCGTGGTTTGGTTGAAGTTAGAGATTAACACCGTTGGATGCCGGCCGACTAAGTGGTCTAGAGGTTTAGAGCTCGCGTGCGAGACCGATAGATCCTAGGTTCAAATCTCACGATGCGGGATCTTGGATGCACACCACTGAGGAGTCCCACAATAGGAGGAAACAGCCGTCCAGTGCTTCTAGGTTTCCCATGGTAGTCTAGCTTCAACTGACTCATTAATTCAACTATTCAAATTACTATAATATCCACAAAAATCCCTTCTGATATGTAAAACATTAACAACCGTTCGGTGAATCAGAAATGTTATATGCGAACGAAGAATAAATGGAAGGTAACTGCTGGGAATTATTTCTGGACTATTATTACATATATTCTTATTGGATAATTATTAAGTAACTAGATTATATATGTATACTCATATTCCTTATATCATTAGCTTTCATTTGACCTATTGGCTACGGTTATACGATTTACCATCCTTAATTTATATCCAATTTATTTGCTACGGTCTCTCACACTCCATTATGTCCCGATGTGCATAATGAATGGTAACTTTTAGGATTCATATTATGGACCATTACTATGCGTACATTTTTATCGTATAATTGTTATGTAACTAAACTATTCATATTCATGCCCCTATTATTATGAGCTTTATTTTGACCTATGAACTGTTATTATACAATTTTCCATTCTTGAATTATGCCCTGTCTATTATTAGTCACTGCCTCCCTCATTCACAGCCACATTTGGCCAAATCTTGTAAAAATGTTGTTTCCTATTTTACGGTACGATGTGGTCTGTCTGGTTGGTATATAAACCCAATATGTTTGAAATAGAATGATTCATATCGCAGAGGTTGAGATTGGTGTTCTGGACTATAACAGGTAGGGCTGGGCATGAAGTAGGACCGACGAACACTCTAGACTGCTCGTCCGTGCTTTACGCGTCACTGGTTCGATCGATAAATCACTGTTCTCTAATTGGCGGATTCATTACGTTATACATTCATAGGGCACACAGGCTACAAGTTATAACACACCCACTTTTTGCTTGATCTTGTGTAATAATTAATTTTTTTCATTTTATGGTGTAATGCCGTCTGATTTTCCTGTATAGAAACCACGTACGTATGAAATATACGATCCACATAGTGGAGGTTAATATTTGTGTTCTGGACTGAACGGGCTGGGTTAGGTGATAAATTGCTATACCGAGGACCAGTGAGGATCCAGAGTTGATGTAAGTCTGCTAGTGTTGGCAAACGCATCATTGATTTAGCACAAGGACAAAGTCACATAAGGCGGCGTTTTGATTGGTGATCTTATCACCTAATATCTGACAGAGTCATAAGACATACCAAGAAACGAACGTCTTGCAATTTCTTCATAATAGTTGTAAAAACGTTTCCTACCGTGAAGTTCAACCTACTTTATAGCTCTTTTCCTTGGCTTTATCAAAATAAGAAAAATATCCAACATATGAAACGATCTATTAACAGTTTTAGACTTATCATACATAGTTAAGGTAACAGCTACAAAATTTCATTGATTTCAATTTTTTCCATTTTGGACGTTTACTCACTAACCGTGAAAATCTAAAATTCGCTTTTAATAGCTCCATAAAAATCATACACAAAGGAAAAAAACTGTTCAACAGTACTTATTATTTATTTGAACACATAGATATTGGTACAAGGGGGGCACCAAATACATATGCGCCAAACAAATCTCATTTGATTTGTTCGAGGGCTGGGATAGTGCCCAGGTTTCCAAACCGAAGCAGGTGGTTTTCTTAGGGAGCCTGTAGCGTCGGTTATTATGTTAGGCCCATATATCTTATTCTAGCTTTCGAACAACCCATTCTATTCATCCTACTTGAGTCACATTCTGACCTTGTTATTTATTCGCTTATCAATCTTGACTGTTTTTATATGAGCGTGTAGGTATGTGCACACTTCTTATCCCATCACATGTCTGTAACTTATATTTGTGTGCCTATAAATATTGATTAACGCTTGATTAAAGGGGAGTTGGCTTATCAGCCATATCCACTGCGCGTCGTTTCTATTCTCTTTATTCCATTCGTTTTATATACAAAATATATGTATTCACAAGTTCATTCTCGTTATTCGATTTATTTAATTCCGTTATTGATTAACACGACTTGAGTCGATGATTGTATACGAGGATAAGTGATGACAAACATTCATACGATCTAATTGGAGTCAGATCACGGGCCACTAAAGTGGAGAGCCCTTTTGACAATATCGTTCGATCCAAACGGCGATTAAACAGCAAGCCTCCACTGGTCACACCCGGAGCCTTCAACACAAAGGTCTGATCCACAATGCAGTGGAGCAACGTCAGAAGATACAGTCCCATGGTAGCCGGTGACCAATAATTGGTTCATACACCATTTGTCCGCTCAGGATACTGGAGCCCATGTGCACCATTGGTTTAGAATGAGGGTTTTCCAACTCCCCTAGGTGGACTCTCCATGTCCACCAACCCTTTTAAAGCGCCGGACATTTGCTTTTCGTCCTCTCAATTTCGTAATCAAAACACCCCCACCACGAGAAGGCAGTGAGTAGAACTTCCCTGGCAGAGGCTATATACACGTGGCCGTGGGGGAGCATTTGGAGAGAGATAGCGGACTCTCCCCACTCTCGGCCGTACCAGGGCATTTGGGGGCTTAACAGTACTTAACTAAAGTCAATTTGATCAAATGATTTGACAGGGTACTAAACATTTCGAGTACTACACAAATCCCATCCCCCCACATTAAAACACCTAAAAACCAGTCAGAGTAAAAGTATAGGATCATTGTAATAAAATGATACTGATGTACAACAACAAAAATAATTCTTGAAGTAAACCCTGTTGGAAATCGAGTATAGGATTTTGTGATCTAAGTTTCGTAAGTCACTTATCAATCAATGAAACTTTGAGGTTCCACTTTAAAAACCACTTCTTTACCATCATGAATTATAGTTAATCTACTAAGGATTAAAAAAAAGAATATTAGAATATCAGTATAGAGTCATAGAGATTGTTGAGTTTTCACTGAGATCATGAACCAATCGTTAACTGGTTTAAGTTGGACATTAATACAGTTAAATCCCGGATCAGTGATCTAGAGGTTAAGCGTTCGCATGAGACCAAATGTTTTATGCTCGATTCCCTTTTGTGGGTCATCGTGGATGAGCACTGTTGAAGAGCCTTATACTAAGACGAAATGGCTATCCAGTACTTCTAGGTTTTCAAAGGTGGTCTGACATTGATCGGTTCATGATTTTAATAAAATAATCTACAATTCACAGATTAGGTGCAATTACATATTATTGAGTTTTCAACTGATTCTGTTCTTGTTGCTTTCATAAGATTGATTGAAAGATATTCTTTACAAATTAATAATTCATCTGGCGCAAAGTAATACCGATAAGCATCATTAGCTGGATGGTAAACTATAATAAGGGCGAAAACCAAAGGGAGAGAGAGAAAAGGGCGTGATGAGATGTGTGAAACTTATCAATAAGGGGGAGGATTGATGAAGATGATCATCGAAAAGGTAAGCATCAAAACGAATAAAACTTCTTAGTATGTGCTTGAACATCTATCCCTTCATCTCAACGACCAATTAAAGTTTTCTTACTTTCAATGAACAGTCTACTCTCAATTAATACGGCGAATTTTAGAATTCAGTAACAATGATCTATCCTTATTAATATCAGTAGGGTTTTTTGTGGATATTATAATTTTAATAGTCGAATTAATGAGTCAATTGAAGCTAGACCACCATTAAAAACCTGGAATCTTCGGATAGTTGTCTTATCTTAGTATGAGACTCCTCAGCAGTGCGCATCTACAATCCTGCCTCGCGAGATTCAACCCCAGGACTGATAGATCCTGGGATGTACAAAAATATCGTATGACAAAATGAAGATCACTCTGTCTGTCATGCGACGTTTGAAGTTATTGCAAAACAGTTAACAGAATATAACCAAGCATCAGATAAATGAGTATAAAAATCGAACAGAATGATCAACAACAACATCACATAAATTATTTGCTACGGTGTATGTTAGCTTGTTATTTACAGTGTCAGCTCAACTTCTAGATGTAACTCTAATAAAACAAATTATTCGGTGCATATGACTTGATCATCAGGTGTCCTTACTGAAGCCGAAGTTTATTGGATACAATAAACTTGAAGTCTGAATTATAAAACTTTACACCTATAGCAAACTATACGAAGTGAACCTGACTTTAAATCTATCAACTTTCATGACTAACTAAGAACATTCAGTTTTACCAGCATTCCGACACTTATTTTTAAATGCTCAAAGAACAAACGAATCTATATTATGTAACCCGATAAATTAATCATCAACAAATTCACGTGCTGAGTATATATAAGATAGAAATACTCCCTGGTTCATCAAACATAAATGGACAGTTCTGTTAGACGTGTAACGATGATTTCCACTTTCCGGTTACTTTACACCATGATATAAACACACGAAGAGCACTAACACAATTACACTTGATGGCGCAGGTCTGCTAGGAGTGGAATCCTTCACGTACCTGGGAAGTATCATCGATGAAGAAGGAGGATCTGATACAGACATAAAGGCAAGGATTGGCAAAGTAATGGCAGCACTCCTACAATTGAAAAACATATGGAACTCAAAACAACTGTCAACCAATATCAAAATCACAATCTTCAATACCAACGTCAAGACAGTTCTACTGTACGGAGCTGAAACTTGGAGAACTACTACAACCACCATCAAGAAGGTACAAGTATTTATAAATAGCTGTCTATGTAAAATACTCAATATCCGTTGACCGGATACCAATACTATCAGTAATAGCCTTCTGTCGGAGAGAACAAACCAGCCTTCAGTTGAAGAGGAAATTAAGAAAAGACAATGGAAATGGATAAGACATACATTATGCAAATCATCAAACTGCATCACGAAGCAAGCCCTAACTTGGAATCCTGAAGGGAAGTTAGTCAGTCAGTAACAACATAGAACTTCGTACGTACGTACATCAGTCCGAGTTGGCACACCACATTAGCACAGAGATGCAGTGGTCGATTCAAATCCCGTAGTGGTAGAGGTAGTAAGAGTATAAGCAGTAATCGGGAACATTAGGGTTTGAAGATGTTATTCAAGGAGTATAATCCAGTGAAATAAATTTGGAAAGAGGAAAAAAAGAGACATGAAGAATTCAGAAGATTAGAATTTGGGAGAACACAAAGAGTGGATGCACCTGCGCACACCATTGCAAACGATTTTCAGCCATGTCATTCAACGTCTCTAACCATTGGTTACTATCATCTCGCGGTCCCCAACCAGGTAGTATACACCTACCAACATGGCTCAGTCCACTTGTCAGTGACTTCATGAAATTGTGCCATGTTTTGGTCTGACCGCCTTTAGCTTTCTTCCAACCTACTCCTATACCAATGAACATAGCACGTCGAGGCAATCGGTGGTTGAGCATACGTAACAAGTGTCCTAGCCATCTCAACTGATGAAGGGAAGCGGAAAAGTGGAAGGCCAAAGAACACATTAAGTCAAGAATTAGAAGCAGATATGAAAACGATGAATAACAACTAGAAAGAACTGTAAAGGAGTGCTCAGGACAAGGTTGGATAGAGAGTGCTGATGGGTGACTTATGCTCCTCCATGAGGAGTAACAGGCGTAAGTAAGTGAGTAAGTTTAAACACATAAAATTAACAAATAAAAACTCAATTGAAATATATATCACTTTTGTTTATTAAAAGAATATAAATTAATTGATTTACTATACAAGAGAGAATGAATTGTTGTGTTCGTTTCTTTTTTTCTTTTCTTTTCTTCTTTTTGATTATCGTGAACGTTTCATTAACTTCTTTAAATGATCTCTTAATGCAATTTGTTTTTGTTGAAAACTACGTTTTGCTTTACCTCGAATTTTATGTTTAATCATTTGAAATGTTTTATTTTTTAATTTTTCACGATTTGTTGTACTGGCATATGCATTTAATCGATTCACCTAAATAAAAGAAGAAAAAAAAAGCCAATGAAAGTATTGGACGACTATTTCATTTCAGTATGGGATACTATTCAACAGTTCATATTCATAATCCCACATGCTGGACATGAATCCAAGACTTGTGGTCTCGCACATGACTCGGCAACCGATGCAACACGTGAACATGTCATTTAACTCATAAAATAAGTCCTTTGCATTTCTTGATTGAGATCATGAACCGATTGACGTGAGAACACCACCTTTGGAAGCCTGGAAGCACTGGATGGCCGTTTCGTCCTATTGTGGGACTCCTCAGCAGTGCACATCCACGATCCCGCTCGCAGAATTCCAACCCAGGGGCCTTCGGTTTCGTGCGCGAACGCTTAACCAACTGGACCACTGAGCCGGCATCCAATGGTGATAGAGTCTAACATCAACCAATCCACGAAATTGCGCGACCAACTTCTGTTGTACTGAGGTAGATACGTGTCTCTACCCGATATGGATTAGTTCCACTGGTCACGGCTTCTCACTAGAACTCCGAGAATTCTCTCATGAACCTAGTCACTAGTGAGTACATTTGCATTTCGTTAATAATAAAATATCTTGAATGATCCAAAAACTGTTAAAGGTGAATACATAAGTTCCTCTGGACTCAAGTACAAGAAACTGATGTTCGAAGATAATTTTTATCAAGAACAGACACTACAAAATAATCATAACATTAAAACTGAACAGCTGTTGCTGTCTAGTTTACCACGCTTAATTAGAATGCATCTAAGACTACACATATCTTCAAACAGGGGATTTATATTTCGTACGGACAACAACTTAGAATGTACCGATTCATATGATAAGCTATTTATAATATAACGTGACAATTATTTAATTTTATTAACGAACATTTGTTTTGATCACGTCAGTTTATTTTACACGCAACTCAAAACACACTTGAGGAAAATTCTATTCATGATCACAATCCTCATTGATGACGAGCTCTGATGTAAATATTATCTCAGGTCTAAATAACAAGATAGGCAGTTGATTATCTACATGAAAAGCGCAGTTACGACAATCCATCAGTTTCATTATTAGCCATAGCCTAAGATCATGATATATTACTAAGCAAACAGTATTGAGCTGTACTGTTTGGGTTGTCACAAGCAAGTCTGGATGGTGTTCGATCCTCCAGAAAAACGATGTAAAATTACCCTGACCCACAAGGGTATATTATATAACTGGTACACCCGAAGATGTGGGGAGAGTCAGCCCACAATCTCGAAATTCTCTCACATGGTCACGGGTATACAGCTACTGACAAGGAAGTCCTACTCACTACATTCTCGAGGCGGTGTTGTTTATGAAATTCAGAAGACGAAATTTTTATTTATTTATTTTAACACATAGATATTGGCACAATGGGGCACCAAATACATAGGCGCCACACAAATCTCATCTGATATGTGTGAGGGCTGTGATACTACCCGGGTGCCCAAACCGAAGCAGGTAATTTTCTTAGAGGGTCACTCTTCCAGCCTTCGACCTAAGGATCTGATCCACAAGGCAGCAGAGCATCGTAGGGAGATGCATTCACATGGTAGCCGGTCACCAACGAATGGTTCATACGCCATTTGTTCCCTCAAGATACTGAAGCCTATGTGTACTATTGTTTTGGAATCATGGTTTTCCAACTCCCTTAGGTGGACTCTCCATGTCCACCAACCCGGTTGAAGCGCCGGACATTCGCTTTTCGTTATCTCAATTTCGTAAACAACACCACCGCCACGAGAAGGCAGTGAGTAGGACTTCCTTGGCGGATGCTATGTACGCGTAGCCATGTGAGAGCGGACTCTCCCCACTCTCGGCCGTACAAGGGCATTTGGGGGGCGAAAAGACAATAAAGTTATTGAATATTCGATGAGTATCTTTAAATAATGAAGTACACACACGCAAAATAATTGTTACTGTAAAACAATTTAAAAGAACGTATTTATTACCTTGAAACCATATTTTTCTCGTCCAATTCGACCTTCTTCAATGGATTCCATTCGATCAGCTTTTGTTTGATGTGGACGTTTTACTAGACGTGTAATTGCACTCATACTAACAAGATTTCCTAAACTACCATCTTTATTTTGAATACCAACACCAGTGTTTTCACCATCTTCATCATCAGTATCCACAATAAAATATGAATCAGAATTATCGATTTTATCTTTATTTCGTAAAGAACTGTAGGATGCAAAACGTTTCTAAATGAGGATTTGAAATAATAATAATAATAGTCGAAGTTATGTCAATAATGAAATGAATTCTATACAAAGGGATTTAAGCTGAAATAAGAAAAACTTTCCATAAAAAGACTTTGGGCGAGACCATGATTTATAGACGAACCAATCAAGTATAAGATAACAGGTCTCGGATTTGGGCACGAAATTCACTCATCCATATTGGATAAATAAAGTCTTAACATTATAGCCAATGTCAGTTCGTGATGAAAACTCGAAATCTGATTCCTAAGCTTAATCATCAACTGTAAATCATGATTTGAATTCCTCACATTAGTTCATAATCCTCATTTGATCCTAGTTATTAGTAGGTGGACACTCTCAAGATCAGTTTAACGTCGCTCATAGGTCGTCCACAAATTATAGTCTCACCCAACTCTGTAATACAACTGAAAAAATTACTGAATATTTTACTAATGTTCTAACGTAAAATCGAATCTTTCGCGTTTACCCAAATTGTTATGCTTGAAGAGATTACGAGTTCACTTAAATCTGAGAATGAAACAAAGACTCAGCGACACAATGACCAAATAAGCTAACTATTCCGATGCGTCTCAATCCCGCTAACTAAAGAGAGAAGTTCAAGTTCAGAAGAGGGAAAACGTACTCCATAAGCAACCACAATCATTAGTGACAACAAGCACAACTCAAGTAAACACATACAGCATTAAAAAAATGTCCTTAGGAAGCGTTATAAAATAGTATATTCAAAGAGACAACGAATCAATGATATTTAAGTTCCTCCCAAGTGAGAAATACGAGATGAAAGTGAAGTGATGGGCACTTCTAACATGAAAAAAAAAAGAATTTCAAATTTCCAAAATAACATTGCAAAAATAAGACATTTACCAAGTGAGTTCTGGGGATCTAGTGTCCCCAACACAAATGTCATGTCTTACATGTGTTGATATGCACATAAAAACTCTTTATCCTACTGATTTATCAATTTTCTTAATATATATTACACTTTTTGTATTAAGACATATTTATATGAGATTATAATTGCTCATTAAACACAACATCATTATTGAAACGTTCCAATAAGCTGACTAAGCAACACTTATCTTTTAAACCAACCAGAGTTCAGAATTAATGAAATCAAAACTAGATGTGTGTTAACCGATATGATCGAAGTGTAACCAAACATAATCAACGATACGCGATATTGCGCTACCTCACACCCAACACGGTTGAACTACTACTAGTCACGGTTTAAGAGAAGACAAAGAGTGTATACACCTATGCCATTGTGATAGATTGTCAGCCATTTCACCCATAGTCTCCAACCATTGGTTACGTTAGTCATGCGGACTCCAACCAAGTAGTCTGCATCTACCAATATGGCCCACACTAGAAGTTAGTGACTTCAAGCACTGATGCCATGTTCTAATTCGCCCGCCCCTAATTTTCTTCCAACCATCCCCAACAGTCAGTCAGTCAGTCAGCTACAACGCAGGAACAGGCACATATGTACATCGGTCCAGGTTGCCATACCGCATCAGCACAACAAGATGAACACCGGATTCATAGCAGTGGTTAGGTCAAAGGTAGTAATATGTAGGAGAAAGATTACATATAGAGATATAGTACAAGAAGAAAGAATTGGTTCGTAGAAAGAAAGATATGAAGCGATTTTAATCTCTTAGTTTAAGGGAAGACAGGGAGTGTATACACCGATGCCATTGTGATCGATTCTGAGCCATGTCACCAAGAGTCTCCAACCATTGGTTACGATAGTCACGCGGACCCCAACCAAGTAGTCTGCATCTACCAACATAGCTCAGACTAGAAGTTAGTGACTTCAAGCACTGATGCCACGTTTTGGTTTGGCTGCCCCTAACTTTCTTCCAACCATCCCGAACACCGATTAGCATTTCATGTCGTGGTAATCAGTGTTCAGACATACGTAACACGTGGCACAACCATCTCAGTCAATGAAGATTCACAACCTCACCAACTGATTTACCATCATTCCCTAATACCTTGCGTCTAACCTCATTATTACTTACCCGATGATCCTAGCTGATGCGAGCAATACTTCTAAGATATCTGTCATCAAATACTAGTAACCTACGAGTATCTACAACCATTCATCGCCACATTTCGCAGCCAAAAGACTCTGCATTTTATCAGCATCTTCACCAAACAGGACTATGTCATTTGAGTAAAGAAGTATAGATCTGAAGTGTCTACACATTCAGCGTTGGTGTTTGTCAAATATTTGAACTGAATATGAGAAATATTCACACACAAAAAGTGCTATTTATTACAACCACTTTATTAGGAAAAATCAGATTATAAATCTGAAGACTTGTAAACATGTATATAATGGCAAATGAACTTTTAACCGAAAATACCTGTTTTGTTTGTTGATATTTACGCATTGCTTCAAATTCCTCTTGAGTAAATATACGTGATGATGCTATCTCTATAGCTTTTTCTTTCAAAACACTTGGATCTATTTTAGTTTTCTTTGAAGAGACATTCATATTAGATTCATCTATTTCCATGTCAACATTATCTTGTTCATCATCTTCTTCTGAGGAATTGGGTAAATTTACCCATTCATCATCTGATTCATCTGTTTGACTGTCATGACATGTTTTATCCTCGGACTCTTGAACCTCAGAACACGATTCCCATGAATCATTTTCTTTGTCATTGATAAAACATGAAAGTAAAAATTAAACACTAAATTTACTTCAACTATTCTTTGTCATAATTTCACATTACTTATAAGTAGCTTAAAATTATATTATAAAATACTTATCAAAAGGGTTTACTCAACGATCTTGCTCGTATTAAGTGAATTGAGACTAATATATAATAATAGATCAGGATCTTATATAAGGAGTGAACGATAGTCTCGAGTATCATTACCAACGAGACATCGTTTATTACTAGAGCTGCTCGGAATATCAGGGAATAATTGGTGACTGACTTTTCAATAGTGAGTTACCGAAACATACAAAGGCCGCATTCTTAGGAGTGAAGAACATATGGAACTCAAAACAACTGTCAACCAATATCGAAGTCACAATCTTCAGTGCGAATGTCAAGACAGTTCCACTGTACTCAGATGAAACTTCGACAACTACCACAACCATCATCAAAAAACTACAAGTATTTGTAAACAATTGTCTACGCGAAATGCCCAACGTTCGTTGACTGGATACAATCAGTAACAACAGCCTACTGTGGGAGAGAACAAACCAGATTCAACTGAAGAGCAGAATAGGAAAAAATGCTGCAGGTGGATAGGACGTACATTTCTGAAATAATCAAACTGCATCATGAGACAAGCACTCACTTTGAATTCTGAAAGGAAAAGGAAATGAGAAAGACGAAGGGACACATTGGATTAGGAATTGGAAACAGATATCAAAGGGATGAATAGCCACTGGGAACAAGTAGAAAGGACTGTTCAGGATAGAGTTGGATGGGGAATACTGGTGGATGGCCTAGGCTCCTCGATGAGGGGAAACAGGAGTAAGTATGTATGTATTTATGTATCATATATATTTTTTTTAAAAATCAAGTTAAACATTTATTTGTTCAACATTCTTACCTTCATTATTTAAGCATTTCTCTGAATCATCCAAACTTTTATTAGATTTTTCAGAGGATTCTTTCTTTTTAACATTCAATTTCTCTGAAGCCAGAACAACTATTTCAGCTCCAGGAATAGTTGAAGATGTAGTACATTGACCATAATTAATTGCAACATTTTGAGGTATATCATATTTTAATACGTCTAATTGTGATTCTGTTAGACGTCCGCATTCTTTACGTGGTAATAATTCAGGATTTATCTAATGTAAATAATTAAATATAAAACCATAAAAATAAGTCAATTGATATAAGGCATGATGAATGCTTTTTCGAAATCTTTCTGCAACAAAATTAGTAATAATAAGAAAATTTATTCCAAGACTTTATTTACTTGAACGCATAAATATTGGTACAAAGGGGCATTGAATACACACAAGTCACTTGATTTGTGTGTGGGGGGGGACTATGATACTGCCCGAGTGGCCAGACCAAAGCAGGTTTTCTTAGGCGGTCACATCCTGCGCCTTCGACCTAAAGGTCTGATCCACAAAGAAATGGGACAACGTCAGGAGATGCAGTTCCAATGTGGCCGGTGACCAACGATTGGTTCGTACGCCATTTGTCCCCTTCAGGATCCTGGAGTTCATGTGTACCATTGGTTTGGAATCAAAATTTTCCAACACCCCTAGGTGGATCCTTTGTATCCACCAACCCGGTTAAAGCGTTGGACACTCGCTTTTCGTCCTCTCAATTTCGTAAACAACAACTGTGCCACGAAAAGGCAGTGAGTAGAACTTCTCTGGCAGTGGTTGTATATGTGAGCATTTCGAGAGGGATCTTGTCACATATAAACAAAAACTATCGTCCTGTCATAAATCTGCATTAGATGAAACAATTTTTTATACTAATATGTTTTGTTACTTCATCGACATTTGAATTTCAATTAATGACTGGTGATAACCTTACCGTTGAACTCGAATCTATCCGCTAAAAACGACCAATCATCATCATCATCATGTGAGCTACTGATGATTTTTGTAATTAATAAGAAACTAAGCATCTACACTAAGTTAGGTACATGACTAAAACTATTATTACCAATTTAATGAAGTGCAAGGAGACAAAAATCCCGATTTCTAATGATACATTGCATGCCACAAATAAGGATGGTTAGTTTTATGCAAGACATCTCATTAGTGACTTAAGAAAAAAGCACAATATATATGCATGAATAGTTGATAGTTGACTTAGAACCCTAAAAACAGAAAAACCACTAAAAACACCAAACAATTGATGTAAGAGAGAGGAAAAAATGCGAATGTAGTTTGAGAAATTATAGAGAAAATTTTAGCTGAAAGTAGCAATAATTTGAGTTGTGAAATTAAAATCCGACTGAAAATAGTTACCAAGTTATACAACAGTCAATCACCAATGATGTAATCAGTATATTGCAGTGGAGTGGTGGTATATTAGTGGTTTTAGAGCCCTATGCTTTTAACCAATATGTGAGATGTTCAAGCCCAGTTTCATACATTTTGGGTTTGACTATCCGGGTAACATATACCTGCACTTCGTGAGTTACATTACTTTTTACAATGTTTCGAACTTTCCCCTTGTAGACGATCAACACATTAATGTATCCATCAGTTCATGAAACCAATATACCCCATTAAATTTATTTCCAGGAACATACTTGTGCACTTAGCTTTCAGCCACGCTCTAATTGCGAAGGACAGTGATGATAATCCTTCGCCCGAACCGAAGTAAGTGAATCGGAATTGGAACCAACGACTTGATGATTGTAATTCAAAAGCCTTATTTATCGAGCCACCGCTAGGACTAAAACGCCAGCAAGGACTGATCAATTTAATACTTATTATTAAAAGCAAAGAACTTAGAACTATAACAACAAAACAACAGCGGTAACAGTGACTAGAGCACTCAACTTTCATCCACCAAGTAACAGTTTCGGATGTTGCTCCATCTTTACGGCTTTGAACAACTATGTAGCTTTACTAGCCTTCAAATACAGAAAAGTATGACTTAAAGCCGAGTACACATGTTTGTACTCCGTTATCAAGCCTCCAATGCTTTTCCATCTACCATATAAATAAAATACTAATTCACAATTTCATACAAACTCACTTGTCGATAAAGGCGTATAATTGATCGTGCTGCAGCGACCACATTTTTATTTCGATATGATCGATATTGAATTAAATCAGATAGTAAATCTTTCGTGACTGCATAAGGACAACGTAAACATATCTCACGTACTGAGTTTAATCCAATCGCTATTGCTTCAGATGACGCACGTTCTGTAATGAAATTATCAGCAATTACTCGTATTAAGGGTTCCATTACCTAAAGCAGAAAATATATTTATTGTTGGGAAGAGATAAGGAAAAAAATACGAAACTTGAGTAATCATTCTTTGATAAATTAGCTTATATATTTATCACATACTATACATTATATTCTACTCGTTAAGATTTGTGTTTGCTTGACCCGCTGAAGGCCCTGAAACAATGCATTTTCCCGTGTTCAATAATACTTCCTATCCATCGTTTAATCGTTCTTTTTAATATGCTAATTTCTAGGCAACCAGAGTCTGTCTTGATGAGCAATGAAAAAAAGCTAAGGATGGTCAGATCAAGACGCAACAGCAACTAGTGAAAACACAGATCGATGGTGTGAGCCATGTCAGTAAATGCATCCTACTTGGTTGAGATCTGCGCAATAATCGTCATCATTGTTGGCAGACCTGATGAAAAAGTCCAAAATCGGACTCAATAGCATGCACGTACTCACCTTCTGTATTTTCCCCCAAACTTTGGGTTTTGAAATGATGCTACAATTTATATTCTATAAATCCATTCCTCCAATTGCAGATTAATACATTCTAGTGTCTTCTACTACCAATGGTATTGAGACTACTTCAATTACTACCCTGACGTTTGTCTTGAACATTCCCATTTGTGATGATAAAGAGTGGTAACGTGAATGGACGCCGTATCATGCACTGCATATGACTGACCGGAAATATTATTAAGAATGGGATAGATGGATCAAATAAGACAATGGACAACATAGAAATTGTCAGAGTTTATCAATATAATATCGGTCCAACAATGGCGGATAGTGATCGGAATTGGTTACCTCAAGTGGTCTTCGTCGAGATTATCCGCTTTCCCAACGCTACATAACTTTGTCATATACATAATTTTACTTACGCATGTTACGCCTCGTCAAGGAGCATAGGCCGTCCACCAGTATTCCCCATCCAACTCTATCCTGAACAGTCCTTTCTACTTGTTCCCAGTGGCTATTCATTCCTTTGATATCTATTTCCAATTCCTAATCCAATGTGTTCCTTGGTCTTTCTCATTTCCTTTTCCCTTCAGAATTCAAAGTGAGTGCTTGTCTCTTGATGTAGTTTGATTTTTTCAGAAATGTACGTCCTATCCACCTGCAGCATCTTTTCCTATTCTGCTTTTCAGTTGAATCTGGTTTGTTCTCTCCCACAGTAGGCTGTTGTTACTGATGGTATCCAGTCAACGAACGTTGGGCATTTCGCGTAGACAATTGTTTACAAATACTTGTAGTTTTTTGATGATGGTTGTGGTAGTTGTCGAAGTTTCAACTGAGTACAGTGGAACTGTCTTGACATTCGCACTGAAGATTGTGACTTCGATATTGGTTGACAGTTGTTTTGAGTTCCATATGTTTTTCAACTGTACGAATGCTGTCATTACTTTGCCTTTACGTCAGCATCAGATTTTCCTTGTTCATTGATGATGCTGACCAGGTACGTGAAACTATCCACTTCTTCCAGAGTTTCTCCATCAAGTATAATTGTGTTGATGTTCTCTGTGTTGAATTTGAGGATGTTGCTTGTGTATGTTGAGGCCTACTGATGAAGAGGCTGTTGCCACACTAATTGTCTTGACCAGCATTTGTTGATGTGTATGGGATAGAAGAGCTAGGTCATCTGCAAAGTCCAACTCATCTATTTGTATCCATGCTATCCATTGTACTCCGTGCTTCTGTTGAGACATGGAGGTTCTCATAATCCAGAAAACCACCAGAATAAAGAGTAGGCAGCTTTGTCTGACTCCTGTCGTCACTTAGAATGCATCTGTTAGCAGTCTTCCATGGACAACTTTGCAGTGTAGTCCGTCGTATGAATTCTGTATGATGTTGACGATTTTCTCAGATACACCATAGTGTCGAACTGAGATAGTAGCTATATTTTCAAAATACAATTGGTCTTTAGTAAATGAAAAAGATTATTCGAATATCTAATCTGGAAATTCATACATGATGCTTACATCGACCCTATACATACACCAGATCAAACCCGAAATTTTTAGGTTTCACAAAGATGATCAATACTTATTACACCAACCAATTTCTAATTTCAGTCAATTAATAATAAGCTCTGAAACTGTTATTATTCAATGCAATTAGTGAGAATTGTATCACGTCTAAGATAGTTGAACACAATCATCATTCACAACTTTTTACTTCTAACAGCTTTAAAGATATTTCGCTAACAACACTATCATAGTACCAATAAACGAAATTAATGGTTTGTACAGTAAGTTAATACTTTAAAAAGCCATATCATATTTAAATAGAGGCACATGTATATCTCAGATCCTATTTTACCGATAACTGACTGATTGACTGGCTGACATATTATAGATAATAAAACTCAATCAAGAACTTACATCAGGTGGAACTTGATCATGACTAGCCTGTGCTGAGAACAGTAATAAATGAGTCACATCTAAACAAACCAAAGAAGAAATAGGTGAAAAATCAATTGACAGTACCGGCAATAAATTCTACTAAATATTAATAAGGAATTTAGCCGGAAATCAAACAAATTCTTAGCAGGGAACTAATTTTTCACAAATCATAGTTACTGTAAATTAATAACCAAGCAGACGTTTATAAATGTATCAATAATACAACTAGGCAGTCGTAATGAGATTCAAACCTGAATTCTGATGAATAAGTCTAAATTCTAACACAGAAAATATAAAAAAAGTTAAATCTAACCCAACAAATCTGGACGTCGTTTTTTATGCCCCTAAATGCTCTGGTATGTCCGAGAGTGGGAAGAGTTCATTCTCCCTTTCGAAATGCGCTCACATGGCTACGCGTATATAGCCTCTGCCAGGGAAGTCCTACTCACTGCCTTCTCGTGGCGGGGGTGTTGTTTACGAAAATGAGAGGACGAAAAGCGAATGTCCGGCGCTTTAACCGGATTCCAAACCAATGGTGCACATGGGCTCTAGTATCCTGCGGGAACAAATAGCGTATGGACCAATTGTTGGTCACCGGCTTCCATGGGACTGCATCTCCTTACGATGCTCCACTGCCTTGTGGATCAGACCTCCAGGTCGAAGGCTTGGGGAGTGGCCCCCTAAGAAAACTATCTGCTTCGGTTTGGGCACCCGGGCAGTATCACAGCCCTCACACATATCGAGTGAGATTTGTGTGGCGCATATGTATCTAGTGCCCCCTTGTACCTACATCTATATGTTCGAATAAATAAATAACTGAATAAACGTGAAACATCAATCCGATTTCAGTCGTTCGAAAATATCATAATTGAATGTAGTTGTGAATATTTGTTTATAATACAAAGAATAGCTAGACAAATATGCAACACAAATCAATCATATGATTAATCACATTATAACCTATAAACTGCAATTTAAAATAACATATATTAAAACTATCTTCTAACCTCTTTGTTGTGGACGTAAAAAACGCTGAATAAATGGGTAAAAATTAAGAAGAACTAATTTATTTAATCCAATCAATCTGCTTATCAGATCGAGAATTAAGAGACGAATTTCAAAGCGATCTGAGCATCGTTCCAATTTTCGGAAAAGCTTTTCAGCAAATGTTTGTGGATCATGTAGCATATTTAAAGCATGGAAATTAGTCAATTCTGTACGCTTTTTCATTTTACGTTCTTTTTCTTTATTTACATGTTTTATTGACCGTTCAAGACGTTTTTGTCGATTTTTTGTTTTAACACCAACCCGATGTCCCAAGCGTAATTGTTTTATTTTGGTTTCTTCATCCTGTGATAACAAAAGAGAGTAAGGATATAAGCTATATAGTTTAAATTAAATCGTGATTGTCACGGTCAATTATCCAGTCACTTATTATTATGAACACAGTTCCTTCATACAAATATACTACTTTCCTAAACAGAAATACCCATCACCCATACTTACGACAGTATTATCTTTTTTTATCGAATATTTTCCTTTTGATATACCTTTTTAAGAACTATTTTACTTAGATTAACGAAAGTGTATCGACATTTCGTTTTCTCCCATATTACTAGTAAATTTATTAGACTATGTGTAACTGATTAGAAGCTTTAAAATAAATGATGAATCCATTTTATGCATCGAACTTGTTTTCCTCTATTAAATTAAGTGTTCAAGACAAAGTCATTTAGCGCTACCGATGAAGGTTACATTCCTTTTGGAAATTCCGTACGAAACTCCCAGACAAATATTTCGTGTAAAGGTTACCTATAATAATTAAGGAATAAATTATGTGAATAAACAGTCGGACAGGGGCAACTTTGACAAACAATTCAGTCTAGTTTTCATTCCTGACATCTCATTGCATATTATCTCAATAATAATATATTGGGCAGCGAAACCTACCTCTATAAAACCTTAAGTGAATGAATGACGTTGTAAATTAACCAAAAAGCACAATAAACTGGAAGTCGTTCGAATTAAGAACAACACGACTTACATCTGATTCTGAGTCACTGCTTGTTTCCATCTCGTCAAGGGCCTTTGACTTTCCCAAGAAAAATTGAATAGCAGGAACATAAACCTGGAGAAATGATCTCAGAAAGCAAAAACCTACTTTCTTGTTGCATATAAGACACGAGTCTGCAATGACGTTGGCAGTCCGCGCATCATTCCACACATTTTTCTTGAACAAGCACAGTAAAATTAGGACAGCTTCACGAGCAACAGTTGAACTGTTATCTTTGATCATCTTCGAAAGAAACGACAATATGACCTAAACAGCATGTCAGAGGAGAAGCCAAACTTACGGCATTAGCTTTTGTCTGCTTTTGACATTTATTCATTCGTTTTATGTCACTTACGAGGAAGTGACGTAATGTTTTCCGAACTTGTTTATCTCGACATCTATACAACTTAAATGCGATATCAACTGCTTGTGTGGCTGGAATCAAGTTTTTAGTTCGAAGTCTCATGAATGCTCTTAAAAAAGCCTGAGAACTGTTATATTTTGGGTTGAAATTTACCATACGCATTTCAGGGTGCATACCAAATGAACGCGACAACAGTATTTGAATAACACTGGTAGTAAACTCTGAAACATGCTCAGGATAATACCTTACAACCTTTGTGAGTTTAAAAAGACTCGAAATGTGTTACTTGAGATAAGAATGACAAAAGTTCCTCCAGTCTACTTATATATTGAGAAGGGGCAGAAGAAAATGACTGCTTTAGTGTGCTAAAGTTTTCAAGTTGTTCCTCAAACTGAAGAAAATTATGTGATTTTTTATCTTACATCTGTTCTGTATGATAGCGGATCCCGCGTAAGGTGATAACTTAACTCTGACAACGGCATGTGCTGCATCGCTACGTATTGTCCGAAAGTACCGCTAGCTCAATCCAATTTCAATAGCAAAGATAGGATATCTATCAACTTATACCAATCCATACAGTTCGTAGTACCATGAAGATCCAGCCTCGCTTTGCATGTATCAACGAAAAGTGCTGGTGTTATATGTCCTAGTAACGAACTCCAGTAACTCCCTATAAGGTGCGAGAAACGGACTCATGATGTAAACAATTCTGTCCCGAAATTGAACCTCCCAACAGTGTACTCTCCTTCGATCAATACTACAGTCGAGTACAAGATAAGACACACCGGTGCTGACATAATCGTCCAGTATAAGTTGCATTCATTCAACCAGTGTATTTGGGATATAACAGTTAATAAGTCCCCAAAATAAAGTTCGAAAGTGATACTGACCTCATTAGTCTTACTGGACACGCCCTAACTGAAGGAGCTCGGTCATGCAGCCGCACCAGATCACGAGTGATTACAACGTGCTACGCATCTCTTGCAACTTCTAAACAACTTAGACCAAACGTTTCTTGGTATGCCGATAGACTTCCAAACATGTCTTCCAACTATACCATTTGACTGGGTCGGTACTCTTCGTTCATAAAAATGTTACGTGTAAAGGCGTTGTCACACTTCAAATACCCGTAGCATATTAAGTGATGAAATCGGCGTGATCTGGTGCGCGAAACAGTAAACTGTGAGCCTACTCCTTGTTGTAACAGAACATATCATTTTCTAAATTTTACTTTAAAATGTGATATCGTTTCCATATTTTCAGATGCTTTTTCCGCCCCCTTGTATAACTTATCTTCATCACTACGGAACAGACACTTAAGCTGTTTAATATTAAGGCTCTTTCGCCTTTCACCTATCAAGTCAGGACCTACAATATAAAAACCTGGCGCTTCTACTCAAAAGATGACTTCCACAAGAACCGCGTGACGAACCCATGTGCACAATTCCTCGAAGCAGAGAAGATACTACCTCGTGATTTTAACAGGTGCGTCACACCTAGCATATCTATTGGTGATGTTTCTGAGCCTTACGACACATTATAGAGGGCTATCCTTAAACACGGAGAACTAATCGACTGACAAAACTGAACCAACTCTTCCACAACACCGATTTTCGATACGTCCAGCAGCAGAAATGTTGCTACGTGTGAAAGAGGTGGTTAGTTAACGGACCTTTGGCGATGGCCTGCTTAGACAGCGTTTCCTGTCTGAGCTTCACCAGGAGGTGCAGGTAGTGTTTGTTTCATTTAAAAACAATGCCGTGGACGAACTGACTGCGAGTGTCGACCGAATTCTGGAGATCACCAAAACTTCGAAAGCCGAGGTCCATTCATTCAAAGAAAAACCCCAAACAACACTGCGTGACATTACAGAACTCTGTCATACTCTGAAACGTTACCTTAGTATTCGTCATTACCGTAGACTCTCCCAAACTGCTCGAAGGAGTCCTTCATAAAAACGATCTATCTCTAGATCACGAGAGATAGATAACCCTGATTGGTGCTGGTATCATAATCACCATGGAAAACCTCAAAATTGTGGAAAACTCTGCAGTCCCTCGAGCCCTGAACCAACCCACATGAAAACCCGTTCCGGAAACTTCCCAGCCGACACGCGTTAACGACAACTGTAGCTGGCGAACCTATCTGTCTTTTGCACATCAATGATGTGATGACATACGGTAAGCGGTATGTGTATCTTAACGTGGGTTTACGCAAACCCATTCACTGGATCTTCATGGTTGCCGATGTTTCTATGCCAATCGTTGGTATAAAACTGCTACAACATCACAATTTACACATCGACACGCTCTAGTGGATGCTAGTAGATGGAAATACTAAATTATCTGTTTGTGTAACTATTTTTGCGGTTGCAGATTGTTCCTGATCACAGCTGAGCACACGATCGATCCGTGCTATCAACAATACTTGATGTGAAACTCGAACTATATCAAACGCTACCGAAAATGACATGTGTAACCAATAATGCTACACACCAAACCACGACTACAGGACCACCTATATTTCCGAAAGCTCATCAATTAGCTCCCGAAAAGCTAAGGTTGGCAAAAGACAAATTCGAGTGCGCGATAAATTAGCCAGCTGTCGAACAGCCTGTGTGCATTTCCCTTTAAAATGGTCCTTAAAAAGGGCAACGATGATTGGCGCCCAACTGGTGACTATTGGCGACTGAATGTGAAAACCACTCTTGATCGTTACCTATTTCTACACATTCACGATTTGACAGCTACCTCCAAAGATACAACCGTCTCTCCGAAAGTCGATCTGGTTTAAACATATAAACAAACTTCATTGATACACACGATATTTTTAAGACAGATATCATTACTCTCTTTGAACTCGTTATTATTGTGCATATCTCTCGGTTTAAAAAAGCCGCATCATCTTTTAAAACATTCGTCGATAACGTGTTTAGAAGAATCAACTCCGTACACGTAAATATAGATGACGTCCAGACACAGAATCTGATCTCCGAAATCTGAAACAAGTTTTCGAACGACTACAAAAGCACGACATTATTAAAGACACTCAGAAGTGTCAGACGAACCGATCCCCCAGATATCCTAGTTCACACAATTTATGCTCAAGGCGTGAGACTTCTGAAAAGCAAGGCGCGGTCATTCTGGTCTTCCTAGAATCGACAATAATCAATCAATTTTGCAGTTTGGACGGCCTGGTAAGATTGTAGTTGTGTTGATTTCTAACGATACTATTCTCGAATCTGAATATAAGATAACCCAGGAACTTCACATTTAACATTGAATAGTGCTGGGGGTTGGCAGTAGTGAGTGCGTGAACAAGGGTTTTGAGATGATATGGCTCAGCCATGCAGGAAGGGTCACCCCATGTAACCTCTTGAACTTTGTATTAAGTGTAACATTCTCTTCCAGCACAAATGTGTTCTTCAGAAGTACCGGACGTCATATTTACGACTGTCACGATAGGAAAAGTCAGAGCGGACTATGATGCGACTTCCATATAAGATCTTACATATTGAGCAGTAGTATCATAACAAATCTACAATTTTTGGGATTAGGTCTGTTATTATAATAGCAAAGACAAATATACTAATGCTGAGGTAGGACATAACTGGTACATACCGAATTGCAAGATCCTCATGAGACCATTAACAGACTAACATCGTGAAAATGCGAAATCCATCAATTTGAACGAAAACGCGAAATAAGTATTCTCAACAGTTGAGAAAGTTATTGCAAAAGCAACCATGCTCGCAAGTCAGGATACAAAACACACCCATTATTATCGCAATTAACGCATCCTACTCGGCGATATGAGGGGTCTTAAAACAATGAGTAAACAACACCTGGTAACTTTTAGGGTTGCCCTGGAGACAGTTGCGAGACACTTAATCGAGGTATAACACTTTTGACAGGGAACTCCCAGACATGCAATGTGGTGTACGGCCCTTTCACTACTCAATGGAAAGATGATAAATCACTCGGTTTACCGACCATAGGTCTCTTACTTTCTCTCCAAGCTCATCTTCAGACAAGTACTTCCCTCGAGTGCCTCAGTAACTAGATTAAATTTCTCAGATTACTTCGGATATAAAACGCACTTCTGGGGCAAACACTGTAATGGCAGATGCCTTGTTTCGTATAACTCCCTTGAACAGTTTTCAGAGGATCGACCTTAAACTCCCTCAGCTCCAAAAAGAAGACTCAGATCTTCAGCACAAGTTATCTTTGACAAAAAATTAAATTACGGATCAAACATGTGGGGAACGGATAAGGGAACTTTAATATATTTACTAACTTTACTATTACTTTACATTTACACAGTAGGACTGCCCAATCGTGCCGAAAAATTACTGATGCAACGTCTTCAACACTTTGCGCAAACATTCACAGCCAGGTGCTTGTGAAGCCATCAAGCTCACAGCTGAACATTTTTGTTGTCTTGGTGTGAGTTGAGGCGTGAGGGAGTGGGCATGCTCCTATGTAGGCCTCCAAAAATCCAGGTTGATTACACATAAAAATGTTCCTTAGGCTCTTTCAAAACTCCGAACCATTTTCTTCATTTTCTAGGAAACTTACAGGGTCCAAAAAGATATTCTCAAATTGTATAGACCGTTACATACGATGGCCAGAAGAAACACACATCAAAAACACTACTGCAGAAGCAGTTGCTCGCGCCTTCGTCGAACGGTGGATATCAAACTTTGGCTGCCCTTCGACCTCCATCACAGACTGTGGACGTCAACTCAAATCTGGAATTTTCCGTTGTCTGACTACACTATTATGGATCCTAAAATTCCGAACGACCGCCTACCACCAACATGCTAACTGTATGGTATGATGATTTCATCAGTCAAAAGCCTCACTCTCAGCTGTAAACGTTTCAAAGTGGACCAAAGATCTTCCGCTCGTTTTACTCAGTATTCACTATGCAGCGATTGATGACAGTGTAGCACAACTCGTTTACGGAACCACACACCAACTTTCAAAACGATTTGTAGATCTCTCATCTTCGTCAAAGAATATGAATCTAAGCTCTTACACCAGCAAGTTTATAAACGCTATACGTTCAGTTGAAGCTGTTTCCATTCGACCGCAGTTAGCTGATGTTCTTTGTGAAGTGCCTCCCAAAATATAACTTTTCACTGACGTTGTATTGCATTTGAGGAAAGGTTTCAGTCAGGATAAAAAGTTAATGCTTCCGAAAAATCCAAATCCACCTTGAGGTAAGGTGGAAAACAGTGGATGTTCAATATATTCGTCATTTTTATACACGGTGACCGAGAACAAATGAATTAAGTGAGAACTAGAATACTAATGTTCATGAACACATGTGAAATTACATGGACCAACTAGTATTTACATTGGTAACAAAATACCAAAGTGTAATAGGACTGAGTGGACACAATTTCATCAAATATTAGTTGTGTTTCCGGGTCAATATCAGAATTACACCCTTTCGCTAATGCACTGGACGTATATTGACACTGGTACCATAAATCACACGCAGTTTTATTAAAATGGGAATAATACTGTCAACGTAATATCCAGCAATCGTATTGTGTGGAATAAATCCGGAACTGCTTTGGATTACTGGTCTAATCTGCACTGTGTTGAAACGAATTGAAACTGTTCGGAATGTAAATCAGTTAGTGTTTATCCGGTAATAATCGTTCAATATAATAATGGAGCGTAAGCAACAGATGAATGACTAAATAGACAGACAATCAAAAAAGGGACATGGGAAAGATTCATGTACGAGGCATTCAAATAAGTCAAATGCCTGAATGCAAATAAACCAATATTAACCGAACTAATGAACTTGACGAGTCACAAGTGTAGTCAAATATCCTATGCCAGACGTCCATATAAACCTCCATATATAACCACGAAGACTAATGAGAAAATGTTTATAGCAGATATCAAATAAATCAAGGGGTTGATCTAGTCTTATTCGTTGACTGTTCACCAGCTCTAACTCGTTGACCAATAAAAAAGGCATCAATTCCACAAATAAACATTTTTAGGAAGAATACCAGATCTTCACCGGATAATCGTGGGTCAACCTATTGGAAAACTATTGACCTTTCCAAATGGTGATTAGTCAAAATAGTTGAGTACATAATGATATAAAAAGCACATTCCTCTGTCATATCACAAAATTTCTAAGTATTGGTTCGATAGACGTATAAAGCGAAGTATTGTTAATTGAACAGTTAGTAGTTCGACGCGGGTGTTTGTGCTGTCGAGCGTGACTGATAGGAGATGAAGTTTAATAAGCATGTTAGTAGCTCACGTCGTAAAGCCCGTAAACGTTACTTCAACGCCCCTTCTCACATTCGGCGGCGGCTTATGAGCGCTCCTCTGTCGAAAGAGCTTCGATCTAAGTACAAAGTTCGGAGTATGCCCATCCGCAAAGGTGATGAAGTACAGATTGTTCGAGGCGAGCGAAAGGACCTCAATCCTGCAAAGGTCATCCGTGTTTACCGAAAAAAATATGTAATCCATATCGAGAGGCTCCAATGTCGTAAAATGAATGGCGCATATGCACCTATCGGCATTCACCCATCTAATGTAAGCGTTTATTTTATTTTCATGTTCTCTAGGTCGTGATACACAAATTAAAGTTGGATAAAGATCGCCGCTCATTGCTGGAACGCAAAGCTGCTGGAAAACTAGCTGGACAAGACAAAAATAAATACACAGAAGAAACTATTGAGTCGTAATTCGTAATACACATTTTTATGGTAATTATGTTTTGACTGTCTTCCCGAACGTTTGTGCCAGTATCCGTTGACAGCTTGTGGGTTTAATCAGCCTGTTGTGCCCTGTCTAACGTAATCCGTCATAGTCCAGATTTGTACAACAAAACGTAGGCATATCTATATGGTCCTCATATATTGCTGTTAGCATTGCTTGTAACTGCTCACCAAGTTAGCTCTGTTCATTCTTGTTAGTCGGTTGTAAAATTGCTAGTCACTTGAGTAAAACTGTCCATCTATTAAGAGTTAACTAAAATGATATAAAATTGTGCGTACTTAGTATATAATTTTTTTCAAATACTGCGTTTGATGTACCCTGAAATGTCAGGTCAGGGCTCTTTTGAAACATGGGTATGGATTCAGTTTGATCTATCTATGGGGCACAGTCGTTGTGATAATCTCGACAATAAAGCAAGAATATTCTGTTTGCTGGTAATTGTCTTGATCTTTGATCAGGCACCTTAATAGCCATTTGGTATGCATCGTCTGCCTGATTGTCGAAACAAACTACAATTGTTGGTTCAGAATAATGGTAACGTTAATCGGTAGATAAATTTAAGCGTCTTTTATAAGCGGTTTGAAAAGTGGAAACCAGAAACAACATAGCAGAAAGCCATCAGTTTGTTACTGAAACCTGACAGCTGTGCGTTGACCATAATCACCGGGGCGAAACAACATCAGTGGTATAACGAAATAACTGCTAGGGAATTTTGGATGACAAAAGTATCAATGGTAGTAACAAACAGACACGAGAATCTAGTGGATAGGGTTCACAATTTTTGGTCGATATTCGGGACTGCAACGTACAGCCTGCCACCGTGTCCATGTCAAATAACTTACTTTGTCATAGGGTTGCCACAAGTTTGAGTGTATTTTTTCATGTGATAGGTAGTGGGGTTCGATATGAATTTGGTCTGATCGGAGACTCATTAGGTGGATGTACCTGCAACCCAGTGTTGAAGTTCGCACGAGACCGAGCTTTAGGACTTTCCTATAAACATATCCAAGCTACTTGATGGTGCTGGCTTTGGGTTTGCGTAGACACAGCAGCTAACAAATGTCCGGAAACAAGACCCAAATCCACATACCAAAAATTAGATTCTACAGAATGGGTTCGAGAAACGACATAATATTGAGACTGAATATTCGGTGCTGGTTGATTCGTGAATATTTAGCTAGAGCTTACCGGTCGCGCATATCCAGACTCAATAGTCTGAAACTGCAGGTTTTGCTTTGACCAATGGCTAGTGACCTCATTAACTGCCCTATGCTCCACTGGAAGCAGCAGGCGCAAGTATTTTTTAACTTTGCTATTCCTAGTTTTCTTCCCACATGTCCGTATTGCATGTATTTTGTGCCTAAACAAGTAAATTGAGAATAGTCGAATATGTGCCTACACGTTTTGCGCTGAACCGTCAGTTGTCGTTAAGATAATGTATCTGGCAGTTGCGAAGACTAGTGCTGGCTCGTCTCATGAAATCGACCTTTTTGAGGAATGTCAGTGCGGGTTATGCTAATCTGGACCATCTCTCAAGCCGCTAGCCTGATTTTAAAGGACCTAATACTTAGCCAATAATTTCCAGTCGGTCGTTTAGGTATACGCGAGCAATCCTTCGAAGACACCTAGGATCAAGTAACAGAAAACTGTGGATGTCCTGTGAGCTCAGTGGACTTTACAGCCATAGTACCGAAAACAAACCCGTTGGTCGGCAAACTAATATCTCGCTTTTACCACAAGTTCAGAAAGTTGGCAGGAGCTGAGGCGGCTTCCTCGACTACCGACTGGTCAGTTGCTGGCTTACGTGATCAACCTCCGTTCGTACGTTTCCTTGACCCTTATTCTCATATAGTACCGATCGTCTGCTGGTATAAGATGTCTCAAGCCGAAGTAATATAGATCCCCGATAAGCCTTACATTGTTAATAACTAGTCAGTCAGTAACAACGCAGAACTTCGCACGTACGTACATCAGTTCGAGTTGCCACACCACATTAGCACAGAGATGCAGTGGTCGATTCAAATCCCGTAGTGGTAGAGGTAATAAGAGTATAAGCAGTAATCGGGAAGGTTAGGGTTTGGAGATGTTATTTAAAAAGTATAATCCAGTGAAAGAAATTTGGAAAGAGGAAAAAAGGCACATGAAGCATTCAGAAGATTAGAATTTGGGAGAACACAGAGAGTGGATGCACCTGCGCACACCATTGCAAACGATTTTGAGCCATGTCATTCAGGGTCTCTAACCATCGGTTGCTGTCATCTCGCGGTCCCCAACCAGGTAGTCTACACCTACCAACATGACTCAGTTCACTTGTCAGTGACTTCATGGACTTGTGCCATGTTTTGGTTTGGCCGCCCCTAGCTTTCTTCCAACCTACTCCTATACCACTGAACATAGCACGTCGAGGCAGTCGGTCGTTGGGCATACGTAACACGTGTCCCATCCATCTCAATTGGTGAAGTTTCACTACTTCATCAATTGATTTGCCATCCTTACCTAGTACCCGTTTCCTAACAACTGTGTTACTTACTCGATGGTCCCATGATATACGAGCAATGTTTCGAAGACACCTATGATCAAATACTAGTAACCTACGGATATCCTCTACTCTTACCAGCCATGTTTCACTGCCATAAAGTAGAACGGAACGAACTGCTGCGCAGTAAACACGTCCTTTGGTTGATAGACGGATATCTCGCCTATGCTATAAATGACGCAAGTTGGCAAAAGCTAGTCGAGCATTCTGTATCCGTGCTGAGATTTCATCACACACTAAACCACAAGAGCTGATGAGACTTCCAAGATAAGTGAAGCGGTCGACACACTCAACTACTTCACTCCCTATCACTAGTTCGGGTGTCGATGTAACCCAATCCTGAAGCAACATTTTGCATTTCGAGGGAGAGAATCGCATCCCGAACATGCTTGCATTGTTGCTTAGAGTGGTCAGAAGACTCTGCATTTTGTCAGCGTCTTCACCAAATAAAACTATGTCATCAGCATATTCTAAGTCAACAAGTGAACCTCCTGGTAGAAGTTCAACCCCTGTAGATTTAGATGAGGAGAGTGTTATCTCTAAAAGTACGTCAATGACAAAGTTGAACAAGAATGGGGAGAGTGGACAGCCCTGACGAACACCACTTGAGGTGATCAATTCTGATGACAGTTCGCCATAAGCTCTCACTTTACCAGTTTTGTTCGAGTAGAGAGCCTTTATAAGGTTAATGTACTTCTTTGGTACTCCTTTCAGTGACAAACACTGTCATAGAACCTCACCATCAATAGAGTCGAATGCCGCCTTAAGGTCGAGAAATACCACCATTGTGGGGCGTCTGAATGTGTGTCTGTGTTCTAGAACCTGACGTAGTGTGAATATCTGATCTATACAACCACGTCCAGGTCGAAAAACAGCCTGGTTTTCTCTAGCCTGCTCTTCACGAGCTTTAGTTAGGCGTCGAAGTATTATTGAGGCTAATATTTTAGACACTATATTAGTCAAACTGATTCCTCTGTGATTGTCACAAGAGGACTTTTGTCCTTTCTTAAAAACTAGCATAATCAGTGATTGAGACCAGTCAGATGGGATTACGTCCAGTTCCCGAATTCTACCTAAGACCTCGGTTAATCTCATTGCTAATACTGGACCACCATCCTTAAAAATCTCAGGAGTAAACCTGTCAGGGCCTGCTGCTCTCCCTCGTTTCAGATTTCCTATGGCTTTTTCAACTTCGTAAAGTGACGGAGGACTTACATTAACTTGCCATTCAGATTGACTGGAGATCGTGGGAAACCGAAGTGTGGCTGAAGGCCAGTTGAACTGATCCCTAAAGTGTTCTGCCCATCGATCCAATCTCCTGGATTGAGAATGAATAATATGTCCATCTTTCTCTGAGATTGTTTCGCTAACGGTCGGGTTCCTAATTCCGGTTTCCTTAACGAGTCTAAACAATTGTCTGCTATTACCTATTGCCGCTGCCTTTTCCATCTCTCTTGCTTTCGCTACCCACCACTGTTCGCGATCATTGCGTAGACTTCTTGTCAGCTTGCGCTTAAGCTGACTCCGCTCTTCATTATGTTCAGAGCCAGGTGGAATGTGTTTCCGAGCATTTATCAGTGAGATAGATGCTGCTGAGATCCAGTGTTGCTCCCTAACCTTCTGGTTTACCTTACTAGCAGATATCACTGCTGTTTCCACAGCTTTTCGGATATCATTCCATGCTGCATCGGGGTGGGCATCACATACATGGCTGCCTAACTGTTTTCCTAGTTGTTCCTGAAATATACTCTTAGCTTGACTATCATTAAGTAGGGCCCTAAGAGGTTTCCTTGCAGGATCTTTCCTACGTCCAGTAAGACGCAAGCAAATACGCGCTCGCACTAGAGCATGATCTGAATCTAGGCATGTGCTCCAGAATGAGCGACAGTCTTCTATCGAGCCCCTCCATCGGTGGCTGATAGCGATGTGATCTATTTGGGTCCAACGTTGGGACGAATTAGGGGGTCGCCATGTTAAAAGATGTTTTTCCTTATGCTTAAAGTTAGTATTTGCAAGGAACAGGCGGTTATCTGAGCATAGCTGCAACAGACGGTCGCCATTATCTGTTCTTTGAGCCACGATACCATAGGATCCACCTAGGTGTCTTTCCATATCGCTTAGTTTACCTACTTGAGCATTAAAGTCACCGGCCACTATTACTACATCCGAGCGCTTAGCTTTTCGGAGAAGGTCCGAAAGCTTTCTGTAAAACTCATCTTTTACATCATCTGAGCTGCAGTCAGTGGGAGAATAGGCAGAGACGACGAAGAGGCAACGACGAGTGTCCCTATCTTTCCGGATTCTTACTGTTCCGTTCAGTCGGACAGCGCACAAACGATTGTTTACTGGGATCCACTCTAAGAGAGCTAGTTCTGCCCTAGGACTCAATGCTATACCTACGCCGGCGAGTTCACGGGAAGCAGAATCAGGGCTTCCAGATACACGAAGCGTAAATCGAGTCGGTTCTTTATTTTGGCATGGTGAGGTCAAATGAATGACGCTACTTGGATCCTGTATGCGCGTTTCGGAGACGCAGCACACATCGATGGAGCGAGATTCTAAAGTCTTAGCTAAGGAAGCCTGCTGTCCTATTTGGCAAAGTGTTCGTACGTTAAAAGCTCCTACGTGTAGTTTAGAGCGTGGTTTCAGGAGACTAGGAATGGCGTTCCGCGTACTCGAATCGTTTGCCCTAGCGGTGCGAGGTGATAAAGAGACGTGAGGAGGGTTAGTCGGGAGGATAAGAGAGGTATTAGGAGGTGTAGGAAGGATTTGAATGTGACCACCTTGGTCTCTTGTGCTGTTACGGGTATGAGGGCTGATGTCACTTCCCGGCTGCCCACACCGTGGAAGGGTATTTCTTGAGGGACCTGAAAAGGAAATTGGATTAGTGTTGGTCCTGACGACCTGGGAGCGTGACCGCAGAGCCGAAGGGACAACTGCTTGAGGCCGGTCGCGCACGGCCTTTTTGTGGAAGGTTTTTGACGTGTTAGCTCCGTTCTTCAAGGGGCCTTACCGCCGGAGACGGAAATCCGTGAGGTAAGGTGAGGTGTGCATTTTTAGGGTCGACCTTTTCTAACCCCAACCCTCCTTGTGGGAAGGCAGCATCGTTGTCGTGCTGGTTGTCCGAGGGAAACACCTTACTGCTGTCACACCTCTCTACAGTCAGCAGTACGACTTCGCCCTCAGACCTTGAGTTGCTGCTTTTAGTCTTACCGTTCGCCAATCGACCTGCCTGGCATGGTAGAACCTGCAGGAACATATGTTCCAGCCAATATAGCTCGGTTGGGTCATCACGATAGGCAAGCCCGACCACCGCGTCAAGGTAACTAACTGTATAGACAGTTTCTTGAGACATTTTGTAATGCCTTTATTTACTAATGACGTCGCAAGTAGGATACCATCACTCGAAACAATAGGGTCTTTAACCTACACACTGAAATCGCCTTACTATTTCCCCTATCATTATCGTAATGGTTGTTAGCTGCATAACCTGACTTCTAGTCATTAGCCTATCAGTTTGAGACTTGTTACACCGACTTTGGCTTGTAAAATTATATAAAATAACGAGCTCTTATTGTGTCAGTCAGTCAGGAACAACGTAGAACTTCGTACGTACATCAGTTCGAGTTGCCACACCACATTAGCACAGAGATGCAGTGATCGATTCAAATCCCGTAGTGGTAGAGGTAATAAGAGTATAAGCAGTAATCGGGAAGATTAGTGTTTGGAGATGTTACTTAAAGAGTATAATACAGTGAAATAAATTTAGGAAGAGAAAAAAAAGACAAGGAGGAATAAGGAGATCAAAATTTGGGAGAACACAAAGAGTGTATGCACCTGCGCCATTGCAAACAATTTTGAGCCATGTCATTTAGGGTCTCTAACCATCGAGGTTGCTATCATCTCTTTTATTGTGTGGTTCACGGTTAAGTACATTAAATTGTACTTATACACTGTAAAATAAGTCAACAAATAGTAATAATACCACTAATTTTAATAATATACACAATGACAGCAAATACAATACTTAAAAACTATTGACGTCAAAAATTAAATGTCAACAGATAATAAAGAAACACTTGAAAAAATAGTAAGGGATGCACAGAAAATCTTCATATGTCGAATGTTCAAATATAAACCATGAATTTTGAGAGAAAAAAATATACAATTTGTTGTTTCATAGAGTTAAATTTTAATGCTGTTAATATAACTAATTCAATTGGTAAAAGCTGAGAAACAAAAGTATTTTACGATGTCGGTGGTTTACTTTAAATCTTAGTAAGAAAGACAGTAAGAAAAAAACAAACAAACATCCTGGCGAAGAACAACTGATCATTTTTATATTTAGTTCAAGTTAATGGATGCATATAATTTGATGATGATGATGATGTAAGAGCTCTAGGATCTTTGTCAAATTTTTTAAAATTTTTCAAAATTGGATAAATGTTATTAAAAGCTTCATAAATTTCTTCACGAACCTTTGCTCCTATATAATAATAAAAAAGGGGAAATAAAATACATATAATAATGTTAGTAGTTTTATAGACAATTAACTACATATTCAATTGAATAAGATAGTCTTACGGTTGATTGGTAAAGTATATCGCTGTACCACTAATAGCTATAGGATAACTTAATTCTTGCACCTTGATTTTCCCTGGATCATTGTGTGTATGATAAATGTACAACTAGCAGTGAAAGTATTTAGCCTTTATCTACTGAATTACAAGTTTCACAAAAACCTCTTTACCTATTTCAGCTTAAGCAGTAAGCGCTTGTATGTGAACATGTACTTGGTCAGTGATTACGATGTTCGACTTCCAATCACAGTTTTGACCACAACTCTAATTACTTAGGTCTGGATAATCGAGTATTATCATTAAGTCTTAGACTTGAAGTGGTTAGAAACCGAGTACATAAATCTATAGATAGTAATGAGTTATTAGTAAAACTTGGTCTTTCAGTGCTATTCAAACTAATGTCAAACATTCTTCTTTAGTAAGCTTTTTCCTATTCTGAATTAAATAGGATAATACTAAATATATTGAACTGATGTTGACAATGTCGTTGGTGAGAAGTCACAAACTGAAACAACAATTACTCAGTGCTGTAGTCTTCAGTGTTTGTGTCTAGTTGATGATCACGAGGCTAATAAAAACTATCATCCACTTCCATTAATTTGTCCATCTTAATCACTATATTTATAACAGAACAATTCTGAAAATATGATGACTGGAATTTATGAAGCACTAAATAGCTAGATTTAGACACAAGGACTATGGATTTAATAAAATACTGACGCTTGTTATCACATTCATCTGAAGTAATATTTTAGCTTCTGTCAGGCAGTCCTAAGTTTGTGGAACCTAATACATGTTTAGTCGAAGTCTCTACATTACATAAACACCGAAATATGAATACTAAAGTATTATTATTGGTGGTAGTACAAAGCTTTGATGTTAAAGGTGATTCGCGGAATAAGGCACAAGATAATTTTGACATTCACAATCTGAGAGTAAAAAAAAAGTGGATCTGTGCTGTCACTGGTCACTATAAGTATACCGACTCCAATCAGATGTCTGCATCTACGAAAACACCTTAGATTGGAAGTCACTGACTTTATGCATTGATAACACATTTTGGTTTGGCTTTCCCTAGCTGTAAGTAGATGTGTAGCTTCAGTCAAAGTAAATAATGATGGGCTGCCCTGGAATAAATTTGTTTGAAGTTGAGGATACAGATGACTGGATTCTGACACGATGGTTTCACTATAGCTTCCCGAGCACAAGTCCTAATTTTATGGCATAGTGGATGACCACTCCTAAAGAATTCCGATCTACAACATAGCAACTGGCTCCTTAGTCCGCCATACCATACAAACTCTTAATGAAAATACTAAGGATTTGTATAATTTAAAATTTAGCGTCGTTAGCATGCTAATTCTTCGACTTATACGATAACGTTAAAGCCATATATGGTTCTTCTTATCTGCCAATGGTTTCAGCTGGAGATTAACATATCTTCAAACCATACTTGCTGGATTCATTTGCATCAACAAATTCATGAATACTAATAGTAGTAACAATAACACATAGTACCACTGAAATAAATCCACTTTTTTTTACCTGTTAAAACAATCTTCCCAGAAACAAAGACTAATAAGACTATTTTTGGTTTAGTCATACGATAAATTAACCCAGGGAATAATTCTGGCTCATATCTAAAATTAGAAAAGAACAATCCATATGAGATATGATCGAAATGTACTGTATTGATTCACTACAAAGACAAACATGACATAAACTATTTCAGGACATTTGATATGGTAGATAAAACATTAATGCGAGTTACCATATACACGTTAAACCCGAGAACATTATACTTCCATTTGGTTGAATTAGCTATTGTTAGTAGTACCGAAGAAATATGAGTGCATCTATCGATCCAGCATGATTCCCTCTTTGGTTTAGGCCCTAGAGATGGTGCAAATTAATGACTTGAGGAGTTACCAGACATTTTGAAATAGGAGTCAGTAGAAATCGTGATGTGGTTTTCTTTTGAACTTCTTAAAAGAGTGAGATGAGCTTTGCTAACAGAAAGAAGTCTTCTGATTGTAATTTCGACCAAACTATATCTCCTATTATTGTCCACTGACTTTTTTGTTGGCATTCCCCTTAACTCATTTCTTCACTAAGTTATCTCTATATTATGTAGTGCAAACTATTTCTTGTGCCTAGTTGTAGTGGGTTTTACGAATTAAATAAACTAATAAACACAGGGAAAGAATAATGCGTTTAGATAAAGGAATTAACAACTGGATATTTGTGATTTGTTTAGGAAACGTTTTTACTGTGGGAAGCAGTTAGAAAGTAGTAACATCAGGATTAAGCACACTTTATGATTTTAGTTTCTATACATTGTTCCGTCAAATAAAAGCGAATTAGAACGTAAGCAGCTAATTGCAGTGAGTCCTAGAGATAAAGGCCTTCGGAATAACGTACGGACTGATAGTGACTCGCGAAAAATTACACCAGTCGTCAGGACTATGGACAGAATCACGCTTTATATCAATTTAACTTCACAATACTAGGTTGACTCTTCACTTAAGATTCTTTTCTAGATGAAGTAAAGTGGGCAGATGAAACGTACCGAGTAGTCACTTGCTCGCCCGCAACAGGATAGCTAATTTAACATCGATACAGGGATTGTTTTAACCTAAAACTTAACTGCCGCCAATATCAAGTGAGACAACGTTTTCAGTATTGCAATTTAGATTACCTAGAATTGTATTTGAAAATAAAAATAAGGAACCAAATTAATTGACAAATACAACTACTTGCAACCCTATTTAACTGACAACACTAATTTATTGGTTAATTGATCTTTCAACTATCAGACTAAAAAGTTCAAGTTAGTGAAAATGGCGTATAAATAAATAGGAAATTAGTTTAACAGTTACTTATGTATCGTTCGACTAAACAATCAGGGTATAGTATGCCAAAAGACCTAGAGAGAGTGTAGTGACAAATAAGAAACTGTAAAAGTACCCATACTTGAAGTGCCATTCTGGATTGTATAGAATGTTGTGAAACATAGATAATAGATTCTTGGAGTATTGAATTAGGTTCCATACTCTCATTCTATTATTCAGAATGATTAATAAATAGTAAATTTTGTATTCAGATACAAGTTTCTTTATTCAGTTTGAAATGAGAGAAACCTTATGTCTTTTGAAACATAAAGTGATAGAGAATAGAAAGATTTTGTGAGTAGTAGTAAATATTCTATTATAGAGAAAAATCTTGGTACAGTTGCAGATAGGAAAATCGTCTAGTTTTTTATTGACGGCAAAATACTAAATGTTTCAATAAACACTGAAACAAGCGAATGTCCGGCGCTTTAACCGGATTCCAAATCAATGGTGCACATGGGCTCCAGTATCCTGCGGGAACAAATAGCGTATGAACCAATTGTTAGTCACCGGCTACCATGGGACTGCATCTCCTTACGATGCTCCACTGCCTTGTGGATCAAACCTTCAGGTCGAAGGCTCGGGGAGTGGCCTCCTAAGATAACCACTTGCTTCGGTTTGGGCACCCGGGCAGTATCACAGCCCTCACACATATCGGATGAGATTTGTGTGGCGCATATGTATTTGGTGCCTGCCTTGAAACAGGCTTAATTACTAGTTCAGCTATTGTTCTTTGAGTTGCCACAAAAAATATCCTTATTAAGTAAAAGAAAAAAAACGCCTTAAGAACTTACGTTGCAAATTGACCTTGTGACAATACTAAACCTTCAAGACGTATATGAAAGCGGACATCACATGAACCAACCATATTTTGAATTTTGAACTCTTTGAAATGAGCCTGAAACATATTACTTACATTATAAACAAATATAAATTATAGTTGATTATTGTCATGATGCAAACTTTATCAGTCCGTCAGTCAGCTACATCGTAGGACCAGACACATATGTGTATCGGTCCAGGTTGCCATACCGCATCAGCACAACAAGATGAACACCGAATTCATAGCAAACTTTATGGAGTAAGACAGTAAAAGGATTATGCGAGATCAAAAAAAGGGCATGGATGGATGACAAAACGAAACTACCGTTTTCATTACTAAATTAATTGTGAGTAGCTTCAATGTCACTTCCAATTGTGAAATAATAGTAGACTACAATTGATTCACTTTACTAATTTCCTAGTCCATTACATTTAATTGATTAGCAGGATTATTAACCTACGATTAATTAGCAAAGAATAATACCGAAAATATTCGATGGAAGTAATTAGGTTACTGAATTATTAATTTCAATGTTTGATATTCAGACAGTCTAATCAACACAGTTAAAATAAATCATATCAAGTTACATAAACCCTGTGGAAGTTGTTTTAATAGAGCATAAATCACATACCACCCTTATGACATTTCAGTTTGATGGTATCTAGTCTCTTCCAGACATACATTCTATGTTAGCCAACATAGTATCTCGGAGTGAGTTGTGGATGAGTGTGTGTATAACACAAGCTTAACCAGCTAGGAAGATGGTTTACAAACTTTCCAACAAATAAATTTCCAATTAGTGCTCTACGTTTAACTTGGGTATTATTTCGTTAGTGGTATTACTATGCAAAAGCAATGGTTCTACAGGATCTTTGATCAGCTAACTTTTAAACACCAATTTTCACAGCAAGGTAATAAAAAACGAGTCGAACACCAGAGTGACTTTATAACACATCCACTCAACTGCAAATAAAATGCAAATATGTAGAAATGTAATAAACTGCTCTCAAACACCCTGGTACAGCTGAGGGTGAGAAGAGTTCGCTTTACTTCTCGAAATGCTTTTATACGACTAAACGTTTATAAACTGTCGGGGAAGCCATAATATCGACCTTGCGGATCTAACCGTTACGTCAGAGGCTCAGGGATTATCCTTCTATGAAGACCACCTAGTTCAATTTGAAAATTACATATTTTATATGGTACATCCTGTATATGGTGATTGGTTGTACCTGATAAATAAACGTAAACGGATAGTAAAAAAAAGACACTGCATACAATAGATAATACAATGACAGAATTACTTCAAATCCAAGCCTTTGAATAATACGAGCATATTTTCTTGCAGCTAGTCTTGCTTGCTCTTCACTTTTTGCACCTGTACACACCATTTTACCAGAAGAAAAAATCAAAGCAGTTGTTCGAGGTTCACGTATACGCATTATAACGGCAGCAAAACGTTTTGGATTATATTCAGCATTTCGAGCACTAAGTGCTATATTCTTCAAATTTAATTTACATCCTAAATATACGGTACATACAATATTCCTTATTTGAAAACAAAGAACAAGTAAAAACTAATTAACTAAGATAGAAGTGTATCAATATTAACGGTAAATAATACTTAATTGACCATAAAGTGATCAAATCACTGATCTCGCATATTATCCATCTTTTTTAGTAAAATAAGTAATATAGTCAGAACAAAGTGTGAAAAGAATTAACGAAATTATTTACACTTACTTCACTGGTTGAAATCATGAGTCAATTGAAGCTAGACCACGATGGTAAACCTGATAGCACTGAACGGCTGTTTCGTCCTAGTATGGAACTCCTCAGCGGTGCACATCCACGACCCCGCACCCCGCGACATTCGAACCCAGGACCTACCAGTCTCGCGCCAGGCGCTTAACCAACTAGATCACTGAGCCGGCATCCAACGGTGTTAATGTCTAACTTCAACCAATCCACGAAGTTGCGCCACCGTACACCATTGTTTTCAGTGAGTTCCTATCTCACAACAGACCTGGTTGAACCCCACTGGTAACGACTTCTCACTAGAACTGCAGGAGTATCTCCTGAAGTCAGTCACTAATGAGCAGGTGATTATTATTATCAGACTGGGTTTTGTGGAGATTTTTAGAAATTTCATTGGTTAAAATCATGAGTCAATTGAAGCTAGACCACCATGGAAAACCTGGAAGCATGGTGGTCTAGTTTCAATTGACTCATGATTTCAACCCGTGAAATTTCTAAAAATCTCCACAAAACCCAGTCTGATAATATTTACACTTACATTGAAGTCGTATGGACAAAGCATACCCTGACATCACCAAATATGTAAATCAATTGGAAATACCAGTTGAGAAGTTTAGGTATGACGATCGAAAACCGATTGCAGTTAAGTACTTGCTGTTATTATTATTATTTTCTACCCCCAATATTTTTCTATATTTAAGAAACTTTGTTGGTCTGCATTTGAAATAATATATATTTTATCTCAGTCATATTCAATGTAAGATTTGACATGCATATGCGTCGGCCCAAGAAGTTGCAACATCACACTGCCACAATGAGATATAATTATCAAAAATCCAGGAGTGGTAACAGTATCAGTGGAAAAAAACATTTGGCGTAGGACGAAGAAAAATAATATAAGCAGATTTCAGGACTCAGAATCTAAGAGAAGACAAAGACTGAATATACCTGTACCATGGTGAACGATTCTGAACAATTTACACATTATTAAAATTTTCTCAATGATGTATTTTATGTCATAACAGACTATATTTAGATCATAAGAACATTACAGATTGTGGATTATAATAAACTTGAGGAAATGACAACAAAGCTGTTCACTATTGATTTATTTACGACGTCTATTCGACAAATATTCTTAGTCATCATTTCAAGTCACTGAGCAGATAAGAACATGACATTTAAGTTGACCATAATAGGAATGTAGTACAATACAGTGGAAAATCTATAAGAATATTATAATGAGATAGTTAATCTAATTAAATAAAAACGATAACTGAAACAGTTAAACAGATAGTTTCTTCATAAACTAACTTCAAGATCCCAATCAATCAAGTTTCAGAAAATAGAAACATTGACCAACTGGTTAAATCTTTGTGATTAAGAAACGTAGAACCCGGTACATATATGCATCGATCTCGGTTGCCAGAAGAAGTATATCGTAGATAAAATAGGTCAACAAGTGGTATTATTTTGAGAGGTCAGTACGTAATTACGAGCGGAGTATGATGACTACTACAACTACTCTACTCGACTGTTGTTGCTACCTTGACGTGGTGGTCGGGCTTGCCCAGCGTGATGAGGCAACCGAGCTATACTGGATGGAACAACCGTTCCTCAAGGTCCTACCATGTCAGACAGGTCGGTTGAAGAGCGGTAAGACTAAAAGCAACAAACCCAAGGTCCGAAGGCGAAGTCGTACTGCTGACTGTACAGAGGTGTGACAGCAGTAAGGTGTTTCCTTCAGTCATCCGGCATGACAGCGACGCTGCCTTTCCACAAGGAAGGATGGGGTTAGAAAAGGTCGACCCTAAAAATGCACACCTCGCCTTATCCCACGGATATCCGTCTCCAGCGGTAAGGTCTCAACAAGTACGGAGCTAACACAAAAATTACCCATCAAAAGGTCGTGTGTGACCGACCTCAAGCAGTTGTCTCTCCTCCTTACAACACTAAACTTCCTCTTTCCGCTTCCTCCTCAAGTGCCACCACATCCAACGATTCTAGTGCGCGAAACACTATCTCAGGCCTATTGGAACATTACTCCAAACTGCGCAATGGAGTCTTCAACGTATGTACCCTGTGTGAAATCGGCCAACAGGCCTCCTTGGTTAAAACCCTAGAATCTCGTACCATAGATGTATGCTGTGTATCCGAAACACACATACAGGATCCTAGTGTGGCCATTCACTTGACCTTACCTCGCCAAAATGGAGAGCCGACGAGATATACTCTCCGTGTATTTGTTGACCCGATGGCTAGTTCTCGTGCACTGGTAGGTGTAGGCATAGCATTAAGTACGAAGACAGAACAAGCACTACTAGAATGGATCCTTGTTAACAGTCGCCTATGTGTGGTTCGGATAAACGGCTGTGTAAGAACTCGGAAGGATAGGGACACACATTGCGTTTTCGTCGTTTCTGTCTACGCTCCCACTGACTGCAACCTGGATGAAATGAAATATTACTTTTACAGAAAGCTTTCTGTGCTTCTTCATATATAGTTAGGCATAATACTCATAGCAGGGGACTTTAACGCCCAAGTAGGTAGCTTAAAGCAAACAGAAAGACATTCAGGTAGATATTTTAGCATTCCGGCTCACCGAACAGATAATATTGACCGTCTGCTGCAACTGTACTCAGACAGTCGTTTATTTTTAGCAAGCAATAATTTTAAGCTCAAAGAGAGGCATGGTCTAACATGGTGACCTCCTACACCAAACCAACGATGGACTTAAATAGACCATATTGCCATTAGTCATTGTTGGAGAGGATCGACAGAAGACTGACACTCGTTCTGAAATACCTGTTTGAACTCCGATCATGCGCCTCACTGGACGCAGAAAAACTACACTAAGAAGACCCATTAGAATTGAACTCAGTGACGAGAAATCCGAAAGTAAATTCCGGGAACAACTGAAGTCACACTTAGGTAGTTCTGAAAACGAGGCTGACCCAGATGTTGCTTAGAAAGATAAACGAACAGCTGTGAAAACAGCAGTGACATCTGTCAGTGATTTGAACCAAAGGGTTACAAAAAACCAATGGATTTCTACTAAGTCTGTTGCACTGATGGATTCCTGTAAACTTATCCCATCAGGCTATGAACACGATGAAGAATGAAAACAAATCAGATCTAGGTTAACCAAAAGTCTAAGGAACGACCGTGAGCAGTAGTGGGCAAGGAAAGCAAAAGAGATGAAGAAGGCGGTGACTGTAGATAACACCAGAAAGCTTTCCAGACTGATAAAAGAAACTGGGATCAAGAAGTTAAATATAGATGGGACGATCTCGGAAAAAGACGACACTTATCTGCTCTCAGCCCAGACGTTTAGAACGATGGGTGGAACACTTTAAGGAGCAGTTCACCTGTCCTTCAGCCACTCTACAACTACTCACCATCCCTAGACAGTGTGAATGGAACATTGAATTAGATCCCTCAACTCTAGCTGAAGTTCAAAAGGCAATAGCTAATCTGAAACGAGGAAAAGAAGCTGGTCCAGAGGTCTTTAAGAATAGTGGTCAAGTTTTAGCGATTAGGGTGACTAATATTTTAGCTAAAATCTGGGAGTTGGACGTAATCCCATCTGACTGGTCTCAATCACTGATTGTCCCAATATATAAGGGGTCAAAATCATCCTGTGATAAACATAGACGAATTAGTTTGACTGATATAGCATCTAAAATACTAGCCTCAATAATTATCGGGTGCCTAACAAAGACTCGTGAACTGCAAACACGAGAAAATCAGGCTGGCTTCAGACCTGGTCGTGGCTGCATCAACCACATATTTACCATTCGTCAGATTTTAGAACACAGACATACTTATCGGCTTCCGACAATGACAGCTCTTCTTGACTTAAAAGCAGCATTTGACTCTGTTGACCGAGAGGTTCTGTGGCAGTGTCTGCCATTCAGCGGTGTACCTCAAAAGTACATGAACCTTGTGAAGGCTCTTTACTCGAACACTACTAATCGAGTCAGAGCTTTTGGTGAACTGTCATCTGATTTTGCAACCTCAAGTGGTGTCCGTCAAGGCTGTGCACTATCTCCATTTCTGTTTAATTTCATCATAGACCTACTGCTGGAAATAACGTTCTCGTCGACTGAATTTTCGTGTACTGATCTCTTACCATGAGATCAACTTATCGACTTGGAATACGCAGATAATATTGTCCTATTTAGTGAAGACGATGATAAAATGCAGAGTCTTTTGGTAGCACTGAGTAACAATGCCAGAATGTTTGAAACGCGCTTCTCTCACTCTAAATGCAAGTTGTTACTCCAGGACTGGTCTGCGTCAACACCTGAACTAAGGATAGGGAGTGAAGTAGTCGAACACATCGACAAGTTCACTTATCTTGGAAGTATGATCAGCCCTAATGGGTTGGTGTCTGACGAAATCTCTGCACGGATTCAAAAAGCTCATTTGGCTTTTACCAACTTACGTCACCTATGGCGAAGACAAGATATCCGTCTATCAATTAAGGGACGAGTATACTACTCAACAGTTTGTTCTGTTCTACTTTACGGTTACGAAACATGGTCAATAAGGGTGGAAGATACTCGTAAGTCACTAGTATTTGACCACAGATGTCCTAAAAATATTGCTTGTATCTGCTGGGATCACTGGGTAAGTAATAGTGAGGTTGGATGCAAGGTATTAGGGGATGATGGTAAATCAGTTGATGATGTAAATCTTCATTGACTGAAAGGGTTGGGCCACGTGCTGCGTATGCCTAAACACCGATTACCACGACACGCAATGCTGATTAGTGTTGGAGACGAATGGAAGAATGTTAGGGGCCAAACCAAACCTTGGCATCAGCCCTTGAAGTCACTGACTTCTGGTGTGAACATTGTTGGTAGATGAAGACTACTTGGTTGGAGTCCCCATGACTATCGTAACCAATGATTGAAGACCCTGGCTGACATGGCTCAGGATCGACCACAATGGTGTAGGTGTATACACTCTCTGTCTTCCCTTGAACTGTGAGACTAAAATTGCTTTCTATCTTTCTTTATGCCAACTAATTCTTTCTTCCTGTACTATACCCTTATACACAATCTTACTTTTTATATATTACTGTCATTGATGTAACTACTTATATGAATTTGGTGTTCATCCTATTGTTCTAATGAGGTGTGGCAACTTGGACCGATGCATATATGTGCCTGGTCCTACGTTGTAGCTGACCGACTGACAACTACTCTAATTAATGAATAATTCTTACATACATATGTACCATCACAAGTTTCAGGTTACTTGTTGTAGAACTAGAAGACGAAATTTCTTGGAATCATTAAACGACATTTTAATTGGCTGAACTTACTGTAATTGGGGTACCGGGATTGCACCATCTCGGTCTTGCAACGGAGTAGATAAAGTGAGCGGAGTACAAGGTGTTCTGCCTGGAATACTGGCGGCATTGTCAGACGCATGTAAGTTAAGATTGACTGAACCCCCAGAAATAAGTGGAGTTTTTTGTTGTAAACTTGAATCTCCTTGTAAAGGCAAATTGCCCAACAAGCTTCCAATACTAGCTACACTATGTTGCTGTGATAAGGGGCTGTAATGAAAAAAAAGCTATGAATAAGAGTTAATTATAAGATACCAATTTTACTTGTTGGGATGATGTGCATGATAATAAATTCTGGTAAACCATAAGATATAGTGTAGGTAGTGTACGTACCACAAAGCCACATTTTAAAAAATAAGTTACACTAAATAATGATCATTAAACATAATTTCTTAATAAAAGATGTTAGTGAATTCATATTATACGCTTCTCATTTTGCTAATAAAGTTTCCAAGGAAAAACATTACTGCAAAAGTCATACAAAATGACCTGCTTTGTGAGGTCATTATTTATTGATTAAACACGAGCATAAATGGACGTTACTTGGTTAGAATCGGTCATACATACAGATCAATAGAGAAAAGCCGAAATATAGGAAACCAAAGATTATCCATGTACAGTAGACTTATTACAAAGTTTTGTTGTAAGGCTATCTCAACACTTTACAGTTACTACTGCCTTGTCTTGTTTTTACTTTTAGATGACTTCTCTTACTGCTCTGCAACACGATAATTCAACTTATTAGGCTTTCACAAAAACAGAAAAGTACCAAGGTGCCACTGTATTGAATGTAATAACCTGAAACGATGCGTTACTCGTAGCGTAACGTGTTTCGCTACTGAATGCATCAAAGTTTAGATTGCTAAATATTATGAAAAAGTACCACTTCATAAAAAGTGGCATTAAGCTTTACGTGATCATTACAACATAAAATTACAACTTAGTTTTTCATTGAGAGCACATCAATATCTGAAGTTCGCAAGCACTCTCTACAACTTGGCACTACAAAACTTTCGTTTCACTTTCCTCCGAGTCAGTACATGAGGGGGATATAGGATAGTGTGGTATCGAGTTTTGAAGAACATAAGAGCAGACGGTTTTATAAACGATAATGATCACAGTTCCTACTTAATTTTGATCTTAGTCATATAAGTCTTCTGGGTGGAATACTTAAGGTCAAGATGTACGAGATGCAAATGTCGCTAAAAACCCTAGCACCCAGTATTGTCTATGTTTTTAGACAAAACATGGTGGTTATAGCTGCCATTGAAATCGAAGCAGACATATAACCATAGATTGCAACAAAATTTGGCACTGGATACAGCTAAATTAGTATCGCCAGCTATTGTAAATAGCATAAAACAACATACGGTAGTGAAATCTGAAGTGTTAAGCTGGTGGTCAGTGTCCTTGAAACTCCATGACTACACTAACCAGTTCTACGAGACAGCCGAAAAATAGGAATATCAAAATAGTACGGCCCACAGTCAGACACCATAGTTTGGGAACGAATGTTCAATTACTTGCCTACTATATACAACAGCTCTAACTACCAGAGATCTACATGATTATGATCCAGGGATAGGGGCAGGGAGAAGCTAACCATCCCAATAAAAGATAGACACTACCGTTAGACAGCAGTTGCATAGTTCATTACAAACATAGTTCAATCATACTTAGGATCCACATGTGGCTGTTAGCGTTTTACATATATCACCGTTCTGGAAATGCTGCTTAAGACTAATATAGATATTCGAAAGTCAGTCGAGTCACCACGTGGTGATTTATTACTTCTTAAACCTTTATTCAGGATGATAAGGCTGACTCTAGGGGAGTGAATATTATAGGTATTTGGAACATTTTATCTATAAATATGAAGTGATCTGAAAATTATGGTAAACAGAGCACTATACTTAAGCAACAAAAAACACACCCGCTAAATACTTACTTCATAACAGAACAGTCCAACTAGAAGAATTATTTACCTAGAACAGCGACGTCGTACTATGTCCAAATGAATTTAAAATGCTGTGAGCGTCAAATCTCAACAAACTATTAGCCATCCTCTTGAATTAGAAGCGCATTATTTGGTTTCAGTACGGGACTTTCAATGCCCAATTGATTGCTAATATGACTGGACGGAACAGATGAAACTTACGTTTAACGAGTTTATGTGTGTATCATCAAGCGATCGCTGATAACCTCAGGTAGGATGCAGAGATATTACTAAGTTGGTATGATACGAAACAGAGACAACTAGGTTCTTAGTGAACATATCCAAAGGGGAATTGCATAGTTTGCAACATGTTTCAAATATAATGCTATACAATCTGGAGTTGACTACGGCACTTAACACAAGCATATACGATCTGCATCACTGTAAGGTCATTTTGGAATACGATATCTGACTACACTTGTGACTGTCAAATGCCTTAGTTCGGTTAATATTGATTTATTTGCGTTAATTCGAATGCCTCACACACGAACCTTTACCGTATCCCCTTGTTTAATTGTCTATCTATCTAGTTATCCATCTGTTGGTCGTGGTCCATTATCCCCCAAAATGATTAGCTCTGTAAGTCTTCGACATTTGCTGCTGGCCGCATTAGTTTTATTGAATTCACCAAGCTGAAGGCCCTCGGTCACGCATCCACAACATATCACGAGTGGAGACGTCGTGTTTCACATCTTCTACGACCGCTAACGAACTTAGATTGGTCACTTCTCAATATATCGATAGCTTATCAGCTATATCTTCGAACCTCTTCGCTTCTGACATCTGATTTGACTGGGTTTGCATACTTTGACTACAAAAGATGTTACTGGTCAAGGTGTTGTGAAATTCCGAATACTTGTGGCATCTTTAATTACATTAAACGACTAATAGTTGAGACACATCATTGAATTTACATTCTGGATAGTTTCAATTCGTCTCAACTCAATACAGATTAGACCAGACATCCAAAGCTGTCACGGATTTATTCCACATAATACGATTGCTGGATATTACGTTGACAATATTATTCCCATTTTAATAAAACTGCGTGTGATTTATGGTACCAGTGTCAATATACGTTCAGTGCATTAGCGAAAGGGTGTAATTCTGATATTGTCCCGGAAACACAACTAATATTTGATGAAATTGTGTCCACTCAGTCCTATTACACTTTGGTAGTTTTTTACCAATGTAAACACTAGTTGGTCCATGTAATTTCACATATGTTCATGAACATTAGTATTCTAGTTCTCACTTGATTCATTTGTTCTCGGTCACCGTGTATAAAAATGACGAATATATTGAACATCCACTGTTTTCCACCTTAACTCAAGGTGGATTTGGATTTTTCGGAAGCATTAACTTTTTATCCTTACTGAAACCTTTCCTCAAATGCAATACAACGTCAGTGAAAAGTTATATTTTTTGAAAGGCCCTTCATAAAGAGGACAATCTGTGTAAATCTGCAGCAACGCAGATTGCAGTGCTGAAGACCCGTGTATCTGGTGCTACTACACACGAACGATTCATCCTAGTTTTTGAACATAATTTAGAAACTCAAAGTCCATGTGATTATGAAGTCACTTCTGTTTCGTATTACCTATTTTGTTTTCATAGAAAACGATGCCCTTCAAAACACACACATCTTATTTCTATGTCATTGTGTTTCTGTGCTTACGAGACTTTCTTGTACTTAAGTATGTGTCCGTCATTTATATTAACTACTGTCTCCATCACACTACTTATTATCCATTGTGAATTATACTCACGCTCGTAATCAGTAGTACGGACGAGCTTAGATCCTTACGTTCTCTGGTATTCGACGTTGAAGTAAATATTTTCGGATTATCATACAAAGTGTGCTTTAATAATAAATATATTTTTTGTTATATCTCAATGAGTAGGAAAATTGCATTTCTGGTGTTTCCTGACTTATTGTAAGCTATTTCTTTAAAGTAAATAGATAACCGACATTAGATTATTTATATAAATTATATAATATACCCTTGTGGGTCAGGGTAATTTTACATTGGTTTACAGGAGAACTAGGCACCATCAACACTTCCGCGCGACGACTAAGAAAGTACTGCTCAATCCCGTTTAACAGGAGAGCCAGACACCACCCAGGCTTACATTTTATAACCCGAACAGTACAGCTCATTCCTGCTTCACAGGCGAATCAGACACCATATAGGCTTTAACGCTACAGTCTGAATAGTGTAGTTCATTTTAAACACCGTGGTGGACCAGACATTAGATTAACACAAGTTTAAATAGTAAAAAGTAAGCAATGCAAATGCCCAATGCCCAATTTATTTGAAACTATCAGGTTCACCTTTGGTATAGATATCTATAAAGTGGGTTTTAATCTCATTCTTTCAAAGTACACAATACACTTGAATCTGACTGACCTGGGCTGATCGACAGTGATCAAAATTCTTACTCTTTATTGCTGAGTTACCCACATTCTATTCATTATAAAATTTTTGCATAAACTCAGAAACAAAATTGCTTGATATATCAATCTCAATTGTGGATTGATGATGTCACAGGTATTCAGTGTTTGACAACGCTTCTACCAGTAACACCTTCTAATGTATTTCGTTCCCACCAAGAGAAATCAAAAGACAGAGTCGAGGAGATCGGAAGAGTATATTTGGCGATGACCAATATATCGGAATTCTCTGATCTAATCTGGCTAGCGATTGCGGTTGATGTTGAGCACGGCGTTACCACACGTGATCTGGTGCGGATGCATGACCGAGCGCCTTCAGCTAGATGAGTCCACTAAAACATATGGTCAGCATCCAATGTCGAAAACGTAGTGCTATTTATTTTGGGGATTTATTTAGCGCTACAGGATCATTAGTTAACCGCTTACAAAATATCTTATATCTCCCTTGATACAAGCAATAAATGTGGAAAAATCCGAGATTTTTCGGTGAAGCACAACTAATACAAAGACTAAATCAATTCATATATAACCAGTCTATGGGACAAATAACTTGTAAACGTCTTTTTTTATAGAACATTGACACGTCACTACCCATTGATTAATCACTTGTAAACAGTGACAAATTCTAATTACTTTTTGTTTTCACAAACTACAAAATAGTAATTATATAGTGAATATTCCACTGAATATTATTATATTATATTTATTATATTATATTATATTATTATTAGCTTTATTCAATATTATAATTTTGGTACAATATAGAATTCCCAGCTCAAAGTATTTCAACAAGTTTCCGTTTCTTTCTTCTTGGTCGGTTCTGGCGATAAATATTGAGGAAACGCCAGTTAGATGTTAGCACTTCAGTGAATGAACAACTGAATAATGTGCATTCTTTTCGTTGTACATTGCCAGCAACCATATTGTCTCTAATTGAGTTTTCTGGAACTTTGACAACGAAAGGTTGTACACTTTTCAGAAACGCAGCAGAATAGGTTATGCGATTAATAAACATAATGATATATTAAAACAAACAACAATAGATAACTTGTTGAAATATCTAGATGGCAGGAACAGGTAGCCCAGATGCTCAAGCAGGCCGCCCTAGTTGATGTTCCTAAGCATTACTTGATTCTTCACTTCACATTTCTAAAGCTTAAAAAAGAAATATTCAGTAAAGAGAAGATGTAGAATTATGGCCTATTACGATATTGGCAATGCTCAAATAAAAGACCTAATCTTAAAATCATAGATTTGTTATGATGTAAATGCCTAATCTATAAGATCTTACATGGAAGTCACATTATTGTCTATCCTGATTTATCGTATCGTGACAATTATTATTATATGGTGGAAACACGTTTAGATTAGAGATAGAGCAATATATTAAAAATGGATAAAAATAATTTTACATAAGACCACGCCTGCAAGGCCGATCCATACCATCCGTTTAATTCGAATTAACTCAATCCATTTTTCCCGCTTCCTCTATCGTTGGGTTTTTCTCCGCTTTAAACGTTGAATATCTATGTAAAGACCAAACTGCCAGTATTCGGTTTGAATGCATGACTGACCAACCAAAATTTATTTGAATAGGCCGCACTACATTCTTCTGTATAGCGTACCAAGCGTTTTTGAAATACTCGTACTAAATTATCTCAAAACACAAACTCTATGCACAATCCAAACGTTTCTAATTCAGGGAATTGAACAAATTATATCAAAAATACAAAATGCCTCAAACGATACAGCCTGTGCTATACAGTCAGAAGTTTCTCTAACGCAAAGTAGTGCGCTAAACAATAAAAGAAACAGTTAATACCAAAGGTATCGATACCTGAGAATCAATAAAAATATCCCCAACCAGATGAGATTCCAGCAATCCTCCTAATCAGACAGTCAAGAAGTAAAGAGACACATGCTGAACAACGCCGTGAACTTGAGATTAATCAAACACGACCTTACTGTCAATAGTCCAGCAACATGCAATAGAAAATTAGGAAACAAGAGGTAAATATTTAATCAAAACCACATAATAACGGCTCAGACGAGGAAGATTAAAGAACAAAAGGTTCGGTTAAACGAGATGTGAACAAAGTTTAAAATACACGACGGGAAGATGAAACAAATAAATGACAGTACTGTCCTACAAGAAAGCTGCGGAGGCCTGCTTGCTTTTCGGCACAACTCTTTCATGCTTACTTAACGCACCTGTAATTTTGGATATCTGTGTGTGGCCCCATAATAAACGTAATCAACACTTTGCGTTTGCCTTCTGAATAATATACCGTTGGGACGTTATCTAGTGACGGTTATCAAGACAAATTGTATACGAAGTTTAAGGATTATACTGAATACCAACCACCACAATTGTTTTGTATTTATGATTTATTTTAATACTTGAAATATTTATCATGTTGAAGATGCCACTGGTATTCAGAGTTTGACAACGCTTTAATGAGTAACACCTACTATGAATCGCACCCACCAAGTGAAATCAAAAGACAGAAGCGAGGAGGTTCGAAGATATAGTTGATAGGCTATCAATATACCGTGGATCGACTGATCTAACCTGACTAGCGATTGCAGGGGATGTTGAGTACGGCGTTCTCACTCGTGATCTTGTGCGAATGCATGACCGAGCGCCTTCAGCTAGGTGAGTCCATTAAAACTAATATGGTCAGCATTTAATGTCGAAAACCTACAGAGCTCTTTATTTTGGGGGTTTATTTACCGCTATAATGTATAAGGACAGTTTCTGACCTCTTAAAAAATACTTATATAATTTTGGAGATGCTAGATCATCAGAGATCACTTAGTTAAGTCCTTATTTTCGTAATTTAACTATGGAAGTTTGAATTTTCCATTTTCCTACCGAAAGTGGTTATGATTACTTCCAATTCGTGTTTCCCATCTGGATGGATCTAAAGCGTCATTGGTTCATTTTCACTTTTGGTACGCTATTTTATGACGCTTTTTAATGACATTTTTATATTGTATACATTACGTATGAATCAAGTGCTTGCCTTTTGTTTTTCTGGGATGCTTGTGGAATTATATGTTTTCCCTGATAACTCCAGTCTTCTTCTTCTTCTAATTAGCTGGGCTGGAGTGTAAAGGATCAAGTATTCCTTCATTTCTTCAATTAATTAATACTATAGACAGTTGAAGCCCAGTTAGCAAACTAATCAATTATTTCTTATGAAACTCTGTTGATTATACGAAAATTATAGCGTAAATCAAAAAATTGTTCTTTACAGTGCGAGAGACAATTTTGAGAATTATAACTAATCAAGAAGTCAAGTGATTTTAATTAAACTAAGGATATCCTAATAGTTGAGATCATGAGTCAGCTGAAGGCAGACCACTATGGAAAATCTGGAAGCACTAGACGGCAGTTTCGTCCTAGTACGGGACTCCTCAACAGTGCGCATTCACGATGCCGCCTCATGAGAATCGAACCCAGGGCCTATCGATCTCGCAGGGGAACGCTTAATCCCTAGACCACTGAGTCGGCCGGTATCCAATGGTGTTAATGTCTAACTTCAACTAATCCATGAAATTGAGCAACATATCCACCATTGTCTTCAGTGGGTTACTATCTCACGACAGACCCGGTTGAACTCCATTGGTCACGGCTTCTCACTAGAACTCCAGGAAATACCTCTTGAAGCCAGTCACTAGTGAACTTATGTTGATTAATATAAGTAGGGGTTTTTGTCAATATTATTATAGGAATTTCGTGGATCAGTTGAAGTTAGACAATAGTACCATTCAATACCAGCTAGCTCAGTGGTTTACAAGTTAAGCATTCGCCTGCGAAACCGATAGGGTCAGGGTTCGAATCCCATCGTGAATGCGCACTGCTTACGAGTCTCACAATAGAACGAAACAACTCCACAATGCCTCCAGATTTTCCATGGTGGCTTAGTTTCAACTAACTCATGGCCTCAACTATTGAAATTACTATAATATCCACAAAGAACCCCTTCTGATATTAAACTAAGGATAATCGACTAGACTTATTGAGTAATTTCAAAATGGAAGTCACTAAACAGTAACTAAATGTTAAATATATTTACAATTACAAAGTTTCACTAATTTCAAATGACAACTAATAAATTGTAGCGTGGCGTCGAGTTGAGATTAACTGTGAACACCGCTACCAAGAAACACGTGCCAAATAAATCAGAAGGCGAGGGTTGGACGTAACCAAATAGATCCATAAAATCCCCGAGAAGCCAAATATCAGTTAATGGACCAAGTCGAGGTTTATTAGCTGGCGATCTCGTGGCATCGAAAGGATACCGAGATCGTGCCAGGATACAACCTTGGTTACAGAAGGTAACCGAATCCGCGCGAAGTTACAATCGAAGTGTAAGTAAAAGAATGGAAGCACAAAATAGCTGTCATTAGCACAGTCAAACAAAAGCACGTTAAAACAAACACTGGTACAGTTGGTTATAATAATAATTGTTTTTATTAAACCAGTCGTGTTCTCGTGATAAATGTGAGTCACTACAAAATCGTTATATGTGTTTCAAAATATTAGCAGCAACTTCATTTCCACCAATTACACAAAAAAGTACCCAATTTGATTACTCACAAAATTTAGTGCTCATAATTAGATGGCAATTAGTGTTACTTCTTAGAGATAAAATAAACCAAAAAATTAAATAGCTCGTTTATTTTCTTAATGCGGTGTTATAATGAACGTGAACACTAATAAGGACAATCGAATGTATTTGAGTACAAAATTACAGGACATCTTTGTAAAATCTTAAAGTAAATAATTCATTTGCAATATGTTAATCATTCGTCTCAGAATTTAGTGTTTTTTTGTCTTCACACCAATCATTCTCTGTTCTTGTTCTCTTTCCTTTGATCGTTCTCACTTTCCGCCGCTGGACATTTCAATTTCTATTGATGATACACACTATTTCTATCTGTGGACATCGATAACACCTATCACAGTGTCATCGATGTTGATAATTCAGTCTAATTAGGCTGCTGAATTATATTAGAAAATATATTGAACTTTTCTAGTTAGACAATCATAACATAAGCCTATAATCTATATATAAGCTTATAGGTTAAGTGTTTATTATTATATTTATTAGTTAACACAATCTATCCAACCAATCAGTGTTCTAGATGTAAAAAGAAAAAAATTTTTATATTACCATCATTGATTAATGAGCACATTGTTTTTAACAATGATTTACAAAAGCACACAAACAAAAACAAACAAACAAAACACACAAACAAAACGAAAAAACAAACCGTAGATTACCCGAATAGTCTGATGTTCCTTTTCCAAAATGATATTATTTCTTTCATTTATCTTGCTTGAATAAATAATATAAAAAGGAATGGAAAAAGGATATTTTAAATAATCAATAATGATCAGTTTTATTATTATTGTTATCATTATTATTATATAATCGAAAACATTATTGATTTATTGAAAAAAATTGGAATTTTGTTTACGAAAAAAATCTATTGATTCAAACTTATTGTTGTTGTTGCTGTCTTCGTCGTTGTTGTCGTTGTTTTTGTTGTTGTTGTTGTCGTCGTTGTCGTTGTTTTTGTTGTCGTCGTCGTTGCTGTTGCTGTCGTTTTTATCGTCGTCGTTGTCGCTGTCGTTGTTATCGTCGTCGTAGTTGTTGCTACCGCTGTCGTTGTCATCGTTGCTGTTGTCGTTGTTACTGTTATCATCGTTGCCGTTATCGTTGTTGTTGTTGTTCTTGTCGTCGTCGTTGTTATTGTTGTTCTTGTCACTTCAGCAACAAAATGAATAGATCAAGTATTACATATAACAATAATAATGATACTACTAATAATAGTAATGATCTTATATCAATTAATCCAAATAATCAAAAACATTATCATAATCATATTGAAAAATTATATAATTCTAAAAAAATTTTATCGAATTCATTACGTAATTCACCAACATTTTCAATACAATCAGAACCATATTTTAATCAATCAATAAAAAATAATAATCAACATTTAACAACAACAACAACAACAAAATCAATAATCAATAATCAATCAAATATTGATTCATCATCATTATCAATGATAAATATTAAAAAAATATTAGAAAGATTAAAAAATGAAGTTGATATAGAACGTAATAAACGTACATTAATGATTAAACAACATAATCATAATATTAATAAATTAACAAAACAATCAAAAATTGATCATTCTATATTATTATATGCATTAAAACATGCAGAAAATAAAGCGAAATTATATCGTGATGAATATTATAAACTTAAAACTAAAGGTAATATTGATTATTTATTGATTATTGATTATTGATAAAGTACTCTGTCGGTAGTGTATATATGTGATCGTTTCTAGGAGTAAGATACCATATCTACATGATAACAATGAAATGGTATGATCCATAGTTTTCACTATGAATCAATTTCTGCTTTAATCTGTGCTGAAGTGAATACTTTTATGATATGAAATGTATGTGAAATATTCCTGGATTCCAATCTCGCAGAGGGTGAGGTCGTGGATGCGCACTGCTGAGGAGTCCCATACTGGGACGAAACGGCTGTTCAGTGCTTCCAACTTTTCCATGGTGGTCTAGCTTCAACTGACTCATGATCTTAACCATTGTAATTACCACAATCCCCACAAAACCCATCTGATATTAATCATTTTAGTTTGATAAAGTACTCTGTCAGTAGTGTATGTATGTGATCGTTTCTAGGAGTAAGATACCACATCTACATTATAACATTGAAATGGTATGATCCATAGTTTTCATTATTAATCAATTTTTGCTTCAATCTATGTTGAAGTTAATACCTTTATGATACGAAATGTATGTGAAATATTTGATATGATCTTTGATGATAGTCAGTCAGTCAATCAGTCAGTTACAACGTAGGACCAGGCACATATATGCATCGGTCCAAGTTGCCATAACTCATCAACACAACAAGAATGAACACCGGATTCATGGAAGCAGTTAATTCAGTGGTGGTAATATATAAAAGAAAGATTGCAATAAGGAAATAGTACAGGAAGAAAGAATTAGTTAGTAGAAAGAAAGATATGAAGCGATTTTAATCTCTTAGTTTAAGAGAAGACAGACTGTGTACATCTACACCATGTCACCAAGAGTCTCTAAGCATTGGTTACGATAGTCACGTGGACCCCAACCAAGTAGTCTGCATCTCCCAACATGGCTCAGACTAGAAGTTAGTGACTACAAGCACTGATGCCACGTTTTGATTTGGCCGCTCCTAACTTTCTTCCAATCATCTTTGATGATAGTTTATATACCATTAACTGAAGCTGTTCAGAAATATTCAAAAAAAAAACAATCTTCATTAGCCGCTCTTTATTATGATTTCGGCTAACAGTAGAGTATAGGAAGTAAATTTGTTCTCATTCGAAACTTATCATCACTTGTATGTATTTTACACGTCAGTATTAACAACGTCATTAAGACTCAAACACAGTCTGGGAACTCAGAATTGTGATCAGTAAATCCTTTATCAATCATGAACTATCTTACAGTAAGAAAATTATAGTCAACTTTTCCAAATTCCTTCACAAAATGATTATTGATCACTTCATACGTTTTAGATATTATATACACTTTTTTAACCACCTAGTATTTGATTGGGATCGTGAATCGATTGATGTTAGACCACCATTGAAAACCTGGTAGCATTGGATGGCCGTTTCATCCTCAGCAGTGCGCATCTACGATCCTGCTAACAGGATTCGAGCCAAGGACCTTCAGTCTCGCACTCGAACACAATCTCTAGACCGTCAAGCCAGCATCCAACGATATTAATGTCTAACCTCAACCAATTCACGAAATCGTGCGACCACCTCCAATTGTACTGAGGTAGATACCTGTCTCTAGCCGATACGGATTAGATCCACTGATCACGGCTTCTCACCAGAACTCCGAAAATTCCCTCGCGATTCTGGTCACTAGTGAGCATATGGCAGTAATCAGTATAGGGTTATAGAGATTATTAAGTATTTGATTGACCTACCGATTTCGTGTGCGAATAATTAATCTGTAGACCACTGAGCCGGACGGCATCCAACCGACGAAACGACTATCCAATGCTTCCAGGTTTTCAGTGGTGATCTAAAATAAATCAAGTTCATGATCTCAATTAAAAACATAATAATCTCTACAATCCCATACTGATATACCTTTTTAATTATTTTCATTTGTTTTTACCACTTACAAATTGAAGTGTAAATTATATACTTTATTGAATCCATTTTTCAACTGAGTTAAGATGTAAACATTTCATTTATAGATTTCATCGGACAGATTATATATTTATGAGATTGATGATGATTTGTCACCTAGTCACATATTGGTGGTCCACCAAGGTGCTTGGTACCTGTGTGGTTGCACCACAGGATTGAACTGTACTATTCGGATTGCAGCGTTAACGTCTATACGGTGTCTGGTTCTCCTGTGAAGCAGGATTGAGCTGTACTGCTTGGGTTATAAAATGTAAGCCTGGGTGGTGTCTGGCTCTCCTGTTAAACAGGACTGAGCAGTACTGTTTTGGGTTTTCATGTGAAAGTGTGAATGATGTCCGGTTCTCCTGTAAACCAATGTAAAATTACCCTGACCGACAAGGGTACATTATATAATTTATATAAATAATCTAATGTCGGTTATCTATTTACTCTAAAGAAATGGCTTACATTAAGTCAGGAATTCAATGAATTCAATTATTATAGGTAAATAAGATAACAATTCACAAATCAAATTGTATGGAAGAATTGTTGCAATACAAAGTGACTGAAGTTGATAAATATGCCCAGAACGAAGCAGGTGGTTTTTATAGGGGGTCACACTCCGAGCCTTCGACTTAAAGGTCTGATCCACGAGGTAGTAGAGCAACTTAAGGAGATGCAGTCCCATGATAGTCATTTGTTCCCTGAGGATCCTGGAGCCCATGAGCACCATTGGTTTGCAATCAGGGTTTTCCAACTCACCTAATTGGATTGTCCATATCCATCAATTCGGTCAATGTACCGGACATTCGATTTTCGTCCACTGAATTTCGTAAACAACATCCGTGAAGCAAGAAGGCAGTGAGTAGAACTTCCCCGTCAATGGTTGTATACAGGTGGCTATGTGAGATTGTTTGGAGGGTGAGGGCTGATTCTTCTCACTCTCGACCGTACCAGGGCATTTGGCTGACACTAAAGTTTAATGATGTGAGTTCATAGTGTCACGTTTTCTAACAGAATTCTAGATTCTATGTCAGATTTATATGCCCAGTGGTTTCACAACACTAATAAGTACTGATTTGCGACGAAACAATTGTTCAGTATTGTTCGAATTCCTGGGTCACATCATCATGTGATTTGAATTCGCCTCAAACCTTTAGTACCACAACTCACTTTACAGAGTTTAAATGGAACAAATTGATGCAATTTAAGTTTCTAAAAGAAACAACTAACTTTATAAGCAAATTATTAATGTTCTACCAATAAACGAAAAATGGTGACTACTGAATTGTATTCTAATTCCTGTGTGCGTCAACCTGAATTTGTGATTACCACATTAACCTTATTGAGGAGGCAGCAAAAATATCACCTAGGGCCTCCTCTTAGCGCTGCTGGGTATTGAAGGCAACCCTGCTAGTCAACTTAGGCAGTCGCAGAGATCGGACCGACCACCCACTGATTATCCTGGATTCTATACTCGAGGCTTACCTTCTCGCTCGAGCTACCCAATGTGTATGTTTATGTATGAAAATTGCAGAAGTTCTCCGAGTTATGTCGTTCAAGTATATGACTTGTGCAAAGAGTACGCATGTGGCGTCGTACACAGGAAACGTTGAGCTGCAAAAAAGGTCTGTCCTTTGTCTAATAAAATTAACTGCATATCTATCAGGTCGAAGGCATTATAAAAAAAGGTGGTAGAAAATACTAGAGAGAGGTGACCAAGAACCTCGCCTGAGAGAGTGCTGATGCGCATGTGTGTGTCAAGAAATACTGGAACGATAGCCATGGTGTGAATGAAATGCATGTAATGCGTAAGAGTTAGCCTGGTGTGGCAAATATTTTTTCTTTGGGAGTGGTGGGTGAATATACCTATGTATGTGCTATGGGATGTATGGGTTAAAACCTGTATGTTACCGGTGTGCATGTAACGTATATTTGCTCACAGGGTATGTATACCTGCATGTATGCATAGTGATACTCGGATGAAAATTTGTGTGTTAACTAGTACACAAGTAGACTATACATATCCAGGGCAAGTAAACTCGCGAACTTCTTTAGTTGTTCTTTTCGTGCGATGCCATTACGCATGTGAAGACCCGTGGAGCCGCGGTTTATGAGCCTCAAAAAAACGAAGTCCCACCCAAAAAGCATATATATCCTCAAACTGTTAATTGACAGCTCACAAACTTAGGGGAATGTACTACAAGTACGGTCCTCGCATACGCATTCGTAAAAGTTGTGTGTTAATCAATGACCGAAGCCTAAATAAATCGATTGTATTCTGTCTTCATTACATTAAGTTACTAAAAGCCGAAAATGTCTCATGTTGACTGGTACTGGAAAAGACTGAAATATTTTAGTTCATCAAAGAAAGATATAACACTCATTCATTAATTTCTTTGTTTATTATGTGCTGTATTACAATAATGAATTCTAAGTGATACTACAAGGTATTCACACCATACATCCGTTTTATTTGTAAATATTCAAAATAATATGAATACAAATGTTTTCAACATTGGTTAGCTACAATTTATCTCTACTCACAGTGTGGATAAGAGGACTTTATGAAAACTTCTTCGACACTATGGTGTATCTGAGAAAATCGTCAACATCATACAGAATTCATACGACGGACTACACTGCAAAGTTGTACATGGAAGACTGCTAACAGATGCATTCTAAGTGACGACCGGAGTCAGACAAAGCTGCCTACTCTTTATTCTGGTGGTTTTATGGATTATGAAGACCTCTATGTCTCAGCAGAAGCACAGAGTACAATGGATAGCATGGATACAAATAGATGAGTTGGACTTTGAAGATGACCTAGCTCTTCTATCCCATACACATCAACAAATGCTGATCAAGACAATTAGTGTAGTAACAACCTCTTCATCAGTAGGCCTCAACATATACAAGCAACATCCTCAAATTCAACACAGATAACATCAAGACAATTATACTTGATGGAGAAACTCTGGAAGAAGTGGATAGTTTCACGTACCTGGTCAGGATCATCAATGAACAAGGAAAATCTGATGCTGACGTAAAGGCAAAGTAATGGCAGCATTCGTACAGTTGAAAAACATATGGAACTCAAAACAACTGTCAACCAATATCGAAGTCACAATCTTCAGTGCGAATGTCAAGACGGTTCCACTGTACTCAGCTGAAACTTCGACAACTACCACAACCATCATTAAAAAAACAACAAGTATTTGTCTACGCAAAATTCTCAATGTTCGTTGACTGGATACCATCAATAACAACAGTCTACTGTGGGAGAGAACAAACCAGATTCCAACTGAATAACAGAATATAGAAAGATGTTGCAGGTGGATAGGACGTACATTTCTGAAATAATCAAACTACAGCACGAGACAAGCACTCACTTTTAATTCTGAAGGGAAAAGGAAGTGAGGAAGACGAAGGGACACATTGCATTAGGAATTGGAAGCAGATATCAGATGAATTAATAACAACTGGAAACAAGTGGAAGGGATTGTTCAAGACAGAGTTGGATGGAGAATGTTAGTGAACGACCTATGCTCCTTCATGAGGGGTAACAGGTGTAAGTAAATAACAAGCGTTTTCAACCAATTTCGCTCTTATTATATTCATTTACCTCTCATGATGTATAAAATTCATTAATGCTAATTCAGCTGTCTCTCGTCTTTCCAAAGAATCGAATAAAACGGAAAATATATCAAGTACTGTGGATTTTCCGCCTGAATTCTGGATTTCTGGACTTCACAATAGTTTATCATCAATTTGTAAATGTACATAAGTACGTGAGGTAAACATATAATATCGGCAATTTAAAATAAATTTCAATGAAACTCGACAATCTCAATAACTGTGTACTGATAGTTACCATGTACTCACTTACTGACTAGCTGCTAGAAATAATTCTCGGAGTTCTAGTGAGAGGCCGTTATTAATGAAGTTCAACCGCGTTAGGTGTAAGTAAGGTTCCCACTGAAAATAATAGAAGTTGGTAGTACAATGTCGTGGATTGATTGAAGTTAGACATTAACAGTAGTGGACACCGGATCATTAGTCTTGAGGCTAAGTGTCTGCCCACGGGACCAACGATCCTGAGTTCGATCCCGGCTAGTGGGGTCGTCGATACCCACTGGTAAAGAGTCTAGTACTGGGACAAGATGGTCTAACACTGATCAGTTCGTACTGATATCATACTAATATCTGATTAGTTAGGAAATAAAGGATTATCATCATCAACTTTCCAGAATCCTAAGGTTCATTTGTACTAAACATCTACAATTCGATTCATTTATAATTTGTGCTCTTACTATAGTAATAAACATCGACAACTATGAGTGATCATAAAAATGTTTAATGTTCATTATCATGTAATGAAATGGAATAAAGTCTCGCTGTATTGACTTTACATCTAGTATAGGGGACGAAGCGGCCATCCAGTGCTTCCAGGTTTCCAAAGGTTGTCTAACATCAATCGGTTCATGATCTCAATCAATAACTTTACATCTGTTGGCATGTATTCAATAGTCGAATCAAAGAAATTGTATCGAAACCTTTCAAAAGTTTATCACAGATTTCTCAATAAGAAAAGTAGTGAAATTTTAGAATTGAGTAATAAAAGTTATTCTCGAATTCGTGTTAGGGTTAGTATACGTAGGATCATTATTATTTCCGGATATTTATTTTGATATAAAAAATAAGACAAATTTCCAACTCCTTTATGCCTGATCATAACATATATATATTATACGGCCGAGAGTGGGAAGAGACAACCCTCCCTCTGCAAATGCTCTCACGTGGCCACGTGCATACAACCACTACCACAAAACTCCTACTCACTACCTTCTCGCACCATGGGTGTTGTTTACGAAATTCAGAGGATGAAAATCGAATATCCGACGCTTTAACCAAGTTGGTGGAGACGGAGAGTTTACCCAGAGGAGTTGGAAAACCCTGATTCCAAATCAATGGTGTACATGTGATCCAGTATCCTGAAGGAACAAATGACGTATTAATCAATTATTGGTCACTGGCTACCATGGGACTACATCTCTTAATGTTACTCCACTGCCTTGTTGACCAAACCTTTAGGTCGAAGGCTTGGGGTCTGGCCTCCTAAGTAAACCAACTGTTTCGGCTTGGGTACCCGGGCAGTATCCCAGCCGTCACACAAATCGAATGATTTATGTGGCGCATATCCACTTAATAGATCCCCATTGTTATAATAAGTTTTTATTGAAAGTAAACAACGTACACACCACATACAAGTGGATATTCATCACCTTGAAAAAAGGGTAACCGACCGTCATTATAGAACCTTTAAAATATCCGTTTCTTCTCCGTTTGGTATTGTTTACATGAATCTCCCCATTGATGTTCAGTACTGCAATTGATTAGTCTCTTATTATTATATGTGCATATTGTGCGTATTGCCTCAATATAGCCTTGAGTTACAAGCTTCATAAACAAAGATGGATAGTGACTGGTAGTGGAATTCAGGACCTGCATTTCATCTCATTTGGAAGTCGTCAGTTGGATGTACCTGCATCTACAGACTTGATGTTCACCCTGGTACTCGAGCCCAGTAACATTCGCTTCAAACGTCACCACGTTATCCACTTAGCTATTGAGTCCTAATAACTGAAACACGCGTCCTGGATTCCACTGCTAGCCACTACCCATCATTTCTTCTTCATTATAATTTCAGAAAAGAGAAGATTTGTATAATCTGCAGTGAAAAATGAGTTGTTTTACAAAACAAGAGTTTATATTTGCGTACAAACTATTTCAGAGAGATTGAACCTGTTTAAAATTCATCCAGACTATATATGATTAATAGCAGAAGGGGTTTTTGTGGATATAATAGTAATTTTAATAGTTGAGATCATGAACCGGTGGATGTTAGACCACCATGGAGAACTTGGAAGTACTGGACTGCCCCTTCGTCTTATTGTGGAACTCCTCAGCAGTGAGCATACACAACCCCGCCGTCCAGTGCTTCTAGGTTTTCTATGGTGATCTAGTTTCAATTGACTCATGATCTCAACTAATGAAATTACTACAGTCTCTACAAATCAGCTTCTGATACTAATCTACTTATTAAACAAATAACGGTGAGACTATAATTTATGGATGACCTTTTAGCGACACCATAGTGACGTAAATAATGTCCACCTACTTAATAAGGTTAAATGAGAGTTACAAAGCAGTTTGAAGTATGGGGATTATAGTTTACATTTGGTGATTACAATTAACAACTGGGTTTATGGTTTTCATCACGAATTGACATCAGTTGAAGTGCCAAAAACTCTATTTTGCTATCCTAAATCTAATTGGTTCGTCCATAAATTACAGTCTCGTTCAAATAATTTGAGATAATTATTATAATCAGAAAGGGGTTTTGTGAATATTATAATAACTCAATAGTTGAATTCATGAGTCAATTAAAGATAGATCACCATGATAAACCTACAAGCACTGGATGATCGTTTCATTCTAGTATGGAACTCTTCAGCAATACACATCCACCATTTAGATGGTGGTTGGAGGTAGTCAACAGGATACCCTGGACCCGGGTTTCATGCTACTTGGCACTCATCAGCAAGGTGTACCTGTAATCTTTAAGGAACTGGTGCTCCCTGACGGATTCGATCTCGTGTCACCCAGCTTCACGGTCAGAGATGTTACTACTGAGCTATCCGAGCCGTAACTAACCTCCTGTAGGACTGAGATGTAATCACAATTGATTGATCACTGGGTGGTGATCAATGCCATGCTTGTCTAGTCCTTATTAATGCAGATCGAATGCTATCGATCATGTTGCAATGTGGCCTGCAGTGTCGAGTCACCTAGACTGGTGGCCACATTGTAACATGATCGATAGCATTCGATCTGCACTAATAAGGAATAAACAAGCTTGACATTGATCACCACCCAGTGATCATTTAATTGTGAACACACCCACTATCTCACTTCGTGAGATTCGAACCAAGGATCTAACGGTCTCGAACATTGTTGTAATTACTATCATTAAGGATTTATATCTAATGTTAACTGGAAAAAAGATTTAATTTAAAAGAATCTTTTTTTTTATTTCGTTCAATTTTTTTCAGTTCAAACAAAGTATAATAATTCAGAAGAAGAGAATTCCAAGACAAATAATACCATACAGAATAAACAAATATATCCAAATGAAAAATCATCTTTGAAAAATCAATCTGATTGGATAATTAATAAAAATGTAAGTTTTATTTAAATGAATAAAACATTCAATAATTGAGATGATGAGTTAATTAAAACTAGATCATCGTGAAAAACTTACAAGCACTGAATGATCGTTTCATCCTATTGTTGGACTCTTCAGTAGTGTGCATTCACGATCTGGCCTCATAGGATCTGAACCCAGGAGTTATTAGTCTCGTACGCGAGCATTTAATCACCAGATCAATGAGCCAGAATCCAACGGTGTTAATATCTAACTTCAACTAATCCATGAACAAAACTTTAAATATTAGGTTTTGGTTATAATCAATAATCGCCTTTTTATTGTGACATATGACATTGTAATCACAGTACAATACCTTAGTAATTCTGTTAACTAGTGAGTTGTTTGTGTTAAGGACTGATTATAAACAGAGGATTAATAAAAACAAGGATGTACTTGATAGTTATTTCATTTTAGTTCGACACATTACACTACGACTAGGCATGAAATTGAAACTATTATCCTTCAATCTAATCTACATTCCAAATCAATCATTTAGGTTTTTGATTATGATCATGAACCGATTGATGTGAGACTACCATTTGAAATCTGAAAGCACTGAGCGGTCGTTTCGTCCTATTGTGAGACATCTTAGCAGTGAGAAACCACGATCCTGTCGCACGAGATTTGAACCCAGGACCTATCAATCTCGCACGCGAGCGTTTAGCCATTAGACCACTGAGTCGGCCGGCATCTGATGGTGTTAATATCTAACTTCAACTAATTCAAGAAATTGTGCAATTATCTTCCATTTTACTGAGGTAGAAGACACCTGTCTCTACTTGACATGGATTAGCTTCACTGATCAAGGCTTCTCACTAGAACTCCGAGAATTCCCTCACAAATCTATTCACTAGTGACCACATTTAATCCTATTTATGGGTGACTACATCACTACTGGCATAACAGCATTTTATTTTTTAACTCGAACAATGTTGTTTTAAGAACAATATTAACCCCTCTAGTCTACGCCTGTTTCTCTTATTAGGCATTCATTTAATGAATTCTACTATTGATAATGTCTCAGACATAAACAAACTCTCTTCATAGACAGATTCTTTTCATTCTACTTTGTTAAACTATCATTGTATTGTCATTGTTCATTTAGTTCGTTTTCATTACAATAGATTCTATGTTATCTTCACTACAGTTGGCAACAATGTTATAAAAGTATTGTACTTGAGTAATACTATGAATTCACTATTTAATAATTGATCAACATATTTAACATCCAGTCTATTATGATCTAACTCTCAAATCATTACTCTTTGATTAGCACATTCTTAGGAATAGTGAAATGTGATTGGCGTTTATCATAACTAAGAATATGGTGTATGCTACTTATTTCGATAAATATAAGTAGTATGTATCATTAATCGAAAGTGAAATGTTTAGAGGTGTTGGGATATTCAGGAAAATATCCCAAAAATTATTCTGTTAAGTCTAACGCTATCCTTGGACTTGAGATGGTGTCATTTCCTCATTGGTCAATGTTTATTTCACGTGTCATTTCCTACTGGTCAATATTGTACAATGTTATTTTCTATTTTATGGTACGATGTGGTCTGCTTGATTAGTATATAAACAGAGTGTGTTTGAAATCTAATGATTCATATCTCAGAGGCTAAGACTTGTGTTCTGGACTCAACTGACTGGGCTAGACAGGGAAGCAGGACCGATCGGGACTCTAGGTCGTCCGTACGTGTTTTCCGTGTCACTGAATCGATCAATAAAACGCCGCTCCATCCATAAACTGCGGTCACACGTTACAACAAGAGGCAGAAGATTAAGAAGATCGAGGAGAAGAGAAAGAGAACAAAGAATGATTGGTGTGTAAATGAAGGAACAATAAAGTCTGAGACAAGTGATTGATATTTTTCAAGTGAAGTATTCACTGTATGATTCTCAGATTTTACTAAGGTATTCTGTAATTTTGTATTCAAATATATTTGGTTGTCCCCACTTGTGTTCAAGTCCACCACAACAAGATTTAATGCTAAATATAAACTTGGCTGTTTTAAGCAAATATGGATAGTGGCTAGCAGAGGAATCCAGAACGAGCGTCTCGTCTTCTTTAGGACTCGTCAGCTGGATGTACCTGCATCCCAGAGTTGACGTTCACTCCAGGGATCGAATCCAGCACTGTTCGCTCCAAACGTCATCGTGTTATCCACTTAGCCACTGGGTCTTGATAGCCACTTGCTTGTGCAATGAGTTGAAGTTTAAATTCACTTAGTTGGTATAAACTTGACTGATATAAAATGTTATAACTATATAATCAGAGTAATATTACTCGTAAGTATGATTTCAGTCAATACTGAAACATTAGCTGAATGAATTTATAACATATTATTCTACTGGATAAACAAATATGTCATGCTGTAATGTCTTATAATTCCTGTTAAAATGTTCGAAAACACCAAGATTGTATAGTATTTATCACAGACTACGTTTATCATTATAGAATTCAGAAGATTGTTGAGTTAGACCACTATTGAAAACTTGGAAGCACTAGACTGTCGTTGGGTGATATCTTATAGGTCTGGAAGTTGGACGTTCACGCGCGAGAGTGAAAGTCCTGGGCCCGAGTCCCGCATGCGAGATAATGGAGACACACTGATGGGGATTTTCATACTAGGACGGGACAACTGTCCAGTAATCTCGGGTTTCCAATAGTGATCTATTGTTGATCAGTTCATGATCTCAATTAAAAAAGTCTATTTCTAGTTAAGCAAGTATTGATTATTGAAAATCAGTTGTTAGCAATTTAGTCTTAGTTTGAAATAACTCAGTAATACAGGATCGTAATCTATGCTGGAAATCTAACTCCAGATCTCTAATTCACTATATAAGAGGCCAAATTCCTTATACCATTGAAATGACACATGACGGTTTACATCTTAAACTATAATTAATAATAAATAGTGAAAGACCATCATCTATATTCATCAATGCTACATATCTCATAACAGACATTATTGAACTGCATCGGTTACATCTTCTCAAGAGTAAAACTTGTCTCATATTTACTCACTAGGGACCATATGATTACTATTAATATTTTAAACTGTTTATCATAAACTGAACAATCCCATTTTGTATGATACATCACTAAACTACTTATGTACTGAATCCATACTTATTCAATCTCTTTTTTAATAACAATCAATTAACATATGGAAAACTTGGATGCAATGTACAGTTGTTAGACGCTGATCTAAAAGTTAAGCGTTTGCGTGCAAGACTAAAGGTCCTCAACTACTGAGAAGTCCCATACTAGAATGAATAGGACGTCTAATGTTTCCAGGTGATGATCTAGTTTTATTTGACTAAAATCTCCACAAAACCTCTCAATCTGATAATTAATAAATAATCTTTAGATTCAACCGTAATAAAACAAGTCAATATTCAATTCTGAATAATAATAATAATAATAGTAGACACGTGATTCAAATAATGCGGGTAATTAATTGTTTATATCTGACTTAGTTTCCGTGTGTTTAAGGTCAACTTTTAGTGTCTGGTCAGAAAACAAAACTAGCACATAATTTTATAAAACGAATAGAAACTAATTTGTGATCACCAATCTATACTAAACAAAACAAAACTGAACTCAATAGTTAATGAATATGTCAACTTTACGTCCAGAAAAAACTATTAAAAAAAACCCAGAAAGACAGATGATAATAACAGAGGGTTCAGTTCAATTGACAGTTTTCTCACGAAGTTCGAAAAGAAAAAACATAGAATGAACAGCTTAAATACTCTGTAAACTTAGGATAGTGGATCAAAAGAATAAAGAACAAAAAGAATATTCATTATAAATAGATGACAAATAATTTATACGTGTGTAATAAATCTTGTCATGATATGAACCGAGTTCATTAAGGTAAATGTTCAACAATTGCATGATTGACATCAAAAAATAATCAATGTTCAAACAATCATCATCATCATCCATAAATTCATAAAATTAATAGATCGGACTTATAGGTTCTTTGTTCGAATCCGGCGGGTCGGGATCGTTGATACGCACCACTGAAGAGTCCAGCAGTAGGATGAAACGGCCGTTTAGTTTTTCTTGGTATTCCACAGTGGCATAGCTTCAATTGACTCTCGATCTAAACTTTTGAAATTACTATTATCTCCGCAAACCGTCTTCTGATATAAATTTAGAGGCATTTAACATTATCACAGTTAAATTACTTTGCTCATTATTGATTCTATCTTTATTAAATTTATTTATTATGAGTTTAGTTATGTGTTGTAGTTGCTACCCTGATTCAAGCTCAGGGTAACTAAACGGATAAAATATTGTTCAATCATTTTCTTTCATAGATTATTATAGATTTCTATTAAATGACTATCAATTGTATGTCACAAAACATAACTCTATCCATTCCATTTGTTTTATTACCTTAGTTTCTTTTCAGCTACATTTACAACTTCGTTAGCTCAATTCATTCCAATCATTAATATAATGTTAATAATCATTTGTAAAATCCATAACAAATGCTCTCACATGGTCACGCAAATACAGCCACTGACAGGAAAGTCCTACTCATTGCCCTCTCGTGGTGAAGGTGTTGTTTGAGAAATTGAGAGGACGAAAAGCGAATGTCCGATGCTTTAACCGAGTTGGTCGATATGGAGCAGCCACCTAGGGGAGTTGGAAATCCTGATTCCAAATCAATGCTGCCCATGGGCTTCAGGATCCCGAAGGAATAAATGACGTATTAACCAATCGTTGATCACTTGCCATCATGAGACTGCATCTCCTGACATTGCCCCATTGCCTTGTTGATCAGACCTTTAGGTCTAAGGATTGGTGTGTGTCCAATTATGAAAACCACCTGTTTCAGTCTGACCACCTAGACAGTATCATAAGCCATATACACAAATCAAGTAACTTGTATGGTACATATGTATTTGGTGCCCCTTTGTACCAATATTTATGTGTTCAAATAAATGAATAAATGTGTGTAGTGTGTAAGAATTAAGAAATTAAAGTTTTAAGAAAGAAGTTCTGTTTATAACTGCTTCATATACCTTTGCTTCTTAACAATATTCTTTTAATGGAAAACAATTGACATGACTGACCAAAATTCACAACTTATAACCATGACACACATACAACTCAAACAGTTAATGAGACTATGTACTAATAACTCTTAGTATTAATTTAATAATGAACGATACTGTCATGGAGATGGCGTAGCGGTGATTATTCTTTCAGAATTTGTTCCTATCAACATAACTGTTGGAAATTCGGAGAGAACGAAATTATCACCTGTCATCTCTGATACATTTTGATTATAGAATGAAGTAAATCATGTAAATAAAATACTTGGATCTTTCCATATAGTTCACCATAATATTAAAATGAACGGTGAAACCTAAAGTAGACAGTGCCAAAACATTCACAGTTTTTACATTATAGACTATAAATATGGTTTAGTGAAAAAAACTCTACCATTTGTGCTGTATGCTGCTGATGTCAACAGATATAAGTAGTATGTATCATTAATTGAAAGTGAAATGTCGGGTGGCAAAAGGTTAAGAAGATCAAAGAAAAGTCAACATGAACGGTGAATGAATGTTATAGAAATGATACTGTCCGGGTGCCCAAACTGAAGCAGGTGGTTTTGTTAGGAGGTCGCACCCACAGCCTTTGACCTAAATGTCTGATCAACAAGGCAGTGAAGCAACGTTAATAGATGTAGTCCCATGGTAGACAGTGATCAACGATTGGTTAATACGTCATTTACTCCTTCAGGATCCTGAAGCCCATGTGTAGCATTGATTTGGAATCAGGATTTCCAACTCCCCTAGGTGGCTGCTCCATATCCACCAACTCGGTTAAAGCATCGGACATTCGCTCTTCGTCCTCTCAATTTCTCAAACAACACCTTCGCCACGAGAGGGAGGACTGACTCTCCCCACTCTCGGCCGTACTAGAGAATTTGTTGGCTCCTGATTGTAAAGTTGATTCTGTTATACATGCTACAATAATTACAGAAACTTTAATATCTACTTATTTTAATGAATATATTCCATGAAACTTAAACCTTTCAGACGAAATCTTTTTGTTTAGTTCAACAATTGTTCGATTTCAGTTCAATTTTATGTTAACTAAAAAAACTTAATAATCTCCACAACCCCATACTGATAATTACCATGTGCTCACTAGTGATTGGCTTCGTAAGGGAATTCTCGGAGTTGTAGTGAGAAACCGTGACCAGTGAATTTAATCCGTGTCAGGTAGAGACAGATATCTTCTACCTCAGTACAATGGAAGATGATTGCACAATTTCGTGGATTTGTTGAAGTTAGACATTAACACCGTTAGTTGTAAATGTAATGTAGCGAATCGAACTTATAAGCCTTCTTTTTTCTTCCCTGAAATTCCAGAATATTTGTTCTATTACTCAATGTAAGCAACTGGCAAATTAAGGCGGTCCATCTTTCTTAATGGTTTTCAATACCAGGCAATTGTAGAAAAAACTCACATTCACTTTGATTGTAGTGAGTGTTTTTATGCGTAATGTTTCACTGGACGCATCGTTTTTTAGAAAAGTAACTTCTTCGGAACCATGGCTATCATCAATCTGATTTTTGTCTCTTTCATATATTGGTTAATAAGCTTAGTAGGATGATGGTTCTCATTAAGAAGGATATGGGTATGATTTAATCCATACTTGGTAGTATCATCAATGTAAAACATCTTAGTACAATGAGTGGGGATTTAAAAAAAAACAAACAAATCAAATTCCTTTTATATCTGATTGGTATCGAACTGTGAAAATGGGTAATATTGATCAAACACTCATTTCCTATATATTTATGATCTGTATAGGGGCAGTAGAACTTTAGCTGACTGGTTATGTCTTTAGACGATCCACTGACCTGTTTTGTAATAAAAAGATCTGCGGAAATAGGAATTCAATGGTGATCTCATAGCTACATGATCTGGTTGTCTATGATATTCATTGTTGAATCGAATGTGAATATTCATTATGCATCTAAATATCAGATCTTAGTACGTACATGAGTTATATGTGCGTTATGAATATAAGTTGTGAATGTCAGTCAATCATTTCAATTGTTCCCCATAAAAAGAATATCGTTAAGAAGCAAAGATATATGAAGCAGTTATAAACAGAACTTCTTTCTTAAAACTTTAATTCTTTACTTCTTACAAATTACACACAGCTTATTTGTTATTATCAGTATGGGGTTGTAGAGATTGAGATCATGAACCGATTGATGTTAGACCACCATTCAACACCTGGATACACTGGAAAGCCGTTTTATCCTATTATGAGGCTCCTCAGCAGTGTGCATCCACGACCCCACTCGCGGCATACGAACCCAGTGATTTCTAGACCACTGAACCGGCCGGCATCCAACGGTGTTAATTTGTAACCTCAACCAATTGACAAATGATTGTTTATATTATACTAATGATTGGAATTAATTGAACTGATGAGTTTGTGTGTACCTGAAGAGAAAGTAAGGTGATCAATTTATATCATATTCTTTAAATATTTTTAGTCTTCTTGATTTGAATTTGTGAAGTGAATCAATTGTTTGCACAACTTGTACAAACAAAGTCGTAATGTAACCATTTTGTACTACTTAATAATATTAAGTAGCACAATTATACGAAGATCAAAATAATGATTTATGTGCTCAGTTTGTTTCAAATCAAAAACAATCGTATTTTATAGCATTGTGTTTCATTTCGACATAACGTTCATAATCACTAGGTAACTAAAAAAGTATCCTGTATCCTGTAATATAAACTGAAGTTTCGAGCTTCAGATTGATAAATTACTCTAATTTGTAGTCACAGAGAGCTGTAGATTATGAACTATCTGTAGTCAATCAGCTACAACGCAGGATCAGGCATATATGTTCATCGGTCCAAGTTGCCAGATCTCATAAGCACAGCAAGATGAATACCAAATTTATAGAAGAAGTCACCTCAATGGTGGTAATATATAAAAAAAGATTGCATATCAGGACATAGTACAGGAAGAAAGAACTAGTTAGTAGAAAGAAAGATATGAAGCGATTTTGCTCTCTTAGTTTAAGGGACAACATAGAGTGTATACACCTACACTATTGTGATCGATTCTGAGCCATGTCATCTAGGGTCTCCAACTATTGGTTACGATAGTCATGGGGACTCCAACCAAGTAGTCTTCATCTACCAAAATGGCTGAGACCAGAAGTTAGTAACCCTAAAAATACACAGCTTGCCTTATCCCATGGATATCCGTTTCCGGTGGTAAGGTCTCAACAAGTACGGAGCTAACACAAAAATTACCCACAAAAAGGTTGTATGTGACCGACCTCAGGCAGTTGTCCCTTGGATACTGCAATCATGCTTTCATGTTTACAAGACCACCTTTAATCCAATCTCTTTTTCATGTACCTCCGGAAGAACTTTTCCACGGTGTGGGAAACCGGGGAGTGATAACTGCCCTCATACTTCCAACAGCACTCATGACCACTCGATGAACTATCGGTAGACTCATTATACAAACTGAAAGTTGAGATAATAATAGTGTTACAGTATATACCAAGTTTAAAGATCTTTTACATTTCTTATATTTCCATTTATTATCCTGTAAGTGACAAACTAATGAATAATTGTGTTTATATCTGTCTGAACTATGAGATTGTTAAACTTACATTTTTGAGTGTTTTTTTTTCTAAAGATGTTTTTGAGACTATTTGGACCATAGAATAGTTTCCGATTGAGCTTTTTTTCTTCTTTGAACTGGATGGTTTGGTTTTGAAGCTTTCATCATTCTTCTAAATGACATCATCAGTTAAAAACTTCAGGTAGGAATTGCTTACGTCTTAAGTTTCTGAAGAAGATTTTATCAGCTCACTTGCATAGTTCGAATTCAATTGTGTATTGCTTATGATGAACAAGCCCATTCATATGATATGCTTTTTTATTCTTATCAGAAATCTGATGGTAGCGAAGTAAACATAATTTTCACTGTTACGAATAAGAAATAACAGTACTTTGAAAAAACTATGGAATAGATCAAGGAGATTGACATTGTTTTAGTTGAAAGAAGATAGAACAGTAATATTGAGATTGGTATTGTTTAAACTTTATTTCGATCACAAAGATGTTAACAGTTTCCAGAATACATTTTAAAATGTAAATGAAGGAACACAAATGATTTATGATTTGTTTTTATGAATCATCAGTAGATTAGATTGATAAATCTTACTAATTGAACGCTAGATTCGGTTCCTAAGCTTTTGTAATAACCTACTCTAACCCAAGGCTAGAATTACACATCGATTTTGAAGATGGCACAAGTATTCAGTGCTTGACAACTCCTTTACCAGCAACACCTTCTAATATAACTCGTACTCACCAAGAGAAATCAAAAGACAGAATCGAGGAGATCGAAAGAGTGTATTTGGCGATAACCAATATATCGGATATGTCTGGTCTAATCTGGCTAGCGATTGCGGTAGATGTTGAGCACGGCGTTCCCACACTTGATCTGGTGCGGATACATGACTGAGTGCCTTCAGCTAGGTGAGTCCATTAAAACATGTGGTCAGCATCCAATGTCGAAGATTTACAGAGCTATTTATCTTGGGAATTTATTTACTGCTACCATTCGTTTTTGCACAGAAAATCTAGGGTTTTTGTAGTATTTTAGATGTCCTTAGGTTTCCCGAAAATTCTAGAATGCCAGTAAACATAGTAGCTGTAATAAGTAATCATCCAATCAGAAACTCAACATGTGACTTTTTACTTTCATGATATTTCTGGCAAAACTTCTCTTGAATACTGATTGGATAAGATGCTTGTCAGTGTTTTCAAAGCTTTTCATGGTTGTTTTTTTTCTCGAAAAGTTTCCTAGATCTCCCCAACATAAATAAATTCTATAAGTAGATCGATAGTAACAAAACATTCAATAAAATTGGAAGGGAGAAATGATTTTGAGGGAACTTTTCATTTCATTTCTTAACCGATAGAATTAATTGATACTTCAATAGAGCATTTGTATTACCTGCTGAACAGTTGGGTTGATTCAAATCTTCAATATTTTCATAGCATTACTTCAGAAACTTTATATTTGATTAAGCTGGTTAACTCTTCTTGTCCATTACATTATGGAAATTCAGTTCCTTGATTTTGTACAATAGCTAAGACTAAAAAGATTTCTCATAGAATTCTTTCGACAATCATCATGTGACCAAGACGCAAACTGATTGAAAATCATCTATGTTATATTTTGAGATGTTTGATGAGGATGATGATAAACGAGTTTCCTATTCAAGAGACTTGCTGATTACTTAAATGAGAAGGAAGATCTTCTTTAACCATTTGGATAGAAAACACAGCTATGCACTGACATGTATGTGTGTGTGTGTATGTATGTATACCTGAGAGATATAAGTCACTTTTCTCCTCTAATGGAATGTTTCACATTCTTTAGAATAAGAAATCAAATCTTGACTAATCGCTTGGACTTACCATTTAGTCGATCTTTGATTAGCCCATTGTATCATTATATTCCTGTAATTTGAATTATCTTATAAAATAATGATTTAGTACTTTAAGTTTTGTGCTTTATTTAATCAATTCCAAGATGTATTCAGCGTTTTGGAAGAAGAAATGATATTCTTTGAGTGATATGAAGGATTTCATACTATAATCCAGCTGAATAGCATATGTCAACTTTCAGTGACAACAATGAGTTTCTCCTTAAGTTCTAAATACGTCTTGTATTTACTTACTTACTTACTTACGCCTGTTACTCCCAATGGAGCATAGGCCGCCGATCAGCATTCTCCAACCCACTCTGTCCTGGGCCTTCTTTTCTAGTTCCATCCAATTCTTGTTCATTTTTCTCATGTCTATCTCCATTTCTCGGCGTAATGTGTTCTTTGGTCTTCCTCTTTTCCTTTGACCTTCAGGATTCCATGTGAGGGCTTGTCTTGTGACTCAGTTGGGTGCTTTCCTCAATGTGTGTCCTATCCACTTCCAGCGCTTCTTCCTGATTTCTTCCTCCACTGGGGTCTGGTTTGTTCTCTCCCACAGTACGTTGTTGCTAATAGTGTCCGGCCAACGGATCTGAAGTATTTTGCGTAGACAACTGTTAATAAACACCTGTAGTTTCTGGATGATGGTTTTCGTAGTTCTCCAGAGAAATTATTCAAAAAATACGTCTTGTAATCGAATTAAATGACTAGTCATTTACTGGAACATATTGTAAAACTTTAAAAAGAGTTTACAAAACCCTCCATATTTTGTCATTTTATCCTATCACTTACCGATATTTTCTTCAGTTGACTAGATTGTAAACGTTGATTTTTATTTTGTATTGTATCCTTTGTCTCTGTTCATTATATCGCGTGATAAAATCGCCAATTAAAACACTGACTTATTGACCAAATCAATAAAGTATAAATCAATACGAATAGCCTAGAGTCAACTTTAAGTCTTGATTGGTTCTCCTGCCTAGTTCTGTCGTTTTGAGCCTAGAACGTAGCTTCTACTGTATGAATCAGGTATATTTGGTTTATATACAAACAAACTAGATCATAGGACATGACATTGGTATAAGATCAAGCCAAAAAGTAGCTGTGATTGTGAGAGATTGCAATAAACAAATTGGGAATAAATTAAGAACTGTATAACAGTAGTCAATAGGTCAAATAAAAGCTTATGATAAAACGAATATGAATATATACATATTGTAGTTACTTACTTACTTACTTACCTACTTACGCCTGTTACTCCTCGTGGAAGGGCACAAGTCACCCATCAGCACTCTCCACTCAACCCTGTTCTGGGCAATCCTTTCTAGCTGCTTCCAGTTGTTATTCATCCTTTTCATACCTGCTTCTATTTCCCGACGTAATGTGTTCTTTGGCCTTCCTCTTTCTCTCTCCCCCTTAGGATTTCATGTGAGGGCTTGCCTCGTGATGCAGTTTGATGCTTTGCATAATGTATGTCCTATACATTCCCATCGTCTTTTCCTAATTTCCTGTTCAGTTGGAAGCTGGTTTGTTCTCTCCCACAGTAGGCTGTTGCTGATGGCCAACGAACATTGAGTATTTTGCGTAGACAATTATTTACAAATACTTGTTGTTTTTTTGATGATAGTTGTTGTAGTTGTCAAAGTTTCAGCTGAATACAGTGGATCTGTTTTGACGTTCGTATGAAAGATTTTGTACTTTGATATTGGTTGACAATTGTTTTGAGTCCTATATATTCTTCAATCGTAGGAATGTAGAAATCATTAGAAAACTTGTAAATCAATCAATTATTTGGCGAGATTACAATTTATGGACGAACCAATCAGGTATAAGATAAGAGGTCTTAGATTTTGGCACGGAATTCACTCATCTATTTGGGTAAATGTCATTTCGTGATGAAAACCCGAAATCTAATTCCTAAGCTTAATCATCAACCGTAAATCATAATTCTAATTCTTCATACCGATTTATAATCCTCATTTGGTCCTACTTATTAGTAGGTGGACACTCTCAAAGACACTCAAGCGTCGTTCAAAGGTCGTCCATAAATAATAATCTCAATATCTTTTCCTCTCTTATCAATGAAAATGTAATTGGGCCACTTGTATATTTGAATTTAGTGTTTAGTTTATTATCATGAAGAACTTACAAGTGCTTGATGATCGCTGGTCAAATAATTCAAAACAATTGAGTAAACAAAACATAATTCTATCTGCAGTAAAAGAATTATCGAGGAGACTATCATTTATAGAAGATCTTTGAGCAATGCTAAAGTGACCATGATAATGTCCACCTACTAACTAGATCTAAATGTGGGTTATCAACAAATGTGAGGAATTACAATTATTATCTACAGTTCTTGCATTTCCATACCATTAGCTTTCTGTTCCCGTTTTTCCCTTCTTGATCTTTTCAATCTTCTGCTGCTAGACATTCTATTCCTGACTCTCGTTATATACTACTTATGTTGATATAAGTAGCATAGACCACAGTTAGGGTTAGGAATTAAGATTAGAGTTTTCATTACTAACTGACATAAGTTAAAATGCCAAAATGATATTTAGTCAAATAGATGAATGTCTTTCACGTCAAAATTCAAGTCCTGTTATCCTAACTCTAATCGCTTCATCTATACATGATAATCTCGTCGAATTATCAATGAAAAATAAATTATAAATAAGAATATTTAACAAACAAACAAACAAACTTATTTACTATAGCTTATTTCAACGTATAAGTGATAGTTTAACAACTCATGTCATTTAAGTGACATATAGTATTATTATCTGAAGGAATTTTGTGGATATTGCAGTAATTGAAGATAGACCACCATGGAAAACTTGGAAACAATAGACGGCCATTTCATCCTACTGTGAGACCACTCAGTAGTGCGTATCCACGATTCCACCACGCGAGATTCCAACCCAGGACTTATCATTCTCGTATGCATATGCTTAACCGCTAGAACACTGAGCCAACTGGCCATTTCTTCCTAGTATGAGACTTCTTAACAGTGTGCATTCACTATCCCGTTCGTAAGATTCGAACCCAGGATCTATCAGTCACACTCACGAATGCTTAACCTCTAGATCATTAAGCCTACCGATATGCAATTGTGTTAATATCTAACTTCAACTAATTCACAAAATTGAGTGATATCCATTATTGTCATCAGTAATCTACTATCTCATAACAGACCTGATTGTACTGCAATTGTCACTGCTTCTCACTAGAACTTTAAGTAATACCTCTTGAAGTCAATCACTAATCAGCATATGTTGATCAATATCAGAAGGGGATTTTTGTGGATATTATAGTAATTTCAATAGTTGAAATCATGGGTATTATGTTATATGAATATATATATACTCATATACTCATTTTAAAGATCGTTAGATTGTAATCTGTTTCACTTAAGTCAGTTAAAAAAAAAGAAAAAAAACCAGATTATATTTCTTAGCCTATAAGTTATATCTTCTTTCTTTTTTCTTTTTTCTCTTTTTCTCTTTTTTCTCTTTTTTCTCTCTTTTTTTTCCTTCATATAACTTATCTTTATATGAAAGTTTTCAGTTGGATTTCTCTTTCTTTATCTACTCACTCTTTTAGTAAAGAAAAAAAAAAGAAGAGAAAAGAAAGAAGTTTATTGATTCAACTAGGCAAAATGTTATTTATCTAAGACACATAACTTGGCATTTGCCCCATTTTTACATTGTAGTTGTGTATCAGATCATAGTTGATGATTGGTTGGTTTATTTCTCAAAAAAAAACAATTTTTTTTGTTTCGAAAGATTCTCTTTAAAATCCACATGGATAGTTTTCTATTCTATTCCTCTTCTTATTATAGACGATTGGTCTGAGTAGTAATTGGTTACTACTAATTTCATTTGAGTTTTTGTTTTCATCTTCTTGGTCTGATTTAAGGGGTAGAATATGATGATAGAAATGAGTTAGATATATATAGAGATTATAATATAGACACATATATACGCACGCACTCACACACACACACACTAACGCACACGCACACACGTACACACACACACACTTATCCACAATGTGTGGGCATTTATACAATTACGTTTATTATACATACATAGACACATACATACATACATACTACGTACACACATATATACATATATACACACTTAGATACAAACAATTGGGAAAAGTTGACCATATGCGTAGGTGATTGACATAGAAACAGAAATAAAGTTAACTAGTGAATGAACACATGCAATTTTCAATTCGATTTATTTAGTTTTTTTTTAAAAATAAATCTAATCTATTACTAAATATTATAATTAATTTCTATGGAATTAATATTTATCAAGGAATAAATAATAAACTGATTATCTTTTACATGAGATAGAAATTGTTACCATGTACAAATAGATATGGATACTTTATTTATGATGATCAGTTTTGTTCTATGAAGAATTTCCCACACACACACACAAAAAAAAAATCAATGATATTACTAATCTACAGTTGTTGCTGTGGTTGTTGTTATGGTTGTCACTGTTACTGAGGTAATGAAAGTACATCTAAGGAATATATAATGTGTATTTCATGTAAAAAGGAAGATAAAAATGTCGAGATACCTCCCCTCCCAAAAAAATCGGATACATTTATTGATTAATTTAATTTAATTCTGATTAAACATGTAAGTTAATTCATTGTATTGTTCGATAAATTGTTATTTAAGACTAAAATTGATCAGTCTCTTGTTGGTAATATGTATATTGTGTATGAATTGCCATGATATTGCTTTAATTCACAAGCTTTTTTAACACAAAGATGGATAATGGCTAGTAATGGAATCCATCCTATTCGATTCACAGAGTGAACATCAATTCTAGGATGCAGGTAGATCCAGTTGACATGTCCCAAATAGGAGAAAATAGGCGTCCTGGATTCCATTGCTAGCCACTATCCATCTTTGCTTATGCCCTTTTTTGTTTGCTTGTTTATGGAATGAAGGTTAACTGATTTCATTCAAGAGATGATATACTTTTCTTAGAAATTACTATTATAGTAAATGAGAACATAAGTAGGGATAAGTAAATGCATTCGAACTTGAATCTAAGAATCATACAGTAAATACTTCATTTGCAAAATATCAATCAATCATCTCCACATGATTCATTCTCTGTTCCCATTCTCTTTTCTTTGATCTCCTTAACTTTCTGCTGCCAAACATTTCACTTTCAATTGATGATATCTACTATTTATTATCTATCTATCGACATCAGTAGCATATACCATATTGTATTGTTTTATAATCGACAGTTATTTATAATGATTAGTACTGATTCAATCATTGAAGCCTAGAGTAATAACTACTAAGCTAGGGTACATGAAGTCTAGCACGAATCCAGGTGAATGCATCATTAGATCATTTCTAAAAATGTTCGAATCAATAATTTATACAAACATGCAACCTAAAAGATGAAACATTCATGAATGATTTTGATCATGTATAGAAGGTTGATAGATATTATGATTATAGTATCTGATTTAGTATCAATATACCCTCTTTTTAAGATCTTTGATCTCGTCAAATATAAAAAATAAGATCATGAATATATATTACCAACATCATATTAGAGTAGTTCTGGCAGAGATATATAGGAGTTAGATAAAGAGGAGTATTAAGTGAGTATAGATGTATTTAGTTTACATCAACTTAAATAGTTGGGACATATGCTACGTATTTCCAACCATCATCTATCTTAACAAGTGATTAATGGTTAACGAAAGGGTACGTTATAAAATCATCAGTGATGGACCTTAGTCATGATTGTGGGTGAAGGCTATCTGGTTAAGGTTTAATGTTTAGAAATATTGGGTTGTTATAGTTCAGCTGTATTCAATGTTTCATTTTTTTTCTCTTCGATTCACAGTGCCTGTGCTTTGTCTTTCTAATACCACTGATACGGTTACTATATTCACTACTCTTGTTCATTTCATTTTGGTAGCTTGAACAGATGCACCATTATCGTAGGTTGCATTTTGATTATGACTGACTGAGTTACCATGATTAACTGAATAATTCACCTGATCACACTTACACTTCTTACTTCGTGTAGGAACTGACCTACCTATCAACAGTTTAATCATTCCAGGTTTTATGCATAAACTAAGCAAGTTAATTACAACTGTGAAATTTCAATGGTTCTTTCACTGTATCAGGTGGTAAACCAAACTGGATTTTTTTTCTCCGCTTCAACTGTACCCTTAGTATTAGCTAAGTCACGGGAATTCATGGGTGTTAGCTTCTTCAACCTGAAAGTGAAAATTAATTATACATACACTTATTTAGAAATAAAATATCTACTAAGCTATTAAGCTACAATTTAACTAAGGTAGATTCGTTTAATGGAGTTTATGTTCACTATTTTATTATGAGTACCTTGGTTATATGATTGCTTGTGAAATTGTATTCATTCCAAAGACACACACACACACACATTATAATTTAGAATCCTTTGTTTTCAGAAGAATAAAGAACATACATTGATACTAGATTTGGTACTTTTACGGTGGATATGTCACCAACTGAGTCAGTCACTCAGTAACAACAGTCTCAACATTTACTCACCAACTGTTACTTATTATCGAACAAATAAATTATTATCAGAAGGGGTTTTGTGGATATTATAGTAATTTCAATGATTGAGATCATGAGTCAATTGAAGCTAGATCACCTTGGAAAACCTAGAAGCATTGGACGGCCATTTTGTCCTATTGTGACACTCCTCAGCAGTGCGTATCCACGATCCCGCCTCAAGATATTCGATCTATCACTCAATTTTGTGGAGCAGTTGAAGTTAGACATTAAGATCGTTGGATACCGACTCAGTGTTCGAAATGTTAGGCGTTGGTACGCAAAACCGAAGGTCCTAGGTTCAGATCTCGCATGCGGAATCGTGGATGAATACTGACTCACGATCAATATTGTATACTATACTTTTCTATATCCTTCATTAGTCATACTGTAGTGAACGAGAACACAATTGAGGACAATCAATGTATTTGAGCATAACATTACAGAACATCTTAATAAAATTTGAGAACCATACAGTTACTTCATCATTTGCAAAATCTCAATCAATTGTCTTAAACTTGACTTTTCCTTTTGCAAAATATCAATCAACGGTTTCAGACTTGACTACTCCTTCTTTTCCACACTAATCATTCTCTATTCTCGTTCTCTTTCCTTCTATCTTCTTAACCTTCTGCCACCAGACATTTCACTTTAAATTCATTATATATACTACTTATATCTATCGACATTATTAGCATACACCACAATATTACTCAGTAGATTAATGAACTAATAATTCCTAGTTTCAATAGTTTAAATCATGAATCAGTTAAAGCTAGACCACCATGGAAAACTTGGAAGCGCTGGTCGGCAATTTCGTCCTAGTACGGGACTCCTCAACAGTGCGCACTCACGATCCTGCACCCCGTGAGATTCGAACCCATGGACTTAACCTCTAGAACACTGAGCCGGCCGTCATCCAATTATGTTAATATCTAACTTCAACCAATCCATGAAATTGCGCCACCGTACACCATTGTCTTCAGTGAGCTGATATCTCACAACAGACCTGATTGAACTTCACCGGTCACGTCTACTCATTAGAACTCCAGGTTAAGCGCTCGCACGCGAGACTGATAGGTCCTGCTTTTGAGTCTCGCGAGGGCCGGGATCGTGGATGCGTATTGTTAAGGAGTCCCACAATAGGACGAAACAACTGTCCAGTGCTTCCAAGTTTTTCATGGTTGTCTAGCTTCAATTGTCTCAAGATTTCAACTACTGAAATTTCCTAAGTCTCCACAAATTCCCTTCTGATAATTCATTGATTGTTTTTTTGTCTGTTCATCTGACTACTGAAACTTAGTTTATTACCGTTTATGAAAACAAAACAAAACAACAACTGATATCTATTTGTAAGCAACAAAACGAAGGACAAGTTACATGAAAGATACACATTATTTTAGTTTATAAGTTGTCATTATTGATCTTCATCCTTTTCAATAATAAATTCCCCCAGAAGGATCAAACAATATAACTGTATAGTTGAAAATCAATAGTTTACATCATTTAATATCAGTTAGTTAACTATGATCAACTATACTCATTTATGATTCAATAGTTTGTAAGATAAGCACAAATGGTTAGTAGCTAGTAGTGGAATCTAGAATGCGTGTTTCATTCTATTTGGGATTCGTCGGCTGGATATACTTGAATCCCAGAGTCGATGTTTATTCCGGGGTAATAATATGAATTAAATCTGTAAGATAGTTATTGGAAATACATGTGTTATACTTTTATATTCGAGTGAAATTAATACATACAAGGACTCAGTTGTATATAACATAATTAATCCAATCCATTTTAACCAGGTTGATGGATATGAAGGATCTACCTAGGGGAATTGGGAAATCTTGATGGTGTTTGTAGGCTTCAAAATCCTAAACGGACAAAAGGCATATGAACATATTTTTGGTCACCGGGGCTTCATCTTCTAATATTGGTCCACTGGCTTGTGGTAGTTTTGATACCTTAAGTTCTTTATTTCAGAAAAAGATTATTGAATAGGTATAAACAGAATGCTGATGTACGTTCTTTGTTTTCTAAGAGGATTAACAAATTTCTGAACTAAAATATTTTTTGTATTTTTTTCATTTATATTCTTCTAAAATTCACTTAAACTGACCAGTTAATACACTTGGTATTGTTTTACTTGAATCTTCCCATTGATGTTTTAGGACTAAAATTGATCAGTCTCTTATTGGCATATGTGCATACTGTGCGTATGTCTCGATATTTCCTTAATTTACAAGCATTATAAGCAAAGATGGATAGTGGCTAGCAGTGGAATCCAGGACGCGCGTTTCGTCCTGTTCGGGGCTTGTCAGCCAATAACAGACTGATCAATTGCAATCTTAAACCTCAATGGGAAGATACAAACCGAACAATACCAAGTGAATTAAACTTCACCCTATTGCACAAGCAAGTGGCTATCAGGACTCAGTAGCTAAGTGGATAACGCAATGGCGTTTCAAGCGAATGTTACTGGGTTCGAGTCCCAGAGTGAACATCAATTCTGAGATGCAGGCACATCCAACTGACGAGTCCCGAATAGGACGAAACGCGCGTCCTGGATTCCACTGCTAGCCACTATCCATCTTTGCTTATAATGACCAGTTAATAGTTCAAAAGTAGTTTGATTTTAATTCATTTTTGTATTGTTTACTTGAATCTTCTCAGTGATGTTTAGGACTGCAATTGATCAGTCTCTAATTGGGATATGTTCATCCTTTACGGATTGCCTTGATATCGTTTTAAGTCACAAGCATTATAAGTAAAAATGAATGATGGTTAGTAGATAAACCAAAGACTTGCTTTTTGTCCTACTTGAATTTAGTAGGTAAGTGGATAACGCGATGGCATTTTAAACTAAAACGGTACTGGGTTCTAGTCCCGGAGTGAACATGAAATCAAAGGTGCAGGTACATCTAACTGATGAGTTCTAAATAGAACAAAATGCGCTTACTGTATTCCATTGCTAGCCACTATCTATCTTTATACTATTCATCAATGTACAAAATATTATTACGTAATAATGTTAATGAATTGAGTTGGTTTAGTTCTTCATGGAATTCAAATCATTAATAATTTTAATAAAAGAAATTTTATAATCTCTAAATTAGATTAAGTTTTGTAAGAAAGGGAAGTTTTAATACAAATTGTATTTAATATCAGATGGGTTTTGTGGATATTATAGTAGTTTCAATGGTTAAGATCATGAGTCAGGGGGCGAAGTCGTGGATGCGCACTGCTGAGGAGTCCCACAATAGGACGAAACGGCCCTCCAATGCTTCCAGGTTTTCCATGATGGTCTAGCTACAATTGACTCATGATCTTAACCATTGACAAATTGTATTTATTAACGTTGATATCCTTCGCCTCTCCCCTTCAATAATGAATTAATTAATACACACTGTAGTATCGGTTGCTGTGCTAAGCCCATATAACTTATTCTAGCTTCTAGACAGGTCAATTTATCCATTCTTCTTAAGTTACGTTTTGACCTTGTTCATTATTTACTTATCAACCATGACTTTTTAGATGAGTATATGTATGTGCCCTTCTCATCTTATTCATCATATGTCATATAGCCTATTTTTGTCTGACTGTAAGTATCGATTCATGTTTGGCTAAATTGAGTAGGCTTAAATGCCTTCTCCACTGCACGCTGTTTCGTTCCGCTTTCTCTTTTTCACTTTCTTTGCTTACATCTCTTTGATTGTCTGTTCCAATCAACAATTATTTATTATTTATTTATTTGAACACATAAATATTGGTACAAGAGGGCTCCAAATATATATGCGCCAAACTAAGAGAATAGAATTTTCAGTAAATATGGTCATTTTCATTTTATTTGTGTGTGGGCTGTGATACTGCCTGGGTGCCCAGACCGAAGCAGGTGGTTTACTTAGGGGGCCACACCCCGATCCTTTGACCTAAAGGTCTGATCCACAAGGCAGTGGAGCATCGTGAGGAGATACAGTCCCATGGCAGCCGGTGACCAACGATTGGTTCGTATGCCATCTGTTCCCGCAGGATACTGGAGCCCATGTGCACCATTGGTTTGAAATCCGGTTAAAGCGCCGGACGTTCACTTTTCGTTCTCTCATTCTGGTAAACAACACTCCTGCCACGAGAAGGCATTGAGTAGGACTTGTGTGACAGAGGCTGTATACGCGTGGCCGTGTAAGAGCATTTCGAGAGGAAGGGCGGGCCTACCTCACTCTCAGTCATACCAAAAATGGTACAAAATATATGTATTCAAACATCCATTCTCATATTTGACTCATTTTTATTCCATTATACACTAACACGATCTAAGTCGATAATTATATATACGAGGATTGATGACATTTGTAGTTCAATAACATTTATACGACCCAATTTGAAGTTTGATAAGGATTTGTTTTGATATTTCAAAGATATTTCTTCAGTATGATCCATTCAGTATAAGTAACGTTTAAACTTTATTGATTATCCAGATAGTGATGGTTGTGTTAAGTTCCTTTGGAACATAATGACTTTGTTTAGAAGCATGAAATCCAATGATTTTAAAACAATACTCAATTGAGATTTATTGTAGTAAATGAGAATACAAGTGCGGACAACCAAATGTATTTGAGTACACAAATTACCGAATCTCTTAGTAAAATCTGAGAAACGTACCGTAACTTCTTTATTTGCAAAATGTCAATCAATTGTCTCAGACTTGACTGATTTCCGCTTTGCTTTCATTCTCTTCTCATCGCTCTTCTTAACTTCTACTTTCAATTGATGATACATACTACTCATATCTATCAATATTAGTAGCACACACTACAGTATATATATCCTATGAATCAAATTAGATGATCTTAGGTGTATCACTTGACATGAATCATTCAAGTAGAATCAATTTTAAAAAATCAAGTTGTCAACAAACAATATCTCCTTTTCGATGATTTCTTTTTCTTCTTCTCTTCATTGTTTGCATTTCTTCTTCAATGACACAATATGCCTGTTTTGTTCTTTAAAATTCATGTCTTGTAACTATCAATTGAATAAGTATATGTTTTTTCAAATTGATCTTTACTTCTTAAGCAAAGATGGATAGTGGGTAACTGTGGAATCCAGGACGCGCGTCTCGTCCTATTTGGGACTCGTCAGCTGGTGTGCATTTGTATGTACACAACAGCAGTGTGTACTACTAATGTTGACAGATTTGAGTTGTATATATTACTAGTCGAAAGTGTAATACCTGGTGGCAGGAGGTTCGGAAGATCAACGTGAAGAGAATGAGAACAGAGAGTGATTGGTATGAAAATGAAAGAACAATAAAGTCTGAGACAATTGATGGATATCTTTAAAATGAAGTATTTACTATGTAATTCTCAGGTTTTACTAAGAAGTTCTGTAAAGAATGTATCTGAATACATTTGGTTGTCCTCAATTATGTTCCCATTCGTAATGATAGGTGGACAAAAATCCCAGCTAAACAGTTCAATTACATGCAGTGATAGATGAGGCACTTACATTACTATCCCTTTGCATAGAATGAAGTGACCAAATCCGATTTAAAACCTTAACTAAGATTGTAGGAAGAAGTTATCATAAACCCAGATACTCTTATATAACGTTAATTACCTTAGAGGGAATAAAAAACCATATAAGTAAGTACATAATAAGTAATTGGAAACTTAGCGGTGTTGTTAAATAATAGAGACTTTTGAAAAGGTGATAGGTCAGTAGATTTTCTTTTGACAAATAAAACCAATATTAGTATAGGGTTGTGGAGATTATTAAACTTTGATTGAAATCATGAACCGGTTGATGCTATGCCATCACTGAAAACCTGAAAACACTGGACGGCCGTTTCGTCCTATTTCGGTACTCCCTCTCCACGATCCTGTTCGCGGAATTCGGACCCAGGGCCTTCAGTCTCGCGCTTGAACTCTTAACCTCTAGACCACTGAGCCGGCTAGCATCCAATGGTGTTCATATCTAACATCAACCAATCCAGGAAATTAAGCGACACATCCACCATTGTCTTCAGTCAGTTACTATCTCACAACAGACTCAGTTGAACTCCACTAGTCACTGCTTCTCACTAGACTCATGATCTCAACTATTAAAATCACTATAATATCCATGCCCTTCCTTTTAATAATAAATTATTATTAATAATTATGTACTTCATCAGCATCCACATTATCAATAAGTGCACGGGACCATCTCCCATTGTAGTGAGATAGATACCTGTTTCTCCCCGACGCGGATTAGCTCTATCGGTCACGGATTTTCACTAGAACTCCGAAAATTCCCTCACGAGGTTAATCACAAGTGAGCACATGTTAATTATCAGTATAGGTTTGTAAAGATTATTAATCATAGACTGAGATCATGAACCGGATTCGAATCCCGCTAGCGGGATCTTGGAAGCGCACTTCTGAATAGTCTCACAATAAAACGAAACTGATATTGTTGTAGGTAATGATGTAACAGAACGAAGACTGAATAAATCATAACTCTTGGGGCTATTTTATGAACTAATATAACATAAATTTTATCTGAATAATTACTAAACCATTCAACTATTATGTCTATACATTTCATTTATTATAAGCTTCATTTTGACTCAATCATTATTCTTATTATTATACGTCTTATTATCTGCAACGTTTTGATGGTCAATTATTTACAGCTTGTCAGGTTTACCTGTCACTCAAGGCCTCTTTATGCATAACTAGGACTTTCTACTTCATAGTCTGATACAGTTTGGTATGTTTGATAAAAATTAAGGTAATACAATTATGATTAATATACAGCTATAACACGAATAACAAATTGTTCACATGTAAACTAAGATTGTCACTGGGAACCAGTTCACAAAGATATCTAACTAGTACATCCAAATACTTTACTTTTACTCTCCTACATTAAGATCCATGGCTGAGATTTCATGAATCAGAAGGAGTGAGGCATACGTTAGCCTCAACTCAATGTTAACCGTGTCGATTGAAACGTACAATTGGTTAAATACTTAAAACCTTAGACTATAGACAAAATACTATACACGAGATAAAAAAGAATTATAATCGGAATTTTGATTTGCATTTCCAGTAATTGATATTGATTAACGTCTCCACAACCCATATACTGATAATTAACATGTGTGCTTACTAGTGATCAGAGTGGTGAGGGAATTCTCGGAGTTCTAGTGAAAATTCGTGACCAGTGGAGCTAATCCGTGTTGGGTAGAAACATGTATCTTCTACCTCAGTACAATGTAAGATGGTCGCGCAATTTCGTGGATTGGTTGATATTAGACATTAACGCCACTGGACGATGGCTCAGTGGTCCAGTAGGTTAAGCGTTCGCGGGCGAAACTGAAGGCCCTGGGTTGGAATCCTGCGAGCGGGATCGTGAATACGCACTGCTGAGGAGCCCCACAATAGTACGAAACGGACATCCAGTACTTCCAGGTTTCCAACTGTGGTCTAACATCAATCGGTTCATGATCTAAATCAGATATAAAAGTTGACTACTATGATTTTACTCAATAAGACTCAAATATTTTAAAGTATTTGAAATGAGTTTCATCTCATCTAGTACCATTAAGTTTACGTGGAATCTTAAAGGAGACTAGTGGTCGTCGGAAATCAAGTGTTTTTTCTTTATTATTTACATTTAATACTTAATTACTTCCAAATACAAATCAATTGTCTAGAGATATCCTACCAATCATAATTGGTATACCATAGATAATCTGCCTGAATTCTAAAAATTCTATGGATACATCTACTGTTATTCAATACTTAAATTCATCAGTCATTGAAAACCTAGAAGGACTAGAAGACTGTTTCGTCTTAATATGGGACTTCTCAGTAGTATACATCTACGATCTAGCTCATTGTTATTTATTTACAATTTATGGAAGGGCCTATCAGATTTACGATAGTAGATCTTGAATTTTAATGTGAAATTAATTCATTCATTTAGCTAAATAGAATTTTGGCATTATAACTGATTTCAGTTCGTAATGAAAACTCACCAAATCTAATTCCTAATCCTAACTATCTGTTATAACTTGTGACCTGTTTGCCATGTTAATGAATAACATAATGATACCGCCAATTAGAGACCACTGGATTATCGACTGGAGCAATGCCGCATAAAACAACTACGAGCAATCTAGAGTCTTTATCAGTCTTGCTTCCCGCCTAGCCCAACCTGTTGAGTCCAGAACATCAATCTCAGCCTCTACGATATGAATCGTTTATTTCAGACATATCGGGTTTATATACCAATTAAACAGACCACATCGTATCATAAAATAGAAAACAACATTTGTACAAGAATTAGTCAAATGTGGCTGTGAATGTGGGAGGTAGTGATTAATAGATAGGGCATAACTCAAGAATGGTAAATCGTATAATAACAGTTCATAGGTTAAAATAATGCTTATGATAAGAGGGGTATGAATATGAATAGTTTAGTTACATAACAATTATACGATAAAAATATACGCATAGTAATGGTCCATAAACGGATCCTAAAAGTTACCATTCATTATGCTTATCGGGAAATAACACCATCAACTGTAAATATTAATCCTAATTCCTCACACTGATTTATAATCCTCATTTAGCCGCAGTATGTAGGTGAGTGTTCTCAGGGTCAGTCTGGCGTCGTTCAAAGGTTGTCGATAAATTATAGTCTCACCGAATTGTATGTACACTAGTTTCTCGAAGACTGTAGATATGGCTTATCAATTTTCTCAACGATCATTAAACTAGTGTTATATTATGATGAGCTGTAAAAAGTATGTATTTGATGAAGTTTTGTCCTCTGAGCTTAATGATTTGGTCATGGAGGATTCATCGTTCTACTGAATGACGTCATCAGCACAAACTTCAAGTAGAAGTGAAGTGTTCGAATCTCTTCACATGTAGGTTCACAGTTTGTCTTGTACACGTCGATGTTGATTGGTTCTTGCTGACCTTAAATTTGTCATTGTTTACTTCTTGGTTTTGGTTGTATCTTCCCATCAAAATCATTCAGATGAGCTACAAATCTTCTCCATCATCTCAAAGTACGTTCTTACTGCAAAATAATAGCAAAGCAACAAATGATTCATTCACAAAAACATAATTCATGTTAAGAGATTCTAAACTTAGTCTCTTCGATAGTTACTTAAATTTCTACTTAGTTTCAAACATATGTGTTGTATCTCGATGAGAATAATGAATAGTAACTGTTGAAATCTATTTCTGGTCTAATACTATAAGTATATTTTTATCGTATAATTGTTAAGTAACCAAATTGTTCAGATTCATGTCCCTCTTATTATGAGTTTTATTTTGACCTATGAACTATTAATATACGATTTACCGTTCTTGAATTATGCCTTATCTATCAATTACTATTTCCCACATTTGGCTAAATCTTGTTTAAATGTTGTTTGCTATTCTATGGTACGATGTGGTCTGTTTGATTGGTATATAAACCCCAGTATGTTTGGAATATAAGGATTCATATCGTAGAGGCTGAGGTTAGTGTCCTGGACTTAACAGACTGGGCTAGGTAGGAAGTAAGACCGGTGATGACTTTAGACTGCTCATACGGGTTTATAAGCCACTGGTCCAGTCGATAAGACACTTCTGTAATTGTGGTTATACACTAATAGGGCACACAGGTCACAAGTTATAACAATATGAGTTATCAAAATTATATTAGATTACGTATAACCCTTAACAGTGTAGACTCATTATCTATGCTGAATGTTAAACTTAACTGTTGACCATGTAGTTTTAAGGAAGATATACACTTAAAACTCTAGAAAACAGACTAATTACACATGGTATAAACAATATTTTCTGAAATGTAGTTATTTTAAAATGTACAACTCTGGTTATTCAGTGGATCTAACTGTTGTGTTTTTAAGCCTGGCAAATTATCATGTGACTTATTTTCCCATACGAATGCGACTTATACAAAATCTTAGCACTATACCAAACTAATGACGTTCGACTGGTATCAGCAGCCTAACATCCTCATTGATCATTTGTTCTCCTAACTCGTCCAGTTAAGTCTAGAACACCAATAACAGCTTCCACTATACGAATCATTTATTTCAAACGTACCTGGTTTACTGTTATATCCCGATAAGAATAATGAATGGTAACTTTTGAGATCTATTTATGGACAATTACTATACTTATATTTTTATCGTATAATTGTTGTTTAACTAAACTTTAAATTAACCCATAGACTATTACTATACGATTTACCATTCTTGAATTATTCCCTGTCTATTAATTACTACCTCCCACATTCACAGCCACGTTTGACTAACTCTTGTACAAATTTTGTTTCATATTTTATGATACGATGTGGTCTATCTGGTTTGTATATAAACTGAGTAAGTTTGGAATAAATGATTTATATTGCGGAGGCTGAGATTGGTGTTCTAGACTTAACTGGGTGGGCTAGGCAGGTAGCAGGACCGATAAGTACTCTAGACTGCTCGTACACGTTTTATGCATTACTGGTCCGATCGACAAATCACTGCTCTCTAATTGGCGATATCATTACGTTATACATTAACAGGGCACACAGGTTCGCAAGTTATAACATTTACATACCAGCCAAACAGGCTTCATCACATCGTAAAATAAGAAATAACATTTATACAAGATCAATCCAAAGAATGGCTGTGAATGTTGTAGACGGTGATCAATATACTGAGTATAATTTAAGAGCAGTAAATTGTATCATAATAGTCCGTAGATCAAAACAAAGCTTATAATAAGAGGAATATAGATACACATAATCTAGTTACCGAACGGCTATACAATAGGAATATGTATATATAATATTAGTTTATTAATAAATTTCAGAAGTTACCCAAGATTTAATCTTCACTTGGATATAAAACTAGTAATGTGTGTGTTGGGTCCCGAGAAACATAATGAATGGTAACTTTGGGATCCTTTTATGGACCAATACTAAACGTATATTTTTATCATATAATTGTTAAGTAACTAAACCATTCATATTCATGTCCTTCTTATTATGAGCTTTATTTTGACCTATGAGCCATTATTACATGTTTTACCATTCTTGAATTATGCCCTGTCTATTAGTCACTGCCTCATAGATTCACAGCTACATTTGTCCAAATTTTGTACAAATGTTATTTTCTACTTTATGGTACGATGTGGTCTGTTTGATTGGTATATAAACTCAGTATGTTTGAAATATAAGAATTCATATCGTAGTGCCTGAGATCGGCGTCCTGAACTTAACTGGCTGGGCTAGACGGAAAGCAGGACCGATCAGAACTCTAGGCTGCTCGCACGTATTTTACGCGTCCTTGATCCGATCGATAATTCGCTGCTTCTGATTGGCGACTTTGGGCTATAACAGTATGAAATGAAGTTTTTGCCTTATTCAAGATTTATAGACAAAGGGTAACGTTTCGTCCTATTTCGGACTCGTCAGCTGGATGTACCTACATCTCAGAGTTGATGTTCAGTTCATAATGATATTGATTATTGTAACAGAATTATTTGTTGGAATCTAGAAGGTTTATAAGTTGAGACTTTAATTTATGAATGACCTTTGAGTAACGCCTTTATTGACTTTGAAAATGTCTACCTAATAACTAGAACCAAATTAGGGTTATAAACCAGTATGAAGAATTCAACGTATGTTTTATAGTTAATGGTTAAGGTTTAGGAATTAGGATTAAGGTTTTCATCATGAACTGATATCGGTTATAATGTCAACATGCTATTTAACCGAATGGATGGATGAATGAATCTCATGCCAAAATCTAAGTCCTGTTATCGTAAATCTGATTGGTTCATCCATAAATTATAGTCTTGCTAAATTATAACTTATGATTGAAATATATACAAGTGGTATGACTTCGAAATAGATCGTAGATCCATAAACTATTTTCATAGTTTAATAGTTGAAATTATGAGTCAATTAAAGTTAGACAACCATGGAAAACCTAAAAGTACTGGATGGCCGTTTCGTCCTATTGTGGGACTCCTCAACAGTGTACATCCACGATCCCACCTCACGAGACATTCGAACCCAGGACTTATCAGTCTAGCTTCAACGGACTCATGATTTCAACTATTAAAATTACTATAATATCCATGACACCCCTTCTGATATTTTCATATTTTTCAATCATATTTCTTTTACTTACTATTACTAATGATATTATTATCTCCAAGTGCTTTAATCAATAAACTTATGTTTTTATTATGATAGTGAAGAGAAGTGTCTTGACATTCAGATTATTGTATGTCTTCATGATTGATCAGTAAATCCTTGTTTCCTTAACCAGAATATCTAAGATAAAAGGACATTGATTGCATTCATTACGTAATAATTATGTGAAGTAGATGATAATTAAGTCAATATCTTTCATTATCTCAACCTTCTGGTGTTAGATATTCCATTTCTGATTAGTGTAACATACTACTTATGTCAGCAAACAATAGTGTACAAATAAATGTTATTAAACAGATCTCATATCTATAGATTAATGATTGAAATAATTCAGTGAGTAGGACTACCCTATCAGTGACTGTATACGCGTGGCCATGTAAGGACATTTCGAAAGATCAGACTCTCCCTACTCTTGGCCGTACCAGGGAATTTGGAGGCTTACCAGGACTTGATATGATCATCACGATCATCAGTTGACTACTTCATGAATAGCAAACTATGTGCACTATTCATTGTAGCAAATCAAGTGTCATATTTGTGTGATCTAATTTTTACTTTATTCAACATATTTATCTTAACCCAGTAGATATATCATGAATGTTTCCCACATCCTAACATCACCGATGAGAATACCTTGATTTCAATTAGTAGTATTTCTTATTATTTCGATTCATAATATAAAAACACCAACATTTTAATTCCAATGATGTTGTCGGTTCTTTGAACTTGACGTTATGCTTGAAGAACTCATTGAGTACCTTCAACGCAATAGATTGTATTTGTATTGGTTCTTCAAGTTTACCTAATGATATTGATTAACTGTAATGGAATAGTCTGTTTTTGACATATGTGCATCATGTGTGGATTGCCTCATTATTGACATTGAGTCATAAGTATAATAAGCAGAGATGAATGATTACTAGCTATGGAAGCTTGGATCCGCGTTTCATCCTATTTGTGACTCATCAGCTGGATTCACCTGCATTCCAGAGTTGATGTTCAGGGATGCAGGTACATCCAGCTGAAAAGTTACAAATAGGAAGAAAAACGAGCGTCCTAGATTCTACTGCTAGCCATCATCCATCTCATCAAAATTGTAGTTTTAGATAATGGTGTTTTGTAGAGGTAATTTTAGTTTTTATATGACATTCTTCACAGGTTGTTCTCAGTTGGGATGCCATTGACGAACAGGGGTTACAGGACAGTTATTTCACCATTGTAGCGATCTTAAAAGTTAAATGTTCTCATCGAGATCTGAAGGACCTGATTTTTTAATCCGTAGTAAAATCATAGGTGTTCTCTTTTGAGTTGTCCCATACAGAGATGAAACAGCTGTTCATTCCCCCCTGCTTTACTAGCTACCTCAGACTAATCAGACTGATCTCCCTGAAGTTTGTGCTGATGATGTCGTTCAGAAGAACAATGAAAGCTCCACGACTAAACCATGCAGCTTAGAGAACAAAACTCCATTAAAAACAGATCAGTAATAAATACCACCTATATCAAAATTTATGTAACTAAGATACTTTGAATATCAACCCATGTCACCTATTTCTAGTTAATTGACTGTAATTTTGTCCGGTAAAAGATATCAGAATAATTAGTTAGTCTGTAGGCCTGATACGATGTCAAGTCCACATAGGTTATTCTAGCCTCTGGACAGATCAATCTATTCATTCTTTTTGAGTCACATTTTGACCTTATCACTTATTCGCTTATCAACCTTGACTGTTTTTATGCAAACGTAAGTTGTGTGCATTTCTTATCCTATTTATCACATGTGTTTAACTGATTTTCATCTGGCTATAAATATCGATTTACTCTTAGTTAAATGATCACTCCATTGAGTTTCTAGATATCTGGTACAATTTCTGTTATATCCTAGCGAAGATTAAATCATGAGTAACTTCTGAGACTTATTCATTGACTAATCTTATCTATACATTCTAATGGTATAACTATTCAATAATTAGATTATGTATATTTATATTCCCCTTGTTATAAGCTTTGTTTTGACATATAGATTATTATTGTACGATTTACGGTTCTCAAGCTGCGTTCAGTTTATTGACTACTGCCTCCCGCGTTCACAGCCACTTTTTGGCTTTATTGTGTACAAATGTTATTTCCTATTTTATGGTGCATTGCGGTCTGTTTGGTGGATATATAAATCCAGTATGTCTGAAATAAATGATTCGATTCGCTTCGCATAGTGAGAGCTGCTATCGGTGTTCTGAACTCAAGTGGACGGGCTAGGCAGACATAGGACCAATAAGGACGCTAGGCTGCTCATACTGGTCGAACGTCATTAGTTTGGCACATTGCTAAGATTGTATAAGTCGTATTTTGATTGATGTATAAATCATGTGATAAAAAGCCGGGCATAAAGTCACAACAATTTTATTTGATCTCAGGTAGTTAGATAAAACTAGTAGATGATCGTGAATCAAGGTTGCATAGAAGTCAGCCTTCGTTCACTGAGCTGGATAATTTAATTGTGAAGTTTTCATTGTTCTCCTAAACAACGTTCTTAACACTTCTAACTAAAATTTGTACTGATGATAATGTTGTTCCGAAGTAAAAAATGAAAGCTTTACAACTAAACCATCCGGTTTAGGAAAAGAAACTTCACTAAAATCATACATTTTGAACAACAAATTTCAACTATTATCAATGTTTACTTGCAGCTATTTGAAAGTGATGGTCACTCCAGGATTAAGCTTTTCTTGGGGAATGAAGAACACTTATAGCTCTCAGACTTAATATAATAATAATAATAATAATAATAATACAGTGAACTAGATCATTTTTGTGGTTAGCGTTATTTTAGCGAGTTAGTTTTCTACGGGATGTGGTCGTTAACACCATGCCCAACCCTCCTCCTTTATCCGGGCTTGGGACCGGCAGTAGCCCCCTGAGGGACTCCAGGCGGAGATCATGCAAGACAGATCATTAGAAAAGTAAGATTCAATTCCATTTGCAATCATAGGTTTATTATATGGGGACGTACAGATAAATCATAAATAATAGAGTTTAGATATACAATTAAACCTTTGTTTAATTGTGTGCTGGGTGTAACATTTTACTAGGTATCATTATTAAGGTTTGACTTGATAATTTCGAATAAATTGAACAGTGAACAGATTGTTATAAATAAATTTACATATTTTTAGATATCTCAATGAATAGAAAAATGAGGTTTTCTCACGTTTCGTCACTTAGTGTAAGCCACTTCTTCAGAGAATAAATAAATAATCAAACTTCAGATAGAAGTTTGTTCTGATGATATCATTCAGAATAATGATGAAAGCTCCACAACTAAATGGTTCAGCTAAATATCTTCTTCACATAGTATTATTATAGTATACTCATTCAATCAAATGAATTACTTTGTTTGTGGACGAGCCAGAGGCGTTTTAGAGATTTCATGATTTCGGCGCCAACTTCAGTGCTTAATGCTAACGTACGATCGGTTCACAGGGAATTTTGTACAAAACGTGATAATTGAGCGGCATAAAAATACAATGATGAGACTATAAATTGTAGACGAATCAATCACATATGAAATAATAGATCTCGGATTTTAACGCGAAAGCCTTTCATCCATTTGGCTAAATAAATTTCTGGCATTATAGCTGGTGTCAGTTCGTGATAAAAACCGCATATATAATTCTTAACTAATGCAAATTATGACAATTATTGCGGACTGGATAATAAAAGCACCAGTAACACTGGCTGAAGCCAGGTACTACAATATATACGGATGTTTGGAGAGCGTACAGACTCCTACATATGCTTGATTATGTGAATCATTTCGTTATCCACAAGTGGCATTTTGCGAACCCATCAACCGGTGTGCACATAAACACTATTGAAGCTATATGTTCGAGGCTGAAAGAATTTTTGAAACTTTATCATGGCTCCAGAGGCCGATTATTCTGTAGCTGTATGGATGATTCCCACTACTGTAGTCATTACGATTTTAGAACCTCTTAACCTCTTTCTAACCTTGACAAGTTTTTGAACCACATATAAGGAGTGTATCCACTTTAATTCTTCGGTTTGGTATAACATCTTTTTACTCTATACTAACTGTTTACTGATTGGCTAATCTTTCTCAAGGTCGCTTAAGATTCGTTCAAAGGTCGTCCATACATTAGAGTTTCACCACTCAACAACTAAGAGAAATAATTTTCGTTTACTATTAGCCATTACAAATAATCTAAATATTTAGAATTTAGATAAAAATTCAATATGAATATTAGACATTCTAATCAAAGATGGATAGTGGCTAGCAATGAAATCCAGAAAACATGTTTCATCCTATTTAAGACTCATCAGTTGAATATACCTGAATTCAATAGTTGATGTCGTAAAATACATTCCATAGTCATACTGTCAACATCGAAAGGACTTAACGCCATAAGTGAAATGAACACTTTCATTACATAATCAACCTGATATTTTTGTGTTAGACAAATCCAGAAAAAAGAACGATAACTACACGATATATAATCCTAATCGTTGTGAAGAGTTATTGTATTTTACATGTTGTTCTATTAGGAGAAAGAAGCTATAACTTTCCAGTTCTAATGGTAATTACGTTATCATATCGTTAAGTCGATGAGTTTATCTTCTCTTGATAAATAATAGTGTAAAATCTAGGAAATATTTATTCAATAGTTGAATTCATGAGTCAGTCAATTTCGCCCCGCCTTCACAAGATTTGAATCCAGGAGTCCCATACCAGGACGAAATGGCTGTCCAATGCTTCCAGGTTTTCCATGATGGTCTAGCTTGAGTTAACTCATGAGTTCAACTATTGAAATTACTAAAATCTCCACAAAACCCTTCGTGATATATCCATTTGTCTCTAACATAGTGACCTTGTGCAGTCTAGAATTAGGTTAATCTATAGAAAGCTAAAAATGATCGGTTTGAAATATTTCCTCGATCCATCAACTCAGTGATGTTTCTGTAGATGTACGATTTCAGATTGTAGCCAACATGATCATTGTAGACATCAATAAGAAAAGTTTGGTGGTGTGGCTAACTATTAGTTGTCATGGTAGGCTTTATTCATTTTGTATCTAGATATTAACGTTTTCAATCACTTTTTTTTTCAAATTCCAGTCCTAGTTTCTACCCAAATCATCTGTAATGTATAGATGTAGGTTAATCGCAATTAAGTTAGTCAATAATATATGATAAACGGATCATGGTAATATCAAAATATGATTATCATTATAGTCATTAGTCTATGAAAACTTAAAAAGGTTTGTTAGTATTTCACAAGAAAGGAAAACACTTAGTAATTAATATACCACTTCGTTATGTAACCATTATATTATCTACATAGATGCATAATAAAGACGTAACCCCTTTTACCAGAATATTTAGTGAGACTATACTTTATAGATGACCTTTGAATGATGCCTTAATGACCTTGAAAATATCTAACTACGTACTAGTAAGGGTTATAAACAAGTGTGAAGTATTAAAATTATGATTTACAGTTGATGGTTAGGGTTAGAAATTAGATTTAGGGTTTTCATCATGAATTGACATCAGCTAAAATGCTAAAATGCTATTTAGCCAAATGGATGAATGAATTTTGCACCGAAATTCAATCCTGTAATTCTATATCTGATTATTATGGAAGATGCTTAACCATGTCAGGTAGAGACAGGCATCTACCTCAGTACAATAGAAGATGCTAATTTCTAGTTGAAATAATGAGTCAATTGAAGCTAGACCACCATGGAAAACCTGGAAGCACTGGATGGCCGTTTCGTCCTAGTATGGGACTCCTCAGCAGTGCGCATCCATTGTGGTCTAGCTCCAATTGACTCATGATTTCAACTATTGATATTTCTAAAATCTCCACAAAACCCTTTCGGATAATAATCATCTGCTCACTAGTGATTGAATTCAAGAGGCATTTTTTGAAGTTCTAATGAGAAGCCATTGCCAGTGAAGTTCAACCAGGTCTGTTGTGAGATAGTAACTCACTGAAGACAATGGTGGATGTTTCGCTCAATTTCGTGGATTGGTTGAAGTTAGGCATTATCACCGTCGGGTACTGGCTCAGTGGTCAAGAGGTTAAGTGTTTGTGCACTAGACCGATAGGTCCTGAGTTTAAATCTCGTGAGGTGGGATCACGGATGCGCACTTCTGAGGAGTCCCGTACCAGGTTTTCCGTGGTGGTCTAGCTTGAGTTGACTCATGATCTCAATCACTGTAATAGTGAAATTGTTTTTCTAGAAGTTCGAACGTATTAACAAACCATCCTTCATTTTTATAAATCTTAATACAGTAGGAAATCCAAATCGGGAATATTTATACAAATAGAGAAATAACATGGTAAAGAACTGGGGGAGGCAATAGGAGTATAATGAAAAAACAAACAAATAAATTAGTAGAAAACAATGGTGAGCAATATGAAATACTTCAGTTAAAAAGGCATCCAAAAAACACTTCTTCCACTTGAAAGAATTTCACATAATTGTACAAAAAATGTAAAAGTGAAATGTAGCAGTGGCCCTAGTAGTTTCTATTCTGAGACATCTCAGGTCACTAAGTTGGATGATCTGAAGAACGTCAACCGAGGATTTATGGTGTATTAAGAAGTTGATTGATGTTAGACCACACTTGAAAACCTGGAAGCACTAGGCGTTTCGTCCGGAGCTAATCCATGTCGGGTAGAAACAGGTGTCTACCTCAGTACAATGGAAGGTGGTTGCACAATTTCGTGGATTGGTTGATGATAGACATTAACACCATTGGATGCCGACTCAGTGGCCCAGTAGGTTAAGCGTTCACGCGCACGACTGAAGGCCCTGGGTTCGAATCCCGCAAGCGGGATCGTGGGTGCGCACTGCCGAGAAGTCTCACAATAGGTCGAAACGGCCGTTGAGTACTTCCAGGTTTTCAGTGATGGTCTAACATCAATCGGTTCATGTTCTCAATCAACAACTTAACAATCTCCACAGTATTAAGAAGTCACAATTTTATACAGTTATTTTTTATATTATGGGGTTGTGTAGTAAACTAATTATCGTTTCGTTATGCGATGGCTTCAGTGTTGCCAAATAAAGCATTCTATGGAAACTGTTGACACGAAATTCCTTAAATATAGCTGGCCACCAGGACTATTTTTTCAATAAGGCAACATCAATTGATTTACTGTCACTGTGCTTGAACATGGATCGCTGGACCTCAGCATGAATAACGTGGTGCGGATATGAAAAATCTTTTGAAAATAACGATTATTGAACGCATAAATTATCATTACTTGAACGGTCTTGAGTCTACATGAATAAATTAGGTCTGCTTTCATTAACGCATTATAAACTTGATCTTTTACAGCTATACTAACATAACATTGATGATAAACATAACCTAGAGTATCAGAAAACTCTTCGACACTCCTTATACAGAGATCGGTTTTTTCTTTCACTATCACTACTCAAAAAAATACTCAGATACAATCATTTTGACTACGTAAAATTATTTGCCACAAACAATCCGTGAAGGTATAGGCTCTTGGTAGTTTACAGAAGTATTCTATATTATGAAATTCCAGACCATACTTACGGACAAGGATTTCTGTAGTTAGTCTATCATCATACAACATCATGCTGTTCAACATCGAAAATTCATTACTTTGTTAACAGATCCATACTGCCACGTACTCCTACCAGAGTCATTTTTAGACTGTCATTGACAGTAAAGTTAAAGAGTTGTGAGATTAGACAACTTTGCTTAATTGTGCTACTGGAATGAAGTAATAGATAGTGTTTTTATGCCCTTCATTCCCTAAATTATTCCAAAAAAATGGGTAAGATGGTGGTTAGAGGTAGTCAACAAGAAACCCTGGACTTGGGTTTCATGCTATTTGGCACTTGTCAGCAAGGTGTATTTGTAATTTTTAGGGAACTGGTGCTCCCTGACGGATTCTATCTCGTGTCACCATGCTTCACAGTCAGAGACATTACCACATTCCTGTCGACTAATTCCAGCCACCATTTTACCTAAACATAATGCACGTAATGTTGAGTCACCTAGACTAGTGTCCATATTGTAACTTGATCGATAGCATTCGATCTGCACTAAGAACAACCTAACACATATGACATTGATCACCACCCAGTGATCAATCAATTATGAATACATCATAAAAAGTATCCTCATGATGTCTATCCAATAAATCAATAATCGTGTTGATTTTAAAAAGCAAAATGATTTTCAGTTTTGAATACAGTAACTGGGTGGTAAGGACGTTTTCATTGTAGAAATGGCTCTGTATTATTATTATTATACCACTTGGAAACAATCAACTTTTATAAGAAATAGAAATGAAGACTGTACTTTCATCACCATGAAAAAAGAAAAAAAAACTTAAACTATTTTTTTAGTCTAAACCATCTTATGTTCCTTCTTTTCAGTGATATTGATTATTTTTTTATTTTACATCTTGTTACTACTTTGAAAACCTTCTAACTTTCGTCTCTATTTTGTTCCCAGCCTCCTCCCTCCCACCCGAAAAACAATATTATTATGCTAAATAAATCTGTATAAAATAATTATGTTTGATCTGAATATGACCTTACTATAGAAACTAGTTAACCGATTTGATATAAAGAAGAGGAGAAAAAATCCATATTGATTATGATTATAAAGGTCTAACTCATACTATTTCCTCATTTAATCGATTTTAAAAAACAATCGATCAACCATATGGGGGATTAAATATAAAATGTATCGAAAAATTAAAAAAACAACATCATTTATTTATCAGAAGGGGTATGTTGTAGATCTAGAAATGGTCTAGAAGTTGAGCATTCGTGTGCAAGACCGAAAAAATCTTGGGTTCGAATCCCATGAGGTGAGATCGTGGATGAGCGTCGCTGAGAAGTCTCATACTAGGACGAAACGGTATCTGTGCTTACAGCTTTTTCATAGCGATCTAGCTTCAATTGACTCATGATCTCAACTATTAAAATTAATATAATATCCACAAAAACCCCTTCTGATATTAATCAACATATTCTCACTAGTGACTGGCTTCAAGAGGTATTTCCTGGAGTTCTAGTGAGAAGCATTGACAAGTGGAGTTCAACTGGGTCTGTTGTTAGTTATTACACTGAAGACAATGGTGAATGTGTCGCTTAATTTCATGGATTGGTTGAAGTTAGATGTTAATACCACTGGATGTCGACCGGCTCAATGATCTAGAGATTAAGCTTTCGTGAGCGAAAGCGATAGGTCCTGGGTTCGTATCTCGTGGGGTAAGATTGTGTCTGTGCACTGCTGAGTGGTCCCACAATAGGACGATACGGTTGTCAATTGCTTTCAGGTTCTTCATGGTGACTTATGATTTCAACTATTAAAGTTATTATAATATCCACAAAAACCCCTTCTGATATTTTTTTTACCTTTATGATATCGTAATTCATTAGAATCTGTGATAAAATAGTTAAACTCTATCAAGTAATCATGAAAAATTCTAAACCATAAGAAAATATCAGAAGGGGTTTGTGGTGATTTTAGAAATTTCACAGATTGAAATCATGGGTCAATTGAAGCTAGATCACCATGGAAAAGCTAGTAGCACTAGACGACCGTTTCGTCCTAGTATGGGACTCCTCAGCAGTGCGCATCCAACTATAACCATTTAGTAATTCTAAGTTGATGAGGTACCTATTTAACTGGCTTAATCATATTTGTGCAAATGACACGCCACTGATAATGATATTAGGCTGCTAAACAAAACATCAATCGAAAATGGCTATCCTCTCAAAATCATAAATAGATGAAAAGTTCATGATACAGTAAGACCTACTATAGCTTTGGCAGAGGAAAAGCCTGTCTACATCACCTTACCATTTAAAAGTGATTCAAATAGTTTTTTTTATTGAAACAAAGGCATAAATTAGTCATTAACAAGATATATTGTGCAACGAAGGTCATTATCAAGGAAACAACAAAGTTCATACTTCATCGAAAACCTAAAAGACAAGAAAACGATTGCGTCACATCCCACTGTGTTTACCAATTTAAATATGTGTGTGGTCACTCATACATAGAGAGGAGTAATCGTGATCTCAAAATTAGAGTGTGTGAACATGTACCTATATTTAAGCAATGATAGATAGTGGTTAGCAGTGGAATCCAGGACGCGCGTTTCGTTCCAAATACGTTTGAAGCGAATGGTACTGGGTTCGAGTGCCAGAGTGAACATCAACTCCGAGATGGGGGTACATCCAGCTGACGAGTCCCAAACAGGACGAAACGCGTGTCCTGGATTTCACTGCTAGCCACTATCCATCATTGCTTACACAAAGCTTGTGAATCAACGCAATATCGAAGCATACGCATAGTATGCACATATGCCAATAACAGACTGATCAATTGCAGTCTTAAACCTCGATGGGAAGATATAAGCCAAACAATACCAAGTCGATGTACCGATATGGCTGCAGAAACCAATAGAATCAAATGACCCAATAAGAGTAGAACATAAACATCCATAATCGAAACAGATCATAAGATTGATCTTAAATCGGCTTTTGTGGTGTTGTACAAAAGTGCAAAAGGGCGTGTACTAAAGTTTATTGAAGCTTTGGCCATACGAAAATTCAAATCACCTCTATATATTCAAAAACAGTTTGTTCTCACCTTAAACTTACCGTGGTCATATTAGCTTATTATTCAAAGTGATGAGGTTTCAAATTGTTTTCAAATTATTTCTTTATTATCCTCGTCTACCTCTTACCCTACATTTCTAGTGTAGTTGACCTCTTGCTTTTTTATATATAAATGTTCTTAACAAGTATACTATGTGTGATTCGATTGATCGAAATGTATTGCACTAATATACCATCACATAGTTCTGATAATCTTCGTTTCTTTATTACACTATCGAAATTCTAAGGTATTGCATAATATCAAAACTTGTCTACCCAACAAACACTGAATAAACTAACATTAAAAGTAACAATAAAACATATCATGATAAATATTCATTGAAATTGATATCATGAATGGATCAATATTAGATTATCATTAAAAACCTGTAAGCACTGTTTTAAGACCATTTCATCCTAGTATGGGACTCCTCAGTAATGCACATACACGACCCCGCACCAAACATACTTGAACCGAGAACCTTCGATATCGAGAGCGAGCGCTTAACCTCTAGGCCATTAAGGTGGCATCCAATGGTGTTAATGTATACCTCCAACCAATCCACAATATTTAGCGACCTTCCACCATTGTCTTCAGTGAGTAAGTGCTTTACGACAGACACGAATGAACTTCGCTAGTCACGGCTTTCATTCATGATGTCAATTTAAACTCAACAATCTCCACAAATCTATACCGATAAAATAAAGTATCCATTCGACAGGTAAATATATTGAGTCGGAAAAAGTCAATATTAAGTAATCTCAATAGTTGAGGCGGGGTCGTGGATGCGTACTGCTAGGGAGTCCCACAATAGGACGAAACAGCCGTACAGTGCTTCCAGGTTATCTATTGTGGTCTAGCTTCAATCGACTCATGATGTCAACTATTGAAATTGCTACAATCTCCACAAAACCCCTTCTGATACCAATATTAAGTAATCAATAGTCCAATATGTTATGTGACTTTACAAAATCAATAAATTAAATATTCAAACTAACAGAGATTGTAGTGAACAAGAACACAGCCGAAGACAACCAAACGTAACTGAACATGAAATTACATAATTTCCTACTAAATTCCAAGAAACATAAAGTAAGTTGCAAAATGTCAATCAATTGTCTCAGACTTTATAGTTCCTTTGTTTCCACATCAATCATTCATTGTTCTCGTTCTCTTTTTTTTTTCAATTTTCTTAACCTTCTGCTACCAGACATTTCACTTTCCACTGATGATATATACTACTTATATCTGTTGATATCAGTAGTAAAAAGATCACAAGTTCGACAATGTTCTATTTTATGTACCTGAACTTTATCAGAAGGGGTTTTGTGGAGATTTTAGAAATATCAATAGTTGAAATCATGAGTCAATTGGAGCTAGACCACAATGGATGCGCACTGCTGAGGAGTCCAATACTAGGACGAAATGGCCATCCAGTGCTTCCAAGTTTTCCATGGTAATCTAGCTTCAACTGACTCATGATTTCAGTCTGTGAGATACATGAACTTTATCAATGCCAAACTTTTGTTGTATTTATGTGATTTACATTCGTTCTGATAATCATGTCAGTGATGTGTTACATTTTAATATTTCTTTTTCTCGATTAAAATACAATGGCAAAACGTGTCACACTTTCTATCTTGAGAATATTTCTTTAACCTTCATGTAGAGACTCATATTTATATTAGAAGGGGTTTTTTGTGGATATTGTAGTGACTTCAGTAGTTGAGATTATGAGTCCATTGAAGCGAAACCATCGTGGAAAACCTGTAAGCACCGTTTTAAGGCTGTTTCGTCCCATTGTAAGGCTCTTCATATTTATCACTATCTCTATTGTATATAAATCTAATAGATGTAATTCAGTTGTAATGATAATACAAATTATTATGTTGTATAATTATAAATGAATTGTTTAACATTCATAAGGGATGGGGTTCGAACTCATATGTAGGCTGGTTTTAAGTATATGTTTATTGGAATGATGTCTGTAATTAACATTGACCATACTGAATCTCAATCAGATACATATTAAAGGAAACGGAATACTCACTAGTTTATTGCTTCATATTGATTACCATGTTTCAATGGACATAAAGAAGGATGTATTAAAATGAATGTAGTGAAATATTATACCTATTCATTATAAGACAATAAGATATATGAGAAAACCAATGATATTACATTATTGTATTATTGAAATGAGAATCAATGTATTGCCTTTTATTGATTATACTTTTCAGCCATATTGTCTATTCTATGTCTTATTACTATGTTGATTCTTCTGTTTGTACTGTTGTAAAACATGGTAAATATATATATATATATATATTAGTTATTGAGGCATTTGACATTGTAATGTCTGCCTATCTATCTATCTATCTATCTATCTATCTATCTATCTATCTATCTATCTATCTATCTATCTATCTATCTATCTATCTATCTATCTATCTATCTATCTATCTATCTATCTATCTATCTATCTATCTATCTATCTATCTATCTATCTATCTATCTATCTATCTATCTATCTATCTATCTATCTATCTATCTATCTATCTATCTATCTATCTATCTATCTATCTATCTATCTATCTATCTATCTATCTATCTATCTATCTATCTATCTATCTATCTATCTATCTATCTATCTATCTATCTATCTATCTATCTATCTATCTATCTATCTATCTATCTATCTATCTATCTATCTATCTATCTATCTATCTATCTATCTATCTATCTATCTATCTATCTATCTATCTATCTATCTATCTATCTATCTATCTATCTATCTATCTATCTATCTATCTATCTATCTATCTATCTATCTATCTATCTATCTATCTATCTATCTATCTATCTATCTATCTATCTATCTATCTATCTATCTATCTATCTATCTATCTATCTATCTATCTATCTATCTATCTATCTATCTATCTATCTATCTATCTATCTATCTATCTATCTATCTATCTATCTATCTATCTATCTATCTATCTATCTATCTATCTATCTATCTATCTATCTATCTATCTATCTATCTATCTATCTATCTATCTATCTATCTATCTATCTATCTATCTATCTATCTATCTATCTATCTATCTATCTATCTATCTATCTATCTATCTATCTATCTATCTATCTATCTATCTATCTATCTATCTATCTATCTATCTATCTATCTATCTATCTATCTATCTATCTATCTATCTATCTATCTATCTATCTATCTATCTATCTATCTATCTATCTATCTATCTATCTATCTATTTTTCTTGCAGTAGGAAAGATTCATGTCAATGAATATTTGCGAATGAAATTTTCTTCGACGTTTCTCGTTTTAATCACCTTTTTAACATATTTGAAATGGTGAAAATTGATTTAATTGCAAATGAATTTCAAACCTGACTTCCTACAATATTGAAGTTTCAAATGCTTCCGATTTTAGCTAATAGCGATTTAGGTTTTGAATGATGATTGTTTAGAGATATATTTGTCTCAGAGTGGCTCCAATTAGAGTTCCGTAAATGTATAAAGAACTCATGTATTAGTTTGAGTTTTTTTATTAGTTTATATCTCATTGAATAGTAAGTTTTTTTCTTAAAGACAATGATATATGCTGATAACATTCTTAAGTAGTCATTTATAGTTCATTTGAAACAAGAATGTCAAATGTTACAATTAGTTTGTTGACAGATAGGTACTTCAAATGTAATTCTCTAGATCTTTAAGTAATATTTGAAGATACTTTTAATAATCTTATCTGAATTTCGATTATTAACCTGACCAAAATTCAGGTTATCTTTTAAAGTCAATAATATCCTAATCTTACGTACATCTGTTACTTCTCATGAAGGAGCATAGGCCGTTCACTAACATTCTCCACTTAACTCTATCCTGGACAATCCTTTCCGCTTGCTTCCAGTTGCTATTCATTCCTTGGATATCTGCTTCCAATTCCTAATACAATGTGTTCCTTATTCTCTTGTGTTCCTTCGTCTTTCTCATTTCTTCTTCCCTTCAGAATTAAAAGTGAGAGGTTGTCTCGTGATGCAGTTTGATTATTTCAGAAATGTACATCCTATCCACCTGCAGAATCTTCCCCTATTCTGCTCTTCAGTTGGAATCTGGATTGTTCTTTCTCACAGTAGGCTGTTGTTACTGATTGTATCCAGTCAACGAACATTAAGTATTCTGCATAGACAATTGTTTACAAATACTTGTTGCTTTTTGATGATGGTTGTGATAGTTGTTGAAGTTTCAGCTGAGTACAGTGGAACTATCTTAACATTCACACTGAAGATTGTGACTTTGATATTGGTTGACAGTTATTTTTAGTTCCATATGTTCTTTAATTGTAGGAATGCTGTCCTTGCTTTGCCGATCCTCGCCTTGACATCTGCATCAGATCCTCCTTGTTCATCGATAATGTTGACCGGGTACTTGAAAGATTCCACCTCTTCGAGAGTTTCGCCATCAAGTGTGATTGGCTTGGTGTTTTCCGTGTTGTATTTGAGAATCTTGCTTTTTCCCTTGTGTATGTTGAGGCCTACTGATGAAGAGGTTGTTGCTACACTAATTATCTTGACCAGTATTTGTTGATGTGTATGGGATAGAAGAGCTAGTTCATCTGCAAAGTCCAACTCGTCTAGTTGTATCCATGCTGTCCATTGTACTCCGTGCATCTGTTGAGACAAGGAGGTCTTCATAATCCATGAAACCACCAGAATAGAGAGTAGGCAGTCTTGTCTCACTCCGGTCGTCACTTAGAATGGGTCTGTTGGCTGTCCTCGATACACGACTTTGCATCGTAGTCCATCGTATGAATTCCTTATGATGTACACAACAGTGTCGAATAAGTTTTCATAATGTTCTCCTATCCATTTTAATCTACTACCCAAAAATAGAAACTTATTACATATCATAAATATACATTTTATCCAGCATATACTTTACTTTTCTCTAGAAATATGCTCATCAATCGAAAATTGAGCGTTCTTTGAGCAACCTATCAAATATGGTCGATCAAAGGAATCCTGACAATATATCTTATGAATGTCAAATGGAAAAAACTCTACAAGTAATTTTATCTCATATAATTACGTAATGTTTTAACTTCATTTTTTGGTTATTTTAAATATTAATAATAGAATAATCTGTACAATAATTAGGAAATATTAGTATTTCACAGATTGAAATCATGAGTCAATTGAAGCTAGACCACATTGGAAAACCTGGAAGCACTGGACGGCCGTTTCGCCCTATTGTGGGACTCCTCAGCAGTGCGCACCCACGATCCCGCATCCTGCGAGATTCGAACCCGGGACTTATCGGTTTCACGCGCGAACTCTTAACCACGAGACCACTGAGCCGGCATCCAGTGGTGTTAATGTCTAACTTCAACCAATCCACGAGGTTGTGCCACCGTATACCATTGTCTTCAATAAGCTGATATCTCTCCCATACTAAGACGAAACGGCCGTCCAATTCTTCCAAGTTTTCCATGGTGGTCTAGCTTCAATTGACTCATGATTTCAATCTTTGAAATTTCTAAAATCTCCACAAAACCCTTCTGAAAATATAAGTATTGTGTTGAACGAGAACAGACAAGTGGGAACAACCAAAATGTTTCTGAATACAGAATTACAGAACATCTTAGTAAAATTTGAGAACCATACAGTAAATACTTCGTTTGTAAAATGTCAGTCAATTATCTCAGATTTCATTGTTTTATTTCTACAGCAATTATTCACTGTGCTCGTTCTCTTTTCTTTGATCTTCTTAACATTCTGCCACCAGGAATTTCAATGTCGATTGATGTTACATACTACATATATCTGTTGACATCAGTAGCACACACCAAAGTTAGAGTAGAGTAGTGGAGTGAAAGTAATTTATGCATCAGAAGTATGGGAGGTAACTGTCTACTTAGATGATATGAAAAAAAACATTGAAAAATGTGGAAATGATAATCATTAGAAAAAATTACTTACTTACGCCTATTACCCCTCATTCAGGAGCATAGGCCGCCCACCAGTATTCTTCATCCAACTCTGTCCTTAGTAATTCTTTCCAATTATTATTCATTCTTTTGATATCTTCTTCCAATCCTCGATGCAGTGTGTTGTTTGGTCTTCCTCTTTTTCGTTTCCCTTCAGGATTCCAAGTTAGCACTTACCTCATGATGCAATTTTAGGGTTTCAGTAATGTATTTTCTATCCACCTTCAACGTCTTTTCCTAATTTCCTCTTCAGTTTGAAGCTGGTTTTTTCTTTCTCACAGTAGAGTGTTGCTGATGATATCCGGTCAACAGACGTTGAGTATCTTATGTAGACATGCTAGCTACTATCCATCTTTACTTAAAAAGCTTGTGACTTAAGGCTATACCGAGACGATCCGTACAGGATGCACATATGCCAACATGAGACTGATCAGTTTTAGTCCTAAATAACAATGGGAAGATACAAGTAAAACAACATCAAGTGAATTTAAACTTCACACCACTGTACAAGCAGGTGGCTATCAAGACCCAGTAGCTAAGTGGATATCGTAATGGCGTTTGAAGCGAACGGCACTGGGTTCCAGTCTCGGAGTGAATATCAACTCTGGGATGCAGGCGCATCCAGCCGACGATTCCGGAGACAGACGACACGCGCGTCCTGAATTCCACTGCTAGCCACTATCCATCTTTGCACGTACCAGTTTCGCTTAAAATCTTGAAAACATCGAAAATATCCACTGAACCTATAAATCTCCATACTACTAAGATGTTATAGAAATATAATTCTAAGAGGTTTATTATCGAATACATTCTGTAAACCGGATTGTTTTAAACTATCTAAATGTATTATGTTTTCAAATGATAAAGCTCGGAATTATATGTTGATGATGGAGTCATTGAATGTCTACATCAGTTATGAATGAAATTCCATGGTTCTTCACTGTGATCTTTAAAATTATCTTATTTTATTATCAAAGACTTTGGATGACATTGATTCAAAACTGATCTACTGTTTATCTTCGCCTTAATTTCATAGTTTGGTTATTGATTTGTCCTTTCTTTCCTTACTTCATTTCTTTCTTAAACAGTAAACCTAATCCTCAATGATATGATTTCTTTATATTCATTATATGAAATTCTGCAAATTAAACTATGAATACGATTTTAATAGTTGAGTTTATGAATCAATTGAAGCTAGATCACCATGGAAAACTTGAATGTACTAGACAGCTGTTTCGTCCTGGGTTCGAATCTTTCGGGATGGGATCGCGGATGCAAACTGCTGAAAAGTCCAAAAATAGAACGAAACGGCTATCCAGTGCTTCCAAGTTTTTCATAATGATCTAACTCCAATGAATTCATGATCTCAACTAGCAAAATTACTATAAATTGTTTGGATTATAAAATTAAACTACTTGATGTTTTATCTTCTTGAATATTGTATTTAGAAATTGCATGATGTTGTACAATTGAGACAAAAATTACTTCTTGAACGTGCTACATTAAAATCTCAACTTGATAAATTATTACAAAGATCTGTAAATGATGTAGACCTTATTGTTGGTGATGACGATGATTATGATGATGTTGATGTTGATGGTGGTGGTAGTAGTACCGGTGGTGGTGGTGGTGGTGTTGGACAAACACAATCAAGCAATTGTCAATTACATGTAAGTCAGTTATCAACAAAAATTTCAATTTATTTAATGAAGTAATAAGAAGGAATGCTAAGTTAATTGAATGCTTCTCTTTAGAGTCACATTTTCTAAGCTGAATGATTTAATCTCGGTTCATGATCTCAATCAGAAACTTAATAATCTCCACAACCCCTATACTAGTAATTAACATGTGCTTACTAGTGACTAGCTTCGTGAGGGAATTCTCGGAGTTCTAGTGAGGAGCCGTGAACAGTGGAGCTAATCCGTGTCGGGCAGAAACAGGTATCTTCTACCTCAGTACAATGTAAGATGGTCGCGCAATTTCGTGGACTGGTTGATGTTAGACATTAACGCCATTGGTTGCCGGCTCAGTGGTCCAGTAGGTTAAGCGTTCACGCGCGAGACTGGATGTCCTGGGTTTGAATCCTGCGAGCGGGATCGTGGATACGCACTACTGAGGAGTCCCACAATAGGACGAAACGGCCGTCCAGTGCTTGCAGGTTTCCAACTGTGGTCTAACATCAATTAGTTCATGATCTCAATCAAAAACTTAATAATCAGAACCCCTATACCAGTAATTAATATTGCAACTTTGATTGTAATCCTTACTGTAATCGTAGGTATCAGGTCCAGGGGAAGTTGAATGCATTTTACTGCATTAAATAAATGGTAAGTTATTCCGTTTCGATTATTTCATGAATGGTCAAAATCCTGTCAATTAACATATTAACATTCAATGATGTTAAGCCAACATATGATCAGAGGTCAACTGAACTGAATAGCTAATGAGAATGTAAGGACATATAAATATTTTAAAAAAAAACCCAGAATACAATAAACAATAAGTAAGGTTAACAGGAAGGACTAATTTAGTTCTTTTATCTCTCAGAAACTTTACTTTTATTTATAGTAGAGTTAACGAAGTTGTCCAGAAAGATAGTGAACGTTCAGCAAATTAAATCATCCTTGAGACTATCATTTATGGACGACATTTGAGCGACATTAACGTGACCATGAGAGTGTTCACCTAATAACTAAGACCAAATAAGGGGTATAAACCTGTGTGAGGAATTCAAATTATGATTTACAGTTGATGGTTAAGGTTACGAAGTAACTTTAGGGTTTTCATCACGAACTGATCTCAGTTAAAGTGCCAAAACTCTATTTAGCCAAATGGATGGGTGAGTTTAGCGCCAAAATCCGAGACCTGTTTTCTGATACCTGATTGGTTCATCCATAAATTATGGTCTCGCCTTTAGATAATCTTTTAATATTTAGTCTATACTTTGCATCAGAGTAAATACTGCAAGCATTTCAATAATAAGTTAGTTGAATTCATGAGTCAATTAAAACTAGATCATCATTGAAAACCTGGAAGAACTGGACAGTCGTTTCATTCTAGTATGAAACTCCTCAGTAGTGCGCATCCACAAGGTTAAACAATAACACAATTGGATGCTATCCGGCTCATTAGTCTAGAGGTTAAACATTTGCGCACGAGACTAATAGTTTCTGGGTTCGAATCCTGTGGTGCAGATCGTGAATGTGCACTGCTGAGGAGTCCCATAATAAGACGAAACGGCTGTCCAGTACTTCCAAGTTTTCTATGGTGGTCTAGCTTTAATCGACTCATGAATACAAGTAATAAAAAATACAGAATGGAAAATTATTTCGCATAGATAATATTCTTACTTACTAACTAACTAACTAACTAACTAACTAACTAACTAACTAACTAACTAACTTACTTACTTACTTACTTACTTACTTACTTACTTACTTACTTACTTACTTACTTACTTACTTACTTACTTACTTACTTACTTACTTACTTACTTACTTACTTACTTACTTACTTACTTACTTACTTACTTACTTACTTACTTACTTACTTACTTACTTACTTACTTACTTACTTACTTACTTACTTACTTACTTACTTACTTACTTACTTACTTACTTACTTACTTACTTACTTACTTACTTACTTACTTACTTACTTACTTACTTACTTACTTACTTACTTACTTACTTACTTACTTACTTACTTACTTACTTACTTACTTACTTACTTACTTACTTACTTACTTACTTACTTACTTACTTACTTACTTACTTACTTACTTACTTACTTACTTACTTACTTACTTACTTACTTACTTACTTACTTACTTACTTACTTACTTACTTACTTACTTACTTACTTACTTACTTACTTACTTACTTACTTACTTACTTACTTACTTACTTACTTACTTACTTACTTACTTACTTACTTACTTACTTACTTACTGACTTACTTACTTACTTACTTACTTACTTACTTACTTACTTACTTACTTACTTACTTACTTACTTACTTACTTACTTACTTACTTACTTACTTACTTACTTACTTACTTACTTACTTACTTACTTACTTACTTACTTACTTACTTACTTACTTACTTACTTACTTACTTACTTACTTACTTACTTACTTACTTACTTACTTACTTACTTACTTACTTACTTACTTACTTACTTACTTACTTACTTACTTACTTACTTACGCCTATTACTCCCAATGGAGAATAGGCCAACGACCAGCATTCTCTAACCTACTCTGTCCTGGGCATTCCTCTCCAGTTCTATCCAATTTTTAATCATTCTTCTAATGCCTGTCTCCGTTTCTCGACGTAATGTGTTCTTCGGTCTTCCTCTTCTCCTTTGGCCTTCAGGGTCTCAAGTGTTGAAGGATTGCCTTGTGATTCAGTTGGGTGCATTCCTCAGTGTGTGTCCTACCCACTTCCAACGCTTCTTCATGATTTCTTCACTCACTGAGATCTGGCTTGTTCTCTTCCATACTAGGTTGTTGCTGTTAGTGTCTGGTCAACGGATCCAAAGTATTTTGCATAGACAACTGTTAGTAAATACTTGTATTTTCTGGATGATGGCTTTTGTTGTTCTCCAAGTTTCCGCCCCATACGGTAGAACTGTCTTGAGATTTGTATTGAAACTTCTGACCTTGGTGTTGGTTGACAGACAGTTGTTTTGATTCCTAGCTGCCGGTTCCAAGCCCGAATAAAGAAGGAGGATTGAGCATGGGTTTAGCGATCCCATTCCGTTGAAAACCAACTCGCTAGAAAAACATTAACCAGATAACATTCATTTAAAGATAAGAGGATTAGAAAATGTCTTCATTGTTACATAATATCCGTATTACATAATCTTAGAATTTCTATATTTAAATTAAAATAGTTCAGTATAATATGAATAGATTATTTTTGATTAATTTTACTTTTAATTTTAGGAGACTGAAGATTCTAAGTCTAAAGAAACTGTAAAACAAATTCGTGTAAGTCTAACATGTTACTTCTTTTATGTAAGAAAGGTCTTAATGTTGTATTTTATGAATGAGATGATGTAGACTGAGATAACAAGGAAAAGTAAATTTAACATTTCATTAGTTGAGATCATAAGTTGATTGAAGCTAGAACACCACAGAAAACCTGGAAGCACTTGACAGCCGTCTCGTCCTATAGTGGGACTCTTCAGTAGTGCGTATCCACGAAACCACCTCGCGGGATTCGAACCAAGGACCTATCGGTTCCGCACGCGAATGCTTAACCTCTAGACCACTGAGCCGACCGGCATCCGACAGTGTTAATGTCTTACTTCAACACATCAATCATTATCTTCAGTGAGTTGCTATCTTACAACAAACCCGGTTGAACTTCAGTGCTCCCGGGTTTTCCATAGTGGTCTCCCTTCAATTGACTCTTGATCTCAATCATTAAAAACATTATATATTCATTCCTTCTACCATAAGCTTTCTATTAACTCATTCATTACTGTTGTATGACTTACTATTCTGAATCTGTTGACGGTTTTACTATTCAGTCTTCTTTACTTACAGTCACTTTTTGGCTTGATTATGTATAATTGTTATTTTTTATTTCATGATGTCATATAATCTGGTCTTTTATGCATAAAAATAAATGTCTGAAATAACACAACGATCTTGAGCTGGTGATCACTGGTCTTATGTTCTCGCTCTTTGTTCGAGGCTACTTAGTATTTGGAAAACTGTCAAACAGAGATGATCAGTCTTCTCATCCTTGTTACTTACTAGGTGCTTAAGGTTGTCTATTCATATTAGCTAGTGTTAGAACTAAGGTAGTTCATAATGTGTTTCAATGATATAATTATTTCCCTCACCTCATCAAACTAATACAAATTGGAAAACTAGTGCGCAATAGACAGATGTGATCATATTTATAATCTTAAAGTTTCATTGTAAAATTTGTATGTGGTGTGGCCCAGTTCCTCATATTTTTAACTGTTAGAGACATGGTAGCCGGTGACCAACGATTGGTCCATACACCATTTGTTCCTTCAAGGTCCTGGAGCCCATGTGCACCAACGGTTTGGAATCATGGTTTTCCAACTCCCTTATGTTGATCATCTGTATCCACCAATCATGTTAGAGCGCATATAAGGATATAGTACAGGAAGAAAGAATTAGTTAGTAAAAAGAAAAACATGAAGCGATTTTAATCTCATAATTTAAGGGAAGACAGACAGTGTATACACCTACACCATTGTGATCGATTCTAAGCCATGTCATCCAGGGTCTACAACCATTGGTTACGATAGTCACGCGGACCCCAACTAAGTAGTCTGCATCTATCTAGTTCTCATGACCATACTTCATAGAATGAATAGACAACAGAACGGTCTCCTTGAATATCTGCTTTAATATCTGGGCTACCTGTTCCTGCCATTTAGATATTTCAACAAGTTATCTGTTACCTTGTTTCTTTTAACAACTCATTATTGTCAATTAATTACACAACCTATTTAGGTGCGTTTGTGAAATGTTCACAAACTTTTACCGTACAAGTTACAAATATCTGCAATGGTAGACATTGTGATATCTGGCAATGTCCATAGAAAAGAACATACATTATTCAAATGTCGATTTCTAAACTGCTAACGTCTATCTGGCGATCACTCAATATGTTATCGTCAGGATCAATCAAGAAATAAGAAAAGGAAACTTGTTGAAATACTTTGTGTTGAGAATTTTATGTTCTACCAAAATATAATATTGAATAAAGCTAATAATAATAACAATAATTTTTAAGCTAAAAGGGATAACGCGATGTTGTTTGAAGCGAACGGTACGGGGTTCGAGTCACAGAGTGAACAACAACTCTGAGATACAGGTTCATTCAGTTGACGAGTTCCAAATAGAACGAAACGCTCGTCCTGGATTCCACTGCTAGCCACTATCCATATTTGCTTAGAATGCTTGTAAATTAAGGCTACATCAAGGCAATCCTCACAGGATGCACATATGCCAATAAGCGAATGATCAAGTGTAACCCTAAAAATCAATGGGAAGATTAAACTAAACAATATCAAATGAATTCATTAATTTTGTTTTGTCTTCTTCACAGTTTAATGAATATGACATCGAATTATGATTTTGATTGTCTGAATAAATGAATAACAATCATTATTATTTATACTTACTTACTTACTACTTACATACGCCTGTTACTTCTCGTGGAGTATAGGCCGCTCACTAGTATTCTCCATCCAACTCTGTACTGAGCAATCCTTACAAACTCTTTCCAGTTGTTATTCATCCTTTTCACATTTACTCCTTTTTCCCGACGTAATGTGCTCTTTGGCCTTTCTCTTTTCCATTTCCCTTCTGTTGGGGTGATCCAGTAAACTTCTCGCAAAAGCCAAGAAAGACTCAGAAAACACTAAGAAGCATTTTATGCAATCAGCGTTTTCTAGAAGTTTAGACAGAAACATCAAGAAAGTGAAAAGTCACATGTAGAGTTTCTGATTGACTGATTACTATATTGCTACTATGTTTAGCAGCATTCCAGAATCTTCGGGAAACCCAAGGACATCGAAAATACTATAAATACCCTATATTTTCTGTACTAAAACGAACCTTTAGGGTAAAGTGGTTCTCGAATATTTTGCGCTTTTTCTCTCGCCTTCAGGTCGTTGTGTAGTTCTAGCTTGAGGATTACGAGAATAGCTTAGGAATCGAATATAGCGTTCAATTAGCAAGACATATCACCTTCAAGATTTCAAGTTACAGCTTGCTTTACGATACAGTTTGGTGATTTCTGTAATATATGTCCTATCCATTTCTCTCGTCTTTTCCTGATTTCCTTTTCAGCTGGAAGCTGGTTTGTTCTCTTTCACAATAAGCTGTTGCTGATCATATCGTGTAACTGTCATTACTGATTATGATCCATTTAGTTGACATGGCAACATAGAATTGATCCTTAATCAATTTTATTTTTCTTAACTTTCTTTCTTTTAGTCCAAAATTAAAGAATTAGAAAAACGTTGTGCATTACAATTATTAAGACATGAAGAAATTTTATTAGAAATTGAAGATGTACGTAAACGTAGTTGTATTCAATCAAATAATTCATCAATGATGATGGCAACAACAACAACAACAACATTGAATTCTATAAAAAATCAATTACATAATGATATTGATTCAATTAATCAATCAACATCATCAATATCTTCTTCTTTAATCAATAATAATAATAATAAAGTTTATGGTCGGTTATTACAATTAGGCCAACAAAATAAATTAAAACAAGATTATATACAATCTTATGAAATGGATTCATCATTATTATTAGATCCATCATCTTCGACATTAGATCTAATAGGATTAAATAAACAAATGGCGAATAATAAACAAGTTAAAGGTAGATTATTTCGTAGTAATACTGATCTACAAATACCCGGTAAGTTTTTTTTGAATAAATGTTTATAATACTGTTGTATTTATGAGTGGTATGTTATTACATAGTTGAGTGTCAGCCAGTCAGTAACAACGTAGAACTTCGTACGTACGTACATCAGTTCGATTTGCCATACCATATTAGCACACAGATGCAGTTGTCGATTCAAATCCCATAGTGGTAGAGGTAGTAAGAGTATAAGCAGTAATCGGAAACATTAGGGTTTGAAGATGTTATTCAAGGAGTATAATCCAGTGAAATAAATTTGGAAAGAGAAAAAAAAGAAGGGCAAAGAATGCAGAATATTAGAATTTGGAAGAACACAAAGAGTGTATGCACCTGCCCCATTGCAAACGATTTTGAGCCATATCATTCAAGGTCTCTAACCATCGGTTTCTATCATCTCGCGGTCCCAAACCAGGTAGTTGTTGGGGACGATAGATCCCCAAACTCATATTTTTAAATTTTATCTTATCGATCAACTTATCGATTAAATGTTTTAATGGCAGTCAGTTGATGAACCTATCGATTAGATGTGCAAATAGGTCAATTAATGAACTATCGATTAAATGTTAAATAGCGGTCAATTAATGAACTCATTGATTAATGTTTAAAAATTTTCCATGACAATATCGATTGTAAATATTTGTATAAATACGCTTGATTGTGTGCTTGACCTGACTTGTTATCTGCTGTTTGTCTGTAGAATACACTTTCTACACCTTACCCAGACTTCTTGATCGGGTTAGCAGAGCCGAGGACAGCGAACCAGAATAGCTATCGAGTTGCTGAATCATTGATTTTTCGTTCCGTTCGAGTAAGACGCATCAGTAATAGCATTCAAGCAATAAACGAACCATAACAGTAGTCTACACCTACCAACATGACTCAGTCCATTTGTCAATGAATTCATGAATTTGTGTCATGTTTTGGTTTGGCGGCCCCTACCTTTCTTCCAAACTACCCTTATACCACTGAACATCACACGTCGAGGCAGTTGGTGGTTGGGCATACGTAACACGTGTCCCAGCCATCTCAACTGATCAAGTTTCACCACGTCATCAATTGATTTGCCATCCTTGCCTAGTACACGTTTCCTAACAACTGCATTACTTACTCGATGGTCCCATGATATACGAGCAATGTTTCGAAGACACCTATGATCGAATACTAGTAACCTTTGAGTATCCTCTACTCTTACCGGCCATGTTTCACTGCCATAAAGTAGGACGAAACGAACTGCTGTGCAGTAAACACGTCCTTTGGTTGATAGACGGATATCTCGCCTGCGCTATAAATGACGCAAGTTGGCAAAAGCTAGTCGAGCCTTCTGTATCCGTGCTGAGATTTCGTCACGCACCAGATCACAAAGGCTGATGAGACTTCCAAGGTAAGTGAAGCGGTCGACACGCTCAACTACTTCACTCCATATCATTAGTTCGGGTGTCGATGCAACCCAATCTTGAAGCAACATGTTGCATTTCGAGAGGGAGAATCGCATCCAGAACATGCTTGCATTGTTGCTTAGAGTGGTCATAAGACTCTGCATTTTGTCAGCGTCTTCACCAAATAGAACTATGTCATCGGCCTATTCCAAGTCAACAAGTGAATCTCCTGGTAGAAGTTCAACCCCTGTAAATTTAGATGAGGAAATTGTTATCTCTAAAAGCACATCAACGACAAAGTTAAAGAAGAATAGAGAGAGTTGACACCCCTGACGAACACCACTTGAGGTAATCAATTCTGATGACAGTTCGCCATAAGCTCTCATTCGACCAGTTGTATTCGAGTAGAGAGCCTTTACAAGGTTAATGTACTTCTTTGGTACTCCTTTCAGTGACAAACACTGCCATAGAACCTCACGATGTGACCAAATTGTTCTCATGTGCTGTTAGGGGTATGAGGTCTGATATCACTTATAAGTTGCCCACATAATTTCACTTCATGATGAAAACCCTAAATCTAATTCCTTACCTTAACCATCAATTGTAAATCCTAATTTGAATTCCTCACACTGGTTTATAAACCTTATTTAATCCTAGTAAGTAGATGGATATTCACAAAATCAGTTTAGTGTCATTCAAAGATCGTCCATAAAATATAGTATCCCAAACATAGATGTTAAAATTTATTTTTGTATTGATATATAGGACTGTAATTTATCATTCTGATATTGTACAAGACAATGGCCATCTGTACTCAGTAGCTGAATGGATATTACGATGGTGTTTGAAGCGAACGGTACGGGGTTCGAGTCCAAGAGTGAACATCATTTCAGGGATGTATGTACATCTGTCTAACTGGTTCCATATAGAACGAAATACACTTCCTAGATTCCACTGTTAACCATTATCTATCTCTGTTTATAGATCTTAAAAGGTTTCGAATGATTACTGTAAATAAGACAGTTAGTTTATGATGAAATTAGTTAAGAGATATGAATAAGATAAATAAAGTTATCATCTGAGATGGTAGAGAAGATTCGTAGCTCAGGTGGATGATTTTGGTGGTGTTTTGTTCTCTAAGCTGAATGGTTTGGTCATGGAGCTTTCATCATTCTTCTGAACGACATCATCAGCACAAACTTCTATCTGAAGCTTAGAGAACAAAACACCACCAAAAGTTATCATCTAAATTATTCAATGAATTGTGTCTATAAAGATATTAGAAGATTCTTGAACTGATGTCTAGTGGAGTCAAGGTTATGAAAAGCTGGAATGAAATAACTTTACAGTTTCCAATAGTTTGTAATGGTCCCTCAATTGAGGAAAAAAGAATTGAGTGATGAAAATCACTATCGCTAGAAATTATGTTTTTCTTAAACAATCATTGAAATAGGAAGATCTAAGATCTTCGAACAGTTCACTGTAAAGGGGTACTATACGATTCTTTCTTCTCATATTTAAATTATTCATGCTCTATCATAACAAAAGCGGACACCCTCTTCATCTTCACCTTCATGAACATCAATTAACAGTCAAACTCCATGACATTTACTCACTCATGTCAATACACGTGGACAACTACGAACACACATTCGACTAGAAAATATGGAAATCTAAGATAGAGAAAATTCCAAAAACATCAGAGAATTTTTAGAAGCTTGGCACCCACATCAATCACCAATCAACAAGCACATGGAACTCTATCCACTTCCAATCAATCAATCAATCAGGAAAATTATGCACACACATAGGAACAAAAATCAAACCAATAGAATATACAACCAAAACAAAGAAGTGAACAATGACAGAATTTAAGGTCAACAAGAACCAATCAATATCGAGGTGTACAGGATAAGCTGTGAACCACATATGAAAAAATTTGAGCATTTCAGTTCTATGTGAAGTTTGTGTTAATGATGTCATTCAGAAGAACTATGAGAGCTTCACGACCAAACCATCGAACTCAGAGAACAGAACTTCATCAAAATCATCCACCTGAGTTACAAGTCTTCTCCAGCATCTCAATAACAAAAGCTTACTCTTAGAGTTTACCTTAGATATGTTGTCTCCTTAAGTTAACTTCAGTTGGATATAATTATTGACTTGCAATAATCAATTAACGCAAATACCACAATCTTTAGATATAGCACTGATTTTGCAGACTTATCTTTTCTTCTTTTAAAGAGTTTTAATCTACATAATACTGCCCTGGTGACTTATTCTTACCATTGAACACCTCTTCCATTGTTCGTTTTACTCAAGTTTCATGTTTATTTCTTCTTATATGATTACATAATGACCTCTCTTTCTCTCACTCACACACACAGACATACTTATACAATCCTAAAATTAGACTACAAGTGTATCATTACATGATCACTACATATGTGTTTCAAAGAAACATTTTACATTCATAAAACAGGAAGTTCAACGTTTCCCGGACTGTGAAGCTGACTGATGTAGATTTGAATACAGTAGAATGTCAATTACCTGAATATTCCAAATATATCTTGCTGATAAGTTTCATCTTACATTAGAAATGTTTTACTCAAACCATTTAATTGATCGAAAATGTTATTTACGAAACACTAGATTTATATCAATATATATAACATCTTTCTTGAGTTGGCTTCTCAGAACTACAACGGAGCCTCCAGAGGCCCTAAAAGATCCAAAGAGTTTCCATCTAATCACAACATGACGGAGCTTTCTAGAATATCAACGTGGCATACTACTACTGTAAATTGTTATAACTTATGGGTTTGTACCCCTATCAATGTATAACGTAATGAGTCCCCCAATTAGAGAACAGTAATTTATCAATTGGACCAGTCACGCATAAAACAAGTATGAGCAGTCTAAAGTCTTTGTCGGTCCTGCTTCTCTCCTAGCCTTGCCTGTTAAGTCCAGAACACCAATCTCAGCCTCTGAATGTAGGAGGTCGTAATTGATAGACAGGGCTTAACTCAAGAATGGTAGATGGTACAATAATAATAGTTCATAGGTCAAAATAAAGCCCATAATAAGAAGGACATGAATATGGATAGTTTAGTTATTTGACAATTATACGATAGAAATATGCGTATAGTAATGGTCCATAAATGGATCCTAAAAGTTACCATTCATTATTCTCATTGAGATACAACAATCTTCAAAGCCTTCTCTTTGCGATTACTGCGTATACTTTTACTACCTCTACAATTATAGGATTTCAACCGTCATCTGTTTACTAATGTGGTATGACAACCCGAACTGATGTACATAAGTACGTACGTACGTACGACGTTCTACGTTGTTGCTGACCGACTGATATATACATATTGTATGACATAGATTAGAATTTGAGAAATAAGTATTCAAGTGTATATATTTCCATTTTATAAAATGACAGTTAATCAATACCAAATTAGGTAGGTAGAAAAAGTTACCTAAAATAAAATAATTTCTAACGTAATTTATTTTTATTCTCCAATAATAATAATAAACAAATGATATAGTTTGACTAACGTAACATCCAAAATACTAGCCTCAATAATTATCGATCACCTTACTAGGACTCGTGAACTACAAACACGAGAAAATCAGGCTGGCCTCAGATCTGGTCGTGGTTGCATCGACCACATATTCACCATTCGTCAGGTTCTAGAACACAAACATACTTATCAGCGTCCGACAATGGTGGTCTTTCTTGACTTAAGAGCAGCATTTGACTCGGTAGACCGCGAGATTCTGTGGCAGTGTCTGTCATTGAAAGGCGTACTTCAGAAGTACATAAACCTTGTGAAGACTCTTTACTCGGACACTACTAGTTGAGTCAGATCTTATGGTGAACTGTCATCTGATTTTGCAACCTCAAGTAGTGTCCGTCAAGGCTGTGCACTATCTCCATTTCTGTTTAATTTCATCATAGACCTACTGCTGGAAATAACGTTCTCGTCGACTGAATTTTCGTGTACTGATCTCTTACCATGAGGTCCACTTATCGACTTGGAATACGCTGATAATATTGTCCTATTTGGTGAAGACGATGATAAAATGCAGAGTCTTTTGGTAGCACTGAGTAACAATGCCAGAATGTTTGAAACGCGCTTCTCTCACTCTAAATGCAAGTTGTTGTTTCAGGACTGGTCTGCATCAACACCTGAACTAAGGATAGGGAGTGAAGTAGTCGAACTGGTCGATAACTTCACTTATCTTGGAAGTCTGATCAGCCCTAATGAGTTGGTGTCTGACTAAATCACTGCACGGATTCAAAAAGCTCATTTGGCTTTTACCAACTTACGTCACCTACGGCGAAGACAAGATATCCGTCTATCAATTAAGAGACGATTATACTGCGCAACAGATTGTTCTGTTCTACTTTACGGTTACGATACATGGTCAATAAGGGTGAAAGATACTAGTATTTGACCACAGATGTCCTAGGAATATTGCTCACATCTGCTGGGATCACTGGGTAAGTAATAGTGAGGTTAGATGCAAGGTATTAGGGAATGATGGCAAATCAGTTGATGATGTAAACCTTCATCGACTGAGAGGGTTGGGCCACGTGGTGCGTATGCCTAAACACCGATTACCACCTCAGGCAATGCTGATTAGTGTTGGAGATGAATGGAAGAAAGTTAAGGGCCGAACTAAATCGTGGCATCAGCCCTTGAAGTCACTGACTTCTGGTGTGAAGATTGTTGGCAGATGAAGACTACTTGGTTGGAGTCCCCATGACTATCGTAACCAATGGTTGGATACCCTGGGTGATATGACTCAGAATCGATCACAGTGATGTAGGTGTATACACTGTCTGTCTTCCTTTAAACTATGAGATCAAAATCGCTTCATATCTTTCTTTCTACCAACTAATTCCTTCTCGCTGTACTATGTCCTTATACATAATCTTTCTTCTATATATTACCATCACTGAATTAACTACTATGAATCCGGTGTTCATCTTGTTATGCTTATGAGGTGTGGCAACTTGGACCGATGCATGTAAGTGCCCGTTCCTATGTTGTAGCTGACTGATTGAAATTTATACAAGATAAGGTAACTTTCTATTACAAGCAATATCATGATATTTGATTGTTTTGGTTATTTGAATCTTCTCATTTCATATTTAGGATTATAGATACATCCTGTGTGAATTATCTTGATATTGTTGTTAAGTCAGTCATAAGTATTATAAACAGTGTTGGATAGTAGTTAGCTGTGGAATCTAGGAAACGCGTTTCGTTTGATTTTTTTAGACATTCAATATTATGATATTGCAGCAAATTAACGTTGAGTCTTATTTGCAGTAGATCAACATTGATCTGGTAGTTGAATGAAGCAAAAAAAAAACAATTTTAACTTAACAATGAAAACAACATACAAAAATATCAGTGATTTGTGGAGATTATTAAGTTTTTGATTAAGGTCATGAATCGATTGATGTTACACCACCATTGGAAACCTCATTCAAATAATTAATAATCTGCACAACCCTATACTGATTACTGCCATATGCTCACTAGTGACCAGAATCGCGAAGGAATTTTCGGAGTTCCAGTGAGAAGCCGTGACCAGTGGATCTAATCCGTATCGGCTAGAGACAGGTATCTACCTCAGTACAATTGGAAATGGTCGCACGATTTCGTGAATTGGTTGAGGTTAGACATTAATATCGTTGGATGCTGGCTTGACGGTCTAGAGATTGTGTTCGAGTGCGAGACTGAAGGTCCTTGGCTCGAATCCTGTGAGCAGGATCGTAGATGCGCACTGCTGAGGATGAAACGGCCATCCAGTGCTACCAAGTTTTCAATGGTGGTCTAACATCAATCGATTCATGATCTCAATCAAATACTAGGTGGTTAAATAATATGTGTATAATATCTAAAACGTATGAAGTGATCAATGATCATTTTGTGAAGGAATTTAGAAAAGTTGACTATAGTTTTCTTACTGTAAGATAGTTCATGATTGATAAAGGATTTACTGATCACATTTCTGAGTTCCCAGAATATGTTTGAGCCATAATAAGGTTATTAATACTGACGTGTAAAATATATACAAGTGATGATAAGTTTCGAATTAGAACAAATGTACTTCCTATACTCTACTGTTAGCCGAAATCCATTCATAATAACGAGCGGTTAATCCAACTTGTTTTGTGAGTATTTCAGTATCATCTTAAAATAAACTTCAATCTTTTGAACAGCTTCAATTAATGGTATATAAACTATCATCAAAGATCATATCAAATATTTCACATACATTTCGTATCATAAAGGCATTAACTTCAACACAGATTGAAGCAAAAATTGATTAATAATGAAAACTATGGATCATACCATTTCAATGTTATAATGTAGATGTGGTATCTTACTCCTAGAAACGATCACATATATACACTACCGACAGAGTACTTTATCAAACTAAAATGATTAATATCAGATGGGTTTTGTGGGGATTGTAGTAATTACAATGGTTAAGATCATGAGTCAATTGAAGCTAGACCACATTGGAAAACCTGGAAGCACTGAACAGCCGTTTCGTCCTAGTATGGGACTCCTCAGCAGTGCTCATCCACGATCCCGCATCTCGCAAGATCATTGTATACAGTCATCGAAAAGTATCTATATAGAAGAAATATTTAATTGTTTTTTTTTCATTTATTTTATTATAGAAGGTGATGATCCAAATTTAGTCGAACTATTTCAAGTTATTGAAGAATCTAACAAATCAACCGGTAAGTTTACTGTAAATTCTTCTGAATAGATAATGATTAAAAGTATCGTTTTCCAGATCAATTTATAAGTTTCATGTTATTTTCTCATTTGAAACCTGATCATATTGTTAACAGATGAAAGATAACACTGTTTAATTGAAATCCCTAAAGGATCAACACATTCTTTTAAGCTGATTATGTGAAGTATACTCTAGGGCTATTATGGTTCTTGCAATATGGATAGAATTGGAAAGCAAGATTCAAGACAGAGTGGGTTGGAGAATGCTCGTTGGTGGTGTTCTATGCTCTATTGAGAGTAACAGGCATAAGTAAAGAAGAACATGCCTTATAGGGAGCATTTATCGAATGACTAAAGAATTCTATTCCACCGGTCATACCGGATAATAGTAAAACAACTATAGTTTATACTTATTATTACAATTAACCTCCTCATTGACGAATAGGTTCCTACACCTTCCATTCTTTGTACTTCTCAAAGATGTCATCCAATCATATTGATCATTTTAACAAAACGATGTTATCGGTTATTATTACTATCTTAAGATGAATATTAAAGTCAATAATTTGTACAGTGGATAAACTTCACTCTTTTTCTTAGTTTTGACCTTACACCTGGCAACTAACTAAAATTAAACTGGAATAATTATTTACATGATCGTAGTCCATGAGGGAGGGGTGATGATGGTTCGTTCTTTGTCGTTTTTACTGGCTTACATCAAAAATGTAAAGTATTCTTTGATGAAAATACCATTCCATCATACTACGAACATGTAAATTGTAGCGCAGTCAATAATGATGAAAGACATCATACTTTCAATTAATTTTATTATAGAAACTATTCTAAAATATCTACAATTGAGTGACTATTACTGACTACGATATACTTAGTTGACTTGACAATGTCGAGTTTATTCCTAACTGAATTTCATGTTTATTTTAGGATAATGATAAGTTTAGTTATGAAATAAGAGTTGAAAGTGTAGATGGTTAATTTTTGTAAGATTAATTATCATTCAGAAATTGATAATTGGTCCCTTCTGATTCTTTTTTAGTGATTACTTCATCAAAGTTATCATTCCTTAGTTTTCATGATGTGATTATTGAGCCTAGAAATAAAACGTTGAGGATAACCAACTAGCCAACCTCATAAGCCCCCAAATGCCCCGGTACGGCAGAGAATGGGGAAAGTCTACTCTCTCTCGGAATGCTCGCACATGGCCACGTGTATATAGTCTCTGCTAGGGAAGTCCTACTCACTACATTCTCGTGGCACAGGTGTTGTTTTCGAAATTAAGAGGACGAAAAGTGAATATCTGGCGCTTTAACCGGGTTGGTGGACATGGAGAGTCCACCTAGGGGAGTTGGAAAACCGTGATTCCAAACCAATGGTGCACATGGGACCAGTATCCTGAGTGAACAAATAGTGTATGAACCAATTGTTGGTCACTGGCACCATGCGACTGTATCTCATGATGTTATTCCACTACCTTGTGGACCAGACCTTTAAATCGAAGGCTTGGGTGTGACCTCCTAAGAAAACCTCCTGCTTCAGTCTGGCCACTCGGGCAGTATCATAGCTTACACATGCAAATCAAGTGACTTGTGTGGCGCATATGTATTCAATGCCCCTTTGTACCAATATTTATGTGTTCAAATAATAATAATGATGCAACCTTATGAGATATGAACGCTGAGTGATGATCATAGACTTTCTGACATGGTGGAGAAGATTTGTAACACAGGTGGATGATTTTGATGAAGTTCTGTTCTCTGAGTTCGATGGTTCGGTCGTGAAGCTCTCATAGTTCTTCTGAATGACATCATTAACACAAACTTCACATAGAACTGAAATGTTCAAATTTCTTCATATGTGGTTCACAGCTTATCCTGTACACCTCGATGTTGATTGGTTCTTGTTGACCTTAAATTCTGTCATTGTTCACTTCTTTGTTTTGGTTGTATATTCTATTGGTTTGATTTTTGTTCCTATGTGTGTGCATAATTTTCCTGATTGATTGATTGATGAAGTGGATAGAGTTCCATGTGCTTGTTGATTGGTGATTGATGTGGGTGCCAAACTTCTAAAAATTCTCTGATGTTTTTGGAATTTTCTCTATCTTAGATTTCCATATTTTCTAGTCGAATGTGTGTCCGCATTTTTCTACGTGTACTGACATGATTGAGTAAATGTCGTGGTGTTTGACTGTTAATTGATGTTCATGAAGGTGAAGATGAAGAGGTCGTCCGCTTTGTCCGATGTAGTGTGTTTCGCAGTTGACACAATTTATTTTGTAGATGATGTTTGGTTTGTCTTCTTTTATCATTTGATCCTTTGGTTTGTATAGGATTGATTGTAGTGATTTTGTAGGTCTGTGTGCAACACCTATTCTGAAGGTTTTCAGAGGTTTTGTTGTGGTTTTTGATATGTCTTTTATGCATGATAGGATGACCCTTTCGTTGATTTCTCTACTTCACTTGGATTCTGATGATGCATGCGGCTGGTATTTTTTTATGAAGTTGATTGGGTAGCCGTTCTTTTGAAAGATGTCCTTCAGGTATTTCTCTTCATTTTTTCGTTACGCCAGTGTGCTTCAATGTGTCGTCGCCCGAGCGAGGATTAACACTGATTGTACTATGGATAAAACAAAGGACACATTTGAAATCTGATCTATAATGTTTTCGATTACTGCTTATACTTTTACTACATCTATCATTATAGAATTTAAATCGACAATTGTATCTCCATGTTAATATGGTATGACAACTTGAAGTGATGTACATACGTACGTACGAAGTTCTACATTGTTGCTGACTGATCAACTTATACAATGAAGCACATAACAGTTTATCAATAATCCTGCTTCACAGATATCTGTTATGTTACATTTTTATTTGTATTGGTCAATGGTTTGATAACTATTATAAGTGACCTACATTTACTGATCAACTAGAATGAATTAAGGTGATTCCTTTAAATAGATGTGGGTCAAATCTTTCTAAATGATTAATCACTCATGTCTTTTTATACTGACATGATTAATAAAATTAATTTTAATGCCAGTTATTTACTAGTAACATGTTAGTCAATAGAAGAGTATTTACTATCTAAGATGTAACTGTCTATGTTTGATGATTTTTCTAAATTACCAACATGATATACCTATAAGCAAAGATGAATGTAGTGGTTGGCATTGGAATCCAGGATGTGTGTTTCGTCCAGTTTTCGACTCATCAACTGAATGTACTTACATCTTAGAGTTGATGTTCACTTTGAGATTTGAACCCAGTACCGTTTACTTCAAATATCATCGCGTTATCCACTTATCTTCATCCCATTGTACAAGTTAGTGGTTATTAGGACTCAGTAGCTAAGTGGATAATCTAATAGCATTTGAAGTGAATGGGACTGAATTCAAGTTTCAGAGTAAACATCAACTCTGAGACGTAGGTACATCCAGCTGACGAGTCCCAAATAGAACGAAAAGCTTGTCCTAGACTCTACTACTATCCATTAAATCCATCTCATTGAACATATTATCTCTGTCATATATATATATATATTTCAACTTTAATTTTAGATGTTCCAGCACCAAGAATGATAACATTAGAACGTCAATTATTTCAAAGTGTATTAATTAGTTGGAAATCACCAGAATTAAATTCAATGAATGAAAATAAAATTGTATCTGCATATCATATTTATGTTGATGGACAATTTCGTTTAGCTGTTATGGCTAAAGAAAAAACTCGTGCACTGATTGATAATGTGGATGCTGATAAAGTACATAATTATTAATAATAATAATTTAATATTGAAAGGGGGGGTATGGGTATTATAGTGATTTTAATAGTTGAGATCATGTGTCTAGTGAGAAGCAGTAACTAGTGGAGTTCAACTGAGTCTATTGTGAGATAGTAACTGACTGAAGATAATGGTGGATGTGTCGCTCAATTTTGTGGATTGGTTGATGTTAGATATTAATACCATTGGATGCTAGCCAACTCAGTGGTCTAGAGGTTAAGCATTCAAGCGCGATACTGAAGGCCCTGAGTTCGAATCTCACGAGCAGGATCGTGAATGTGCACTTCTGAGAAATCCCATACTAGGACGAAACAGCTGTCCAGTACTTCCAGGTTTTCCGTGGTGGATTAGCTTCAATTGACTCATGATCTCAACTATTAAAATTAATTTAATTTTTCTACATATTGAATGTAGATTTTGTTATACATTGGTATCAGTCGAAAAACTATACAACACATGAATTATTTGATAGTTGTTCACTTTCTGATTAACAATATTGTGTATTTAAACAAATCCGAAAAGTTCTAATAATAATATTTGCTTTTTATTAATTATCTTGAAAGATTTCTAGGTATTGCTTTCATCTCATGTGTCAAAATGATGTTTTACCAGAAGATGGTGGTTTTAGGTAATCAACAGGAAACCTTGAACCCTGAACATCTCAGTCCTACAGGAGGTTTGTCGAAGCCCAGTGATTGCGAAGCTAGATGACATGGGATAGAATCAATCAGAGAGTATCAAGTCCCTCAAGATTACAGGTACACCTTGCTGACAAGTGCTAAATAGCATGAAACTCACGTCCAGGGTTTCCTGTAGAATACCTCCAACCACCATCTAATCTCATTATAGTACACACAATATCGAGTCATCTAGATCAGGGGCCATATGGTAACTTTGTCGATAGGATTCGATCTACACTAAGAAGGTCTTGACACATATAACATTGATCACAACTCAGTGATCAATCAATTGTGATGTTTTATAATGAAACTATTTCATATCATTAATTGGTTTGATCAAAGATCTTTCGAATCATCTTCATGAGATCGAACATAGATCATTTTTGTTACTTTACTAATATAACTTTTATTTTTAGAAGATGCTTATAAATTTTTACAAATAGTTGGTGGTTACTTATCAATCACTAAGGGGTTAATGTTATATATAGACCGTGAAGATCGTATTACATAATCTGGTGTTCTAATCTTTCTATTACGTCATCTTTGTTATTCATATTGACATTTCCTCATGGAATTACCACTTTAACATAAAAATCTATACTTGTTCACTCTACTCAACTGTCAAAACCTGAAACAAGGTAGAAGAACAATACTTGTATTATTACGTTGGTAGTGATAGCTGTAATTCAGTATTGTTATAAGTAAGCTTTATATCAATTGACAGCTATCAATGATATGTATTTATCATCATTTATTAATCAATAAATGTATCATCAGTGATTTGTATGGTTTGCGAATAGGCTACTGACAGTTTATCTGTTTACAAAGTAGTAGTAGTAGTAGTAACAATGTGAATTGTGGTATAGATATGTATTAGCTCAAACTTCATCAACAAAACAATCAAATAGTTGAAAGACCAATCGTGTTAAAACATTGATATCAGTAATAGAGTAAGGCGTTCTTACACAATGGTGAAATTTCTAGCTTTGGTTCCCTGGGGTAAGGTCATGGTTGCACACTTTGTAAAAGTTTGACACTAGGATGAAACAAGTGTTCATTGCTTTGGAGTTCCCAAAGACTATCTGACTTACATCAGTTCGTAATCTTAACATGATTCAACAATCTGTATACCCTCGTAGTGATAATTTAATTCTGTTGATCACTCCGAAAGCTATTGATTACGTTGTTTTGTTAAGTTGTGAGTGCTCCGTACTAAAATGTATCATATTAGAATGAAACAGCTTTCTAGTTCACTCTAAATTCCAGTAATATCCCAACTGGGATCAATCCATAATGTCTACAACTTAAAAATCAATAATTTCTTCGACATCACACATACTTATTGCTAACTAATCCCAACAGACACAAAACTAAGATTAAGACCTTCAATAAATCACTTCCAATAGTTTAACAAAACTATATATCATTCGATCTTTACAGCTAAAGAGTTGAAAAACTAAACTTTGTGAGATTAGATGGTGGTTGGAGGTAGTCGACAAGGAACCTTGGACCCGGATTTCGTGCTACTTGGCACTCGTCATCATGGTGTACCTGTAATCTGGTGCTCCCTGACGGATTCGACCCCGTGTCGCCCAGCTTCACAGTCAGAGACGTTACCACAGAGCCATACGGGGCGCGACCAACCTCCTGTAGGACTGAGGTGTCATCACAACTGATTGATCACTGGGTGGTGATCAATGTCATGTGTGTCAAATCCTTATTAGTGCAGATCGAATGCTTCCTATTCCTATTCACTCTTTATGATGTTATGTTTAACATTCAAAAATATCTGTTTACTTATTTTTCTTATTTATTTTAGCCTCATCGAATTTCAATTCGATCTATTTCTTCACATGGTCAATCTAAAGATGCACAATGTACATTAGTTGTAGGTCGTGGTATGACTGCTACACCAGCTCGATTAAAAGCTACACAAATTGGTACTAAATCAGCTAAATTAAGTTGGATTCCAGGAAATAGTAATTATTATCATCGAGTTTACTTAAATGAAACTTCATTACATGTATGCAAACCTGGTGTATATAAACTGCACTTAACTGGTAAATCCTTGTTTAACAATTAAAATAAACTTCTTACTGATTAGTACTAGTCAATATGATATAATTGTAATCTTTAAGGGATTGATATACTATTCGAGTTTATAACCTACATCTCAATCATATGTGTTAATACTAGGCATTCAATCTGTGACTGACCTTTAGTAATAATAAGATGATTATGGTAATAAATGAGTTTAACTATAGGTATTGGTGGCCTACTTTTAAGTATTTTGAAAATGATTATTCCTCTCAAGATTGTGGTTGGATGCAACTAGATGATTTGGACTTTGCAGATGAACTAGCTCTTCTATCCCATACACATCAACAAATACTGGTCAAGACAATTAGTGTAGAAACGACCTCTTCATCAGTAGGACTCAACATACACAAGGGGAAAAAGCAAGACCCTCAAATACAATACGGAAAACACCAACCCAATCACACTTGATGCAGAAACTCTCGAAGAGGTGGAATCTTTCATGTACCTGGTCAGCATCATCGATGAACAAGGAGAATCTGATGCAGATGTCAAGGAGAGGATTGGCAAAGCAAGGACAGCATTCAAACAACTGAACATATGAAATTCGAAACAACTCTCAACCAACATCAAATTTGCAATCTTGAATATGAACATCTAGACAGTTCTAATGTACGGGGCTGAAACATGGAGAACTACTACAACCATCATCATCAATGTGCAAGTATTTCTAAACAGTTGTTTACGCCAAAAACACAATATCCGTTGGCCGTATACCATCAGCAACATCTTATTATAAGAGAGAACAAACCAGCTTCGAGCTGAAGAGGAAATAAGGAAAAGACGTCGGAAGTGGATAAGAAATGCATTACGGAAATCCTCAAACTGTATCATGAGGCTACCGCTAACTTGGAATTCTGAAGGAATACGGAAAAGAGAAAAACCAAAGAATATATTGCACCAAGAATTGGAAGCAGACATGGAAAGGATGAATAGCAACTGGAAGGGATTGACCAGTACAGAATGGGATGGAGAATGCTAATGGGCGGCCTATGATCCTGAATGACGCGTAACATGCGTAAGTTTGTAAGAATCAAGCGATTCATACAAACTCGATATTCCATATAGCTCTTTTTAAATAAGAATTCACAATTACAGATGTACAGTGTAAAGGATTGTAATTGCCAACATCATTCATGTTTACTTCTATAGAATTTCTTAACCTGATAATTCACGCATTATATTAAATCTAATCTTATTTATCTCAGGTCATCAATACAAGGTGATAGAAGTTTATGAATTTTACTTTTTCTTCAATAAACTTTTTAAATGACCAAGAATAAAAAAAGACACAATGAATGAAATGAATTGATCTTTCTACATGAAATTTTCATATTAACTGTTCTGTCCTACTATGGGACTCCTCAGAAATGTATATCCATGATCCGGCACCAAAGGGACTCGAACCCAAGATCATCCGTCTTGTGTGCAAACTTCAAACCTCTAAACTATTGAGTCAACATCCGATGATGTTCATGTTTAACTTCAATTGATCCATGATCTTGAGCAATTCTTTATCTATTGTCTGAGGTAGATAACTGTCTCCATCCGACATGGATTGGACTCCACTGGTCATGGCTTCTCACTAGAACTCCAGGAAATCCAACTTGGTCATTAGTAAGCATATGATGATTATTATCAGAATGGGAATTTGTGCAGATTGTAGTAATTTTAATAGTTCAAGTCCTGAATTGATCTAAACTCGACTATCATTGGAAACCTTAAAGCTATGGACAGCCATTCTGTCTGCAACTTCTCAGCAATACATATCTATGATCTTGCACATAGGACTCAAACCTAGGACTATCAATCTTGTGTACAAATTCCCAACCTCTAGACTCCTGAATTAGCATCTAACGGTGTTATCATTTCATCGTTTCTTTTTTGAAGTTCATTCAACTGATTAATAATAACAGGAAGAAAAAGAAACATTCAACCAATTGTCATCGCTTCATTTAAATGAATGATACAAAAGAGTTGATCTGAATTAAGAAAGGCATTTGTTTCTGATCGGTCAAATAAGATCAAAATTTTAATCAATATCTATGATTTACATAACTTCATTTGATCGACGCATGAATAAATGTGTTATAGGTCATTGTGATATATCAACAGTATTGTAATGAATCGAGGGAAATAAAACATAATATCTGAGATATTTCAGAAGATTTGTAGCTCAGGTAGATGATTTTGATGAAGTTTTATTCTCTAAGCTGGATGGTTTAGTCGTGGAGCTTTCATCATTCTTCTGAATTATATCATCAGCACAAACTTCAGGTAGAAGTGAAAGCTCCACGACCAAACCATCCAGCTCAGAGAACAAAACTCCATCAAAATCATTCACATGAGCTACAAACCTTCTCTACCATCTCAAATAGAATGATCAAATAATAAATACTATTCTTGGCACTGTTCAACATAAACTAATTGTATATAGTGTGGTTTACTTCCTTGAAAACCATTTCTGACTGACATCAGCTTCAATGCCAAGACGCTATTTGGCTAAATGGAAGAGTGAATTTCGCACCAAAATTCAAGACCTGTTATTGTAAATCTGATGGCTTCATCCATAAATGATAGTCTCGCCAGACATTCTTCAACATTTTTAGATTGTAATACTGGTATTTATCAATGCCATTAATGATTGTCGATCATTAATTCTATTTTTTTTTATTTGTCTTCAATTAGATTTACCACCAGATACTTTGCATCAAGTATGTGTTCAAGCTTTGCCATCACCAATTAGTGTACAAGAATCAGCTCAGCAATCTCCACCTTGGATTAATACTGCCTGGAGTGGTGTACATACACAGAAACTAGCTGCTTTTATCGAATTTCGTACATTACCTATAGGTACGTTCATAAAAACCGTGTTATATTCGTTTAAATTCTATTCAATATATCAGTTATTGTATCGAATGTCTGTCCGAATGAATCACAAGTCGGCAGAAGTCGAATATGTAAATCACATGATTTCGATTTGTTAATCCAAATATAACGAATTCATTATTAGACTTTAAGAACTTTTATTTGATTACTGGTGGTCAAAATATAAGGCCATTGTTTACTATGGGGTGTTAAACTGGGGACGTAACAATTCTCAAGTTCTACCTGGTTTTTAATAGGTTTTTGTGGATCAGATCAGTCGGTGAAGTAATCTTTCTAGAGAAATATTTTATCCAGTCACTTTTAGGGAAATCTTATTTGTCACTAAGCAATAGTACCTACTTACTTAAGCCTGGCATCTTTCCTGAGGCATAGGCCGATAACAAGGAATCTTCAGTTATATCCTTAACTCCCATTTCTAGTTGTTACCAAATGGTATTCATCCTCTTCATATCTTTATCCGATTCTTGGGGTCATGTGTTATGTCATCTGCTTGTTTTTATTTTGCCTTGGTGATCTCAAATTAAGGATTGCTATGTGATGCAGTCTAATATTTTCCTCTTACTATGTCGTATCCGCTTTCAGCATCTTTTACTACTTTCCTCCTAAACTGTATATTGATTTGTTCTCTTCTACAGTGATTAACTACTGATAGTCTCTGGTCAAAATCTCACATAAGCAGCCGTTTACAAATTCGTATGCTTTCTTGATGATGGTTATAGTAATTCCCCAAGTTTCAGATTCATACAGTAAAACTATTTAGACGTTTGTGTTCAAGATTCTGACTTTGGTTTTGAGATACATTTGCTTCGAGTCCCAGATATTTTTCATTTGTGAGAATGTTGTCCATGCTCTGGTAATTCGTGCCCTGATATCTCTAAAGGACCCTCCTTGTTTATTCATGATGCTGCTCAGGTATGCAAGAGTTTTTACCACTTTCAGAGCTTAGTCATCAAGTGTGCCTTAATGGGTACTCATTATGTTGTAATTCAGGATCTTGCACTTCCCCTCGTGGATGATGGGGGTTACTGCTTCATAAATCGTTGTTATAATGACTGTCTTTGTCTGGATTTATTGCTGTGTATGCAATAAAAATTTAAGGCAACTTCACAGTTCAAATCATCCAACTTTATCTTCATTATTCACCGTATTCCGTGGCTCTACTGCGTAGTAAAGGGTCTTCATTATTCAGCCGACAACTGTCAAGACGGATGTAGGCTACAGAAGGCACCCTCGTCTTCATTTGAAATTCATCTATGCTCCAACCCCAACACACAACTTCGCATTTTAATACGTCGTTGGAGTTCCGTAGATTGTGACGATCTTTTCAGATACATCACAATGTTGAGGAATATTCCGTAAAGTTCTTTCATTCAGGCTGTAGAATGCTCTCTCATAATCAAGAAATTTTATGTATACAGGAATGAGTTCTATGTAACTAATTGTTTAACAATGAAACATAGTGTCGCAGTTTGTTAATATGTAATCGGTCCTTACGAAAGTAAGCCTGTTAATCTCGAGTTCAGCATCTAATGAATCTTTCTTTTGGTTCAGAAACACTGTTAAAAACTTTGCGTATCAGTAACAGCAGTTATCTGTCTGTAATTTACACCCTTACTCACCATTAAGCATTCTCTTTTTCAAGGTCTTCTTATCAAATCTTTCTCCAGCAAACATGAAACATGATGGTGATTACCTCTATGCCTAACTTTAGTACGTCGGCTGGTATGTTGTCCAATCCTAACACTTAGTCACTTTTGGTTTGTCTGACGGTGTCGGCAAATTTTACGATTGTTGGTGCAGCAATATCTACAAGGACGTTTGTGTGTGTTGCCCTGTTTTTATGGTACGGTGTGGTCTGTCTGGTTGGCATATAAAACCCAACATCTTTGAAATAAATGATTCATATTACAGAGGATGAGATTGGTGTTCTGGACCTAACTGGTTGAGCTAAGCAGAAAGTAGGACCAATAAGGACTGCAGACTGCTCGTACTTGTTTTATGCATGATTGGTTCAATTGATAAATCACTGCTCTCTAATTGGCGGTATCATTACATTATACATTAGCAGGGTATTCAGGCCACAAGTTATAACAGGCTTGTGCTTCGATTTCATCCGCTTTTGATTTCTGTTTTTCTGTTTACCCTTTCTTGAAGATCGACCAGGTCGTTTATAGGAACCCGTTTTCTATACTAGTGCTTCTTGAGGCCCAGTACCTCCTGGCATATTGTTACTTCCATAATACCTTTCTAGTTGTTCCCTATAGTGGTTTCATTTTTTTGCTAGTAGAACATGTCAGTTTTTGAATTTGTTGCTGACATCTAGCTTGAATTCGTTAAGTTTGTTAGCACCTAGAAAGAATACTCTATTAAACTTTTCAGTGATACTTATTGAGCTGTATAATGATTTTTCTTTCAGCTTGGATACCACCAGATAGTTATCTGAAGCTATGTCAGCTCCTCCCTTGTTCTTATGTCTTCCACTGACGCATTAAATATTTTACTGATCTATATGTAACCGATCTGGTTCACAACACCGTAAACTGTTAAGACCCATGTAGCTTCATTTATGCATTTCGGGGTGAAAATCCTACCCCCTATAATCAATTCGTTGACTTCCTATACACTTTCCAGTCACTCATCACTCTCGTTTCATTCTTTTAGTCCATGTCGCCTGATGATATCTGTTACTTCCATACTTATGTGGCACAGAATTTTTATGTCCTCTAATTCAATGTTTGACAAGCACCTTTGTTCACAGATAAATACAAAAAGCAATGTTTGAATTCGGGAAAATTCTAATTATAAAGAATATAACTATGAATCATACAAGACATCTAAATGAATAACACCAAGCTAATTGTAGAAAGAGTTATGCATTGAAAAAAGGTAAAACGTTCAATGTCTGAAAGTTACATCCAGTTGACGAGTCCCTAATAGGACAAAACGCGCATTCTGTAGTCCACTACTAGCCATTAATCATCTTTGCTGATATAGTGTTATTGTTATATTAACTGTATACATGGGAGATTTTCATAAATAAGCAAAAATATACGTATGAACCCATAAACGAAAGGACTTTACAATATCTTCATACCTGATGTTGTTCATCTCATCAAGATAGTCAAGTTTTGTTCTGCTCGTTTTCATAGGATGGAGTAAAGTCCGTCGTAAAGCTGATTTTTACCATCTTCTCTGATATGGCTGACAGATACATAGTACTAGATATCATTCATTGTAATTAGAAAATAGGTGTCCAAAACGCTTAATTAATGCTCCTTAGAATCTGTGGCTATGTTGGTTACACTTCATTTGATTAGCTGCTAACAGCTAAATGAAAAAGCCATAGCATTTGTGATATATAGTTGGATTTTTTTCTAAAGCAGATGGCTAACAGGACTCAGTGGCCAAGTGGATAACGCGATGGCGTTTGAAGCGAACGGTACTGGGTTTGAGTCCCAAAGTGAATATCAACTCTGAGATACAGGTACATCCAGCTGACGAGTCCCAGAATAGAGCGAGACGCCTGTCATGAATTCCACCGCTATCCACTATCCATTTTTGCTTAAAAATGTTAAAATAATACTTTAAAGCAAAAGATTACTGAATAACAACCAATATCACGTTATCTTATCATAACGTTTATTGAATTCCGTCTATACAATTTACAAGTAGGTAGGTCCTGGGTTCGAACCTCGCGAGGTGGGGTCGTGGATGCACGCTGCTGAGGAGTCCCACAATAGGACGAAAAGGTCGTCCAGTGCTTCCAGGTTTTCCATGGTGGTCTAGCTTCAATTGACTCATGATTTTAACCAATGAAATTAAAATAGCAAACTGTCAATTTTTCTCAGTGGATAATTATAATCTACTTGAAGTGTTATTGAACTAGTGAACAGATCTATGTTCGACTGCCATTGAAAACCTGGAAGCGCTGGATGGCTGCTTTGTCACAGTATGGGACTTTTCAGAAGTGCGCATCCACGATTCTTTATACGGGATTCGAACCCGTGACCGTTAGTTACTCACACGATCTCTTAAACTCTAGACCATGATCTTGAGGACGACTTCTACGCTAGAACCAAACGGCCGTTCAGTGCCCCCAAGTTTTCAATTATGGTCTAACTTAAATCGGTTTATAATTTCAATATGATTCGACAATTTTCACAACCGCGTACTGAAAATACTTGAAATATATCTTACTACCTTGAGACAAGTTTATCATTTGTTTATATCTTCAATGATTAAACTAAACAGATTAGTTTGAAAATGTTTCTTTTTTTAAAAAATAATATACTTAGGCTTACCAGATCCTCCAAGTCATGTACAAATTGAGGCTGGACCTCAAGATGGCATGCTACTTATCACATGGCTTCCAGTTCCACAAGATAAAAATGCAGTAGAAGCTGTTACAGCTGCCGGTGCTAGTAGTAGTTTACCAGTACAAGGATATACTGTTTGTTTGAATGGTCAAGCAATTATGGAAATGAAGGGAGCTTCAAGTAAGTTTTTCTTTAAATAAGAAATAATATTATATGATTCACTGTCAATAAAAGTCAATCTTTCGTTGAATAAAATAACATTGTGTAGAAACAAAACGACTAAATTGAATCGTTATATAACTAGATACTTGTATTTATCTAGTTTCTGGGGAAAAAATCATTTACTAATTAGCTACTTTCAGTGATATTTTCATCACAAACTGAATGATATTAAGATCAGAGTGGGTTTTGTGGATATTATAATAATTTCAATCATTTAGATCATGAGTCAGTTGAAGCTAGGCCACTGTGGAAAACCTGGAAACATTAGACGGCCATTCCGTCCTAGTATGGGACTCGTCAGTAGGTCATCCATGATCCCGCTAGCGAAATTCGAACCCAGGACCTGTCGGGTTCGTACGCGAACTCATAATCTCTAGACCGGTAGAGTTCAACCGTTTCTGTCGTGAGACAGTCACTCACTAAAGATAATGGTGGAGGGTGGCGCAGTTTCGTGGATTTTTCGAAGTTAGTCATTAAACCGTTAGATGCCTGCTCAGCAATCTAGAGGTTAAGCGTTCACGCGCGGGATCGAAGGTTCAGGGTTCGAATCACACGGATGAGATCTTGGATGGGCGCTACTGAAGAGTTCAGTACTAAGAGGGAACGGCCGTCCAACGCTTCCAGGTTTTTAATGATGGTCTAGCTTAGATCGACTCATGAATTGAACTATTAAATTACATTTCAATTAGTCAGCGATCTATCATTTAGTATTTATATAAATTATTCGATATACTAATCATTTCTACTACAAACTTACATCAGTTACATTCTATTAATGACTGACGATATCTGTATATTGACAATTATCAAAGGCAAGGCTATAATATATATAGACAAACCAATGAAATTAAAGATAGCGAGTTTGGGACGTTGGAATGTAATTTATTCATCTTTATGATTTAATAGTATGTTTGGATTATAGTTTATTCTAGTTCGTGACTAAAATCTTTATTCTAATTCCAAATCCTAAATTCCAACTCTAAATCCTAATCCTAATTCCTTCTACATAATTTCAAACCCTTTTCTGACCCTAATAAATAGATACGTTATCTCAAAGTCACTTTAACATTACTCAAACTTACTTAGTTACTTACGCCTATTACTCCCAATAGAGTATGAGCCAACGACCACCATTCTTCAACCCACTCTGTCCTGGACATTCCTTTCCAACTTTTGTTCATTTTTCTCATGTCTGTTTCCATTTCTCGGCGTAATGTACTGTTTGGTCTACCTCTTCTCCTTTGGATCTAGAGTTTAAGCGCATACGCCCGAGACTGATAGGTCCTGAGTTCGAATCTCGTGAGGTGAGATCATGAATATGCATTGCTGAAAAGTCCTGACCATCCATTGCTTCCAGGTTTTTGTTTAATGGTAATCATGAATTCATCTACTACAACTACCTTTCCCATCTCTTCTGATTTGTTTTTAATTCTAGCTCAATTGTTTATTTATGATTATTCTATTATAGGAGATCATGCTATATTGAAATTATCTACAATCAGAGATCACGTTCAAAGATTATTCAATAATTGTACTCAATCATCAATCGATATTTATGATCATAATAATAATAGTACAAATAAATTTTCAACTACATCACCATCAATTATAGAATTATATATAACTGTACATTCAACAATTCCAACAGAATTATCATCTAAAGAAGAAATAAATACACTTAAAGAATGTACATTATTAAAAGGTTCAGAAGGTCCTGCATCGAAACCAATACATTTAACTGCATGTTTATTAATTATGGCAGCTGGTTCACTTGAAACAGCATATAAAGTATTTGGTCCTAATCTTGCAACTAAACTTGGTATAGTAAGTTTACTGGTTGATATGTTAAATGATAATGTTTTTCTTTCTTTATGATTAGATTGTTATAACTTGTGTCCTGAATACCCTGTTAATCGATAACGTAATGATACCGCCAATTAGTGAGCAGTGATTAATCAATTGAACCAATCATGCATAAAACAAGTACAAGCAGTCTACAGTCCTTATTGGTCCTACTTCCTGCTTAGCTCAACCAGTTAGGTCCAGAACACCAATCTCATCCTCTGCAATATGAGTCATTATATTTTAAACATACTGGGTTTAACATAGATAAATGAAATGACTTTGATATTCTTTCTGAGAATTGATAGGGAGTTACTGTGGTGGAACTATAAGAGCTGTTAACACATTTTTGATCAAATAAATTGTATCTGAACTGTTTTATAAGTTTTGAGTATGATACTGAAAATAGTAGATTGACATTCTGATTGAGTTATTTGTTTCTTTCAACATTCCAGACTGTGGTAGAATGGAACTTAGATCTGAAAGTTTCTATCATTTACCATGAATTATTCAATTTTAATTAAAGTGTACAATGATATGGCATTAACTATTAATGTGATAAAACACGGAAATAACAGTGGTTACTTATTTACTTACACCTGTTACCCCATGTGGAAAAGCATAGGCTGCCCACCAGTATTCATCATTCAACTCTGTCCTGTCCAATCCTTTCGAATTGTTTCTAGTTGCTAGTCTATGTGTGCTCCTTGATTTTCGTTTCTTCCTTCCCTCTTCAAGATTCCAAGTTAGTGCTTGTCTCGTGATTTATGTCCTATACACTTACAGAGTCTTTTCTTATTTCCTCTTCATCTGGAAGCTGGTTTTTTCAGTAGTGGATCACAAGTGGTTAATTCCTAATAAATGTCAATGTTTTGACATATACTTGAGATGTAAACTATTGATAATAAGTATTTTACTAAAATCTATTGAGTTTTCAATAAAATATCTAACAACCATACTGTAATGATCGAGAACACATGTGTGGGGAACAACCAGTGTATATTAATACGAAATTACAGAGTTCAATACTTCATTGGAAAATTCTTTATTGATTGTCTCAAACTACATTGTTCATTCATTTTCATAACAATTACTCTCTGTTCCCATTCTCTTCCGAAGCGTCTACTGCTAGGTATTCCATTTCTGACTGATGTTATATACTATTTATGTCGATATAAGTAGCATACACCACAATACTTCTGGACTGCTTAGCTTGATTGAGATAATGGGAAAAAAAACTTAATTGACACCTACACCCATACTGATAAAAATCAATACTTATAAAACATTCTTCAGCATTTTGGAAAACTCTATCGGTCTCCCACATTGTACGAGCATTTCATGTACCTAAATCAATGGTTGCTCTGGTTGTCAGACTGGGAATCAGCATCTTGACTTCCGAAGGAACTCGGTTTTCACCAAGAAGCGTCATAACTCTTCTGAATGAAGACTTTCTAACTTCCAGGGTAGAGTTTAAATAGTTTGAATTATTTTTTTTAGTTAGCGTGTTTTTAGCGAGTTAGTTTTCTACGATATGGGGTCGCTAACCACATGCCTAACCCTCCTCCTTTATCCGGAGTTGGGATCTGCAGTAACCCTAGAGGAACTCCAGGGGGAGTTACTTGTATAGCATAATAAACTAAATTTTTATCTCCATGTACTACATTGATTTAAAAAAATCTTACTCTTTGTATTTCGAAAAACTTAAATACCTACTTTTAAAAGGAAAGCAATTAGATATAGAATACATTCATAAACATGGTATAACAAATCAGTTTGTATAGGGAATAAACAATGTATTTTACAATTACTTTCATCATTCAAATATTGTGTTTTTCATTAAAACAAAAACTATGAGAAACCCCATCTAATACTAATCAACATCTGTTCACTAGTGACTGGCTTCATGAGAAATTTCCTGGAGTTCTAGTGAGAAGTAGTGACAAGTGGAGTTGAACTGGATCTGTTGTGAGATAGTAACTCACTGAAGACAATGGTGGATGTGTCGTTCAATTTCGTGAACTGGTTGATGTTCGACATTAACACCATTGGATTCCGGTCGGCTCAATGGTCTAGAGGTTAAGCGCTCACGCGCGAGTCTGACAGGTCCTAGATTTGACTCTGGTAAGGTCGTCCAGTACTTCCTGGTTTTCCATGGTGGACTAGTTTCAATTGACTCATGATCTCAACTATTAAAATTACTATAATATTCGCGAAAATCCCTTCTGAGAACTATGAAAAAGACTTCTCTCTTAGAAATTTCATAAGAACACAACAAGGACTTAGTCTAAGTCCTGTCATATGTATTTTATCTTACTTTTCATTCAGAATGTTATAATTATTTTATGTAGGTTAGCTGAATCTTTTAATAGTACAATTCATTTCAAGTAAAATCTTGTGTACAATTGTCTTTTCTCATTAACCTAAGTGAAGAATTGACTAGTTAGTTTCTGATTTCAGCACTTTTTTTCATGAGCTTCTAGAGTTTCATGGTCGCTCACAATCCTATAAACACTCAGTATTTTGTATATAAATTAGCTTTCAAAATAGCGCTTCTTTTATACTTAACCGCCTGTATTGTGTTCTAACTGAAGAGTGAAAAACCTCTGAGGACTAGAAAGGGCTTTCAAAATAGGTGTTTAAGCATTCACGTGCAAGACATCAGTGTACCTTCTATTCGCTGCTATTCATGTAATACAATGCTACTTCGATGATGGATGTTTGGCAACCGCAGTTCTTAGCATGAGTTGATGTTTATATTTAACAATTAACTAATCATATTTGCTGAAAGACTCGTATTATTCATGTGACAACGATATTATGTGTATAAAGCATTCGCTGTTAACAATTACGCTTTGACTAGTTTTCATCATATTCCATTTTAGGCAGGGATAGATGGTGACTGGCAGTGCAATCTAAGATATGCTTTTTGTCCTTAATATATAGATACATCCAGCTGACGAACTGCAAGTGGGAAGGAACACGTCTACTAGATTCTACTGCTAGCTACCATCCATCTCTTCACATAATGTTTATGATCTAAGGAGATATCAAGGTAATCAGTATAGGATACACTTATGTCAATAAGAGACTGATCAATTGTAGTCCTAAACATCAATGAGAAGATTCAAACAACCAGTACAAAAATGAATATTCCATTTAAGTTTAAATGCATATCTATTACAATATACAAAAGCAATGAATGAAGTTGAAAATCAGCGATCACTAGAATAAATACTTACTTAATTACGCCTGTTACTCCTCGTGAAGGGGCGTAGGCCGCTCACTAGCATTCTCCACCCAACCCTGTCCTGGGCAATCCTTTCCAGTTCCTATTGATCCTTTTCATATCTGCTTCTATTTCCCGACGTAATGTGTTCTTTGGCCTTCCTCTTTTCCGCTTCCACTCAGGATTCCAAGTTAGGGCTTACCTTGTGATGCATTTTAATGATTTGCGTAATGTATGTCCTATCCATTTCCATCGCCTTTTCCTAATTTTCTCTTCAGTTGGAAGCTGGTTTGTTCTCTCCCACAGAAGCCTGTTGCTGATAATATCCGGTCAATGGATGTTGAGTATCTTGCGTAGACAACTATTTATAAATAGTTGTACCTCCGCCTGTAGCTCCTCCAGAGTTACTGCTGGTCCCAAGCCCTGGTAAGAGAGGAGGATTGAGCATGAGGGTAACGAGCCCATCCAGTAGAAAACTAACTAGCTAAAAAAATCTAACCAGAAAACAATCAATAAACCATGTTAAATTAATATTCTCTCTAATAAAAATTATATAAAGACTTAGATAACCATTAGTGTATCCTTAATAACATGCTCATGTTGTAGTGAACAAGAACACCGGTGGGAACAATCGAGTGTATTTGACTCAAAATTACAGAACAATCATAAAGTAAATGGTTAATTTGCAAAATGTCCACCAATTGTCTCAAAACGACTTAGACTTCAGTGTTCTTGCATTTTCATAGAAATTGCATTCTGTTTCCATTCTTTACTGTTCGATCTCCTTGTCTCTATGCTGCCAAACCTTCTGTTCACGACCAACATCATATACTACTTATGTCAATATAAGTAGCACACACCACAATGTTATTTACATATTAAACTTACTAACACAGACCTAGTTAAATTTTACATTATGACGTAATATCATTGTAGAACAAATCAATTTTCATTTCCAAATTCAATAAATAATACCTTGACAAAATAAGAATTTTTCTTCATTTATACGTAGAAATATTTTACATTCAAGTTGTTTGTTATTACTACTATTATTATTAGTAGTAGTAGTGGTAGTAGTAGTAGTATTGACAATGGTACTTCAAAAGCAATAATAATAATAATAATAAATAATTACATACATACATGCATACATACATACGTGCTTACGTACATGCATACATACACACTTACTTATCTACTCACTCACTTACCCACTCAATTACTTACTTACCTACTTACTTACGTGCTCACTCACTCACTCACTCACTTACTTACTTGCTTACTTATTTACTTACTTACTTACTCACTCACTTACCCACTTACCTACTTACTTGTTCACTTACTTACATACTTACTTTACTTGCGCCTGTTAGCCACAATGGAGCATAAGTTACCGACTAGTATTCTCCAAACCATTCTATCCTGGACCTTATATACACTTAAAATTAAAATGAACAAATTCAATTATCATTGTATAAAAATTAATTTGTTTTTATTTACCTTCTATAAAGTTAACTCATCTACTATCATTTGATTGATAGAAAACGTTTATTGATGTGTATTTTTTGAGTTATGTAATGAATTATTTTGTTTCCCCCCTCCATTTCCTTCTTTCATTAATTGTTACCAATTTTCTCTCCTTCTCATCTACTCTCTTCCCCTTTCTCCCTCTCTCTCTCTCGCTTTCTCTTTCTTTCCTATATTTCTTAATACAATTAATTATTCAATATAGATTTCATTTTAGTTTTTATTTTAAGGGATTATAAAGAATAGATTTCTTCTAAATATTGATTAGTATGATATACACTATTGATTTAGGAACTAATACCCTAGTATAACCGAGGGTGGGAAGAGTTAACTCTCTCTCTTTCTCTCTATAAATACTCTCACATGTCCATTTCTATACAGTCACTATCAGTGGAGTTCAACTCATTGACTAATTGTGGTGGGAGTGTTGTTTATGAAATTGAGAGGACGGAAAGCGAATGTTCGATGCTTCAACTGGGTTAGTGGATACAGAGGATCCACCTAAGGGAGTTGGAAAACCCTCATTCCAAACCAGTGGTGCACGTAGGATCCAGGATCTTGAAGAAAAAAAAGGCATATGAACCAAGTGTTGATCACTGGCTACAATGCGACTGTATCTCCTGACGTTGCTCCACTGTTTTGTGGATCAGACCTTCAGGTTGGAAGCTCCACGTATGGCTCCCCAAGAAGACCACCTGCTTCAGTTTTGGCACCCGAACAGTATCACAGCTCACACACAAATCAAGTGACTTGTGTGGTGCATATGTATTTGGTGCCCTTTTGTACCAATGTTTATATGTTCAAATAAGTATAATAAATAAAATTCACGTTACACATCTATAGAAAGTTATCTGGAGCTAGGTTGCATTCTGATTGGCATTTATCACTAAGGCTTACTAACAATGTTGAAGTAGCTGATGTTCTCTATTAGATGTCAACCGATGTTATTCAGCTGCTGGAGAATCAAATGCATTCTTGTAGAACTGAAATCAGTTGATGCTAAGTTATAATTAATATAATAATACTAAAAAATGTTCTATTAATCAATACAAATTTCGTTACAGCACAGAATTGTCAGCACCGATTGATCAACATTAGTACAAATATCCCTTTTAACATGAATATAGTAGTTATTCAAAACATGTTTTTTAAATGTTTTCAATTGTCAATATCTTCTACTTGTAAGCAAAGATAGATAGTGGCTAGCAGCAGAAAGCAGGACACGTGACTTGTCCTATTTGGGTCTCGTTAACTGGATATACCTGTATCTCAGAGTTGATGTTCACTCTGAGACTCGAACCCAGCATCGTTCTCTTCAAGACTCAGTAGCTAAGTGGATAACGTGATGGTGTTTGAAACGAATGGTACTGGATCCGAGTACCAGAATGAACATCAACTCTGAGATGTAGATAGATCCAGCATAAGAGTCCCAAATTAGATGAAGCGCTCGTCATGGATTCCACTTCTATCCACTATCCATCTTTGCTTATAATGCTTGTAAGTTAAGACGAAATCGAAGCAATACACACAGGATGCAGTCGTAATCATCAATGGGAAGATTCAAGTAAACAATGCCAAGTGAATCTGTCCAATTTTTAACGCTGTTCTCTATTCATTATAAACAAAGGGCGTGATTTCTCACATAACTGTCTCTCGTTTATTCAAAAGATATTTATATCAAGAACTGAAGTGCTTCTGATTACATTCCCCTAGTATTTAGCTTTGCAATAATTTGCAACCTTTTTATATTGGCACATGGGTACATATAGCTAGTTAATAATCATAATTATGCAGTTCAGATAAATCTAATACATGTAGGCTATTTCTAATAATTGCACACTTTTGACTTAAATATTTAAGCAGGTAGCTGTGTTATGTTTATTTATTTATTACTATTGTCTGAATTCTATTAATCAAGGTGAAATATAACCACCAGTTTACAAGACATAACATCATGTGAAATACATTTCAACACTAGATACCTGAAGGTGTAGGGACAATCGAATGCACTTCACACGAAATTACAGAGCATCTCACTAAAATCGGAGAACCATATAGCGGTCCGCGATCTGACTCCAGTTTGATTATCTCTTCATCGACGTAGCTTGCTGTGTTGAGTTCGTCGTCGGCGGGCTCACCACTTCAGTGGCCCGGGATCTGACTCTAGTGAGATCGTTGCTGATTGTTATTGGCATACGCGCCTTCTCCATTGCTCGTCATTTCACTTCGCTCTCTTCTCTTCGCTTTTCCAATATTTTGTCTGAATCAAAGACTGTATGAAATATTTATATTTGAAATTCATTCCTGTATTTGACTAGTTTAATTCCATTATTGACTAACGCGATTTAAGTCGATGATTATATAAGAGAATTGACGATATCTATACCTTAATAGCAATTAGAAACTATCTCAATGGAGTCAGATCCCAGGCCACTAAAATATGATAAATAACACTGAATTAATATTAAGATCATGATAAAATGGTGTTGATTAAATATCCGATAGTAGACTAAAGTAAGTATGATGTGTGGACGAGAATGATAATGATTGATTGTCTGCTTAGTCAGACATGTAGATAGTCTGGCAGGTGTCAGATGAGTTTTATATTCACCTATCCTTATTATTTGTTATTATTGATTGTTCATTATTGTTGGATTGTGTCGGGTTTTTGGTGTGGAAATACATTTACGTTGTGGTCAGGCTAATCACGGGTTCTTGATCTGAGTTGTGTTGAAGTCCTGTAGAATAGACACTGGGAGGGAATCTAGTGTAGATATTCGTCTAAGGTAAATTAACGTCCCATACGCGCAAACATGGAAACCCAACCGTTATAACATTAGTCGAAGTAAAACCGAGCGTTATAACAAAGTACAAACCTGGTAACAGTTTCAAGATGTTCCTAGAATGTATGTTTAAATATAGTGAAAGTGTCATAGTATATTGTTTGGCGTGTCCACGAATTTAATATCGTTAAAGCTCATGAATATGAAATGATTTCGGAGCTTGTGCAGAATTATTATTAAATGCCGTAATAACAAGACGTAAGTAAGTAAGTAAGCCGTAATAACAACCATCTAGAAATTAATGAGATAATATGAAACACTATTTAAGCATTCCATCTTCTACTGTATGGGGCGTAAACCTGAAAAACTACAAAAGCCATTATCCAGAACATACAAGCGTTTATAAACAGCTGTTTATGCAAAATACTTTGAATCCGTTGGCCAGACACTAAACTACCAGCAACAACCTACTGTGTGAGAAAAGAAACCGGATCTCAGAGGAGAAAGAAATCAGGAAGATGCATTGGAAGTGGATAGGACACACATTGAGGAAAGCACCGAACTGCATCAAAAGGAAAGCCATCAATTGGAATCCTGAAGGCCGAAGGAGAAGAGGAAAACCAAACAGTACATTACGCCGAGAAATGGAGACAAATATGAAAAGAATGAACATTAGTTGGATAGAACTAGAAAGGAAATTCAGGACAGAGTGGGTTGGAGAATGCTGGTTGGCTGCATATAATCCACTGGTAGTAACGGGGGATTGGTAAGTAAGCCGTAATAACAAGCATCTAGAAATTAATGAGATAATATGAAACACTATTTAAAGATTTTATCTTCTGGCAAACAAACTTCCTATTATAATAAATATGTTTCCGTTATATCCTAATGAGTAGAAAAGATATATTTCTGATGTTTCGTGACAAAATACAGGCCACTTCTTCAAAGTAAACAAATAACTAACATTAAATTAACATATTATTTAAACTTGTATTATTTTATGTGGGTTCTTTATTAACTCTGAAGAAGTGACTTGCATTAAGTCACGAAACATCAGAAATACATCTTTTCTACTCATTAAGATATAGCAAATAAATATATTGATTTTTAAGTTTGTTCCCAAAGGTCAATTTATTTGAGACAATCAAGTCCAACCTTGGCATTGATACTTAAAAGACCCAATTAGTATATAGGAATGTGAAATTTATTGAAATTTGTTCATCTGATCATAAGCCGATGTTAATTAGACAAACATCGAAAACCACAAAGCACTGAATAACTGGTTCCTATCACTACAACACTTCACATCAGTTCTTATCTATCACACAAATCAACATGGAAATCATAATCATCACCATCCACAAATAACACTTATTCCTCACAACATTAGCATGACAGTCAATCATGTGAGCATTTTACTCAAATCAATTGACGATAATGTGTGACCATCTGATATTGACTTCCATGCATAACTCATACACAAAACACATGTTCGAAATACACTAGTTACAATCTACCATCAGAACTCCATCAATCAGTCATCATCAATTGTAATATGAGGCAATGGTGGAGATTGCTTGATATTGTAATGCACATCACACACTCAACACATTCACTTCATCTCATTATCAGAAATCAATGTATCATTATCATCATCAACATCATCATCATCATACAAAATCTATGATAAGGAAGATCAAGTTCAACTTATTGATCAACATAACTGTTCACGTTTCTTCTCATCTATTCATCAAATAGATTAAAGTAAACAAGAGTTAGTCTCTTCTCACATCTTATGCTTAGATATTAAGTAGATGTAAATGATTAATTTTGACCTGAATCAAACACCTCATCATCATCAGCATCATTATAATCATCACGAAGTCAAGTAGACATTTTGAGTATATTACTGTTTGTTTTTCTTAAGTAAACTTGAATGATCTATTTGTTCTTCAAAAAAATGCGACCAGCTATTCATTCAATTTCATTATTCATTGGTTTTTATTTGATTTCTAAAATAACTTAGTGATCAGAATTATAAAACGGAATTCTCTTCGATCATTTTTAGATCTACTTTCCCTTTTCATTAAGTAATTACTTCTGTATTGATAAATTTTAGATGAGACTATAATTTATGGACGACCTTTGTGCAACACTGTGGTGACCTTGAAGGTGTCCACCTACTTATCTATTTATTTGAGCACATAAATATTGGTACAAAGGGGCACCGAATATATGTGCGCCATACAAGTCACTTGATTTGCGTGTGGGCTGTTATACTGTCCCGACACCGAGACCGAAGCCTGAGGTTTACTTAGGGGGACACACCTGGAGCCTTCGACCTAAATGTTTGATCCATTAGGCAATGGACTGACGTTAGAAAATGCAGTCTCATGCTAGTCGACGACCAACAATCGGTTTATACGCCATTTTTTCCTTAGGATACTGGAGCCCACGTGAACCATTGGTTTGAAATGAGGGTTTTCCGACCTCCTCCCTAGATGGACCCTCCGTGTTCACCAAGATGGTTTAAGCGCCAGACATGCTGTTTTCGTCCTATCATTTGAGCAAACAACATCTCTACCGCGAGAAAGCAGTGAGTAAGACCTCCCTAACAGGCATTCGAGGGTGACGACCTAGTTACTTGTGTTAAATGAGGGTTATAAACCAGTGTAAGGTAATTAAGATTATGATTTGCAGTTGATAGATAAGGTTAGAAACCAGATTTATGGTTTTTCATCACTACCTGACATTAATTAAAATGCCAAAACGCTATTTGACCCAATGGGTGGGTGAATTTCACACCGAAATCCAAAACCTGTTATCTTAAATCTGATTGGTTCATCCATAAATTCTAGTTTGGCCAATAACATTAGTCCAAGTTACACAATATCATTTTGTTGTTTATTTCACATCTGCCATTTCATTCATAAGTCAATTAAAGCTAGACTACCATGAAAAACCTGGAAGTATTAGACGATTGTTTCGTCTTAGTATGGGATTCTTCAACAGTGCGCATCCACGATTCTGCCTCATGAGAATCGAACTCATATATCTAAATTAATAATCCCCCAAAAAATGATCAATTTAAGGGGTAAAGTATATCGTTTAAAGTGAAACCATATGAACTGTAGGCATGTCAAACAGAATAGAATAAAAAAAATTGATCATATTGATATAACTCAAATGGAATGTTAACTTGTTAAATGAAAATTTTAAGATCCATAATCAGAATAAATAAAGGATCAGATAGGATGAGAGAAATAATAGTGCAATTATAAATTTGATCAAATATTTAGTGAAGGACTATATAGTATGAAAAATTAGTAAGACATAATAAAGTGGGATGAATGAGAAGTAAATTAATCATGTATTGAGGAGATTAGTAATGATAATAATAATATAAAGATTTGTGAATAAAGATAACAGAGAGTTCCAGTGAGAAGCAGTGGTCAGCGGAGTTCAATAGGGTTTGTTGTGAGATAATAACTCACTGAAGACAATGGTGGACGTGGCGGTCAATCTCGTAGATTTGCTGAAGTTAGACACTAACACCATAGGATGCGGGCCAGCTCAATAGTCTCAAAGTTGATCGTTCGTGCGCAAGACCGGTGGGTTCTGGATTCGAATCTCGTGAGGTGGGGTCGTGGATGGATACTGTTGAAAAGTTTCATATTCGAGCGAAATAGCCATCCAGTGCTTCCAGGTTTTCTAATGGTAGTCTAGCTTTAATTGACTCATGATCTCAACTATTAAAATTACTAAACTATCTACAAAAACCCTTTCTCAAAAAAATACATTTTACTACAAAAGGTCGTAAGTACAATAATCAAATTAGGTCATTCATCAGCTAAGATTACTATTGATTAGATGGCTTTGACGTTGGTCAGAGGAAGAGAAGCGGTTGAGCATATTTCTTTTGTACACGTAGCTCAGGTTTCTTCATTCGGATGGCTACTGCTTCAGTCATTTGAAGGAATTTAAGTCTGACAAACTTTGGCAAAAAATTACTGACCCGATAGATAATTGAAAAAAATTGATTTATACTGACACTATAACCAATTAGCGCTATTCTCATGGAAATTTTGTAATTTTATTGGTAATTACCATGTATCTATTTGCATAATTAAAAGTAATTTATCAATATTGACATGTATGTATATCATCTTCGAATAGAGCCGCTAAATGCCTTGGTACGGCCGAGAGTGGGGAGAGTTCGCTCTCCCTCTTCGAATGCTCTTATATGGCCACGTGCATACAGCTACTATCAGGGAAGTCCTACTCACTGTCTTTTCGCGGCATCACTGTTGTTTACGAAATTGAGAGGACGAAAAGAGAATATCCAGCGCTTTAACCGGGCTGGTGGACACGGAGAGTCCACCTAAGGCAGTTGAAAAACCTTGATTCCAAACCAATGGTCCATATAGTTTCCAGTATCCTGAAGGAACAAATGGCGTATGAACCAATCGTTGGTCATCAGCTACCATGGGACTGCATTTCTTCACGATGCTCTACTCCCTTGTGGACCAGACCTTTAGATCAAAGGCTCGAAGAGTGACCCTCTAAGAAAACTACCTGTTTCGGTTTGGGCGCCCGGACAGTACCTTAGCCTCCACATAAATCGAATGATATATATGGCACATATTTGTTTGTTGCTTCCTTGTACCAATGTCTATGTTTTTAAATAAATAAATAAATCTTTGAATAGAACTATCACTACGAAATGAATCGACCGTTGTTTTTTTTTATTTTGCGAATTCCTCTTAATTTGTTTTTTCGCTCTTTTTCGCCTTTCTCGTCTTTATTGTTCTTCTCTTGTTTCACACTTATTCAATATATCCTTCTTATTCATTGATATTATGTTTGGTTGTTTGTTTTCCATCCAGATCTTTCATTGTAAACAGTTTTTTTTGTAGTTTTTCCTTGATTATCATCTCTTTCAAACATTCAAAACTCTTTCATTGTATGTCCAGTTTGTTTCATTTTGTTTATAATGATATTAAATATAAGTGTATATATATAAATGACATAAATATTACATAAACAACTTATGATTAATTTTAATAGTTAAATTCATGACACGATCTAAACTTGACTATCATTGAAAATCTGGAAACATTAGACGTCCCTGAACCCGCTTTTCATGCTACTTGGCACTCGTCAGCAAGGTGTACCTGTATTCTTGAGGGTACTGGTGCTCCCTGATGGATTTGATCCCGAATCATCCAGCTCCATAGTTAGAGACGTTAACAATGAGCTATGCGGGCCACGACTTACTTCCTGTAGAATTGAGATTTAATCACAATTGATAGCATTCAATCTGCACTAAGAAGCACTTGACGCACATAACATTAATCACTACCCAGTGATCAGTCGATTGTAACACAAGACGTCCGTTTCGTCCTACTATAAGATTCCATCCATATTCAGTGAAGACAGTTATTTATCTCAGACAATGGATGAAGTGTTACGCATGGTCATGAATCGATTGAATCTAGACATTAATACCGTTGGATAACGACTCAGGGGTCTAGAGGTAAAACGTTCACATGCGAAACCAAAGGTTCTGGGTTCCAATCCCTATAGTGCGGGATCATGCATATTCACTGTTAAGGAATTCCATACTAGGATGGAATGGCTGTCTAGTGATTTCAGGTTTTCAACTGTAGTTTAACTTGTATCGATTCACGAATTCAACTAATAAAATTATTTATATTTGCCATAGAAACATTCATTTTGAATGACGATAAGCGTTTGTAACTGTATTATTTAAAAAATATCAAAGAGTTTTAAATAAATCAACATAGTTTATGGTATTTTTTAACAGGATCAATTATCATCAGGTTTAATTTATGATACTATAGATCCTCGTCTTATAGCTAACTATCATTAGATAGGCATTCTAAATCTGCATCTACTGGAGCTCGACAACCTGGTGGTTTAAATTGATAGCAGATTATGTTAGACATTAACTCTACAATGTCACTAAGTATCTGAAATTCAAACTATGTAAACTATTGGATTCGAAATCTTGCTCAAAATCAGTCCAATTTAGAAGTAGTAATAGTGAATTGTTGAAGATCTCAACAGTTATTCAGTATTGCTAATTTTGAATAGTTCTTCTATTAATGTCATTCTATGATAAGTGATATGATGGAAAGAAGAAGCAATTTTAGATTGATTTGCTAATTATGAGTTTTGGTTCGACATTACTTCCATTCTGATTCAATGTGATGACCATTCAGTGTAGTATTCGTTTTTGTTTCCCCGTATGATATTTCATTCTGTATAATATACGATATTTCAATAGTTGAAATCATTAGTCAATTGAAGCTATACTACCATGGAAGACCTGGAAGCTTTGGACGGCCGTTTCGTCCTAGTATGGGACTCCTCAGCAGTAAGCATCCACGATCCCGCCCCCCCCCGCGAGATTCGAACCCAGAACGATGTTCTTGTATTCAATTGACATGAACTATGCTCACTATGTGATTTTTCATACATGTGATTTCATTCTAATTACTAATCAAAATGGGTGTACAATCAATATATAAATGAGTGGATTTTCGACTAAGGTCGTCGTCGTCGTGTTTTGGGGGTCAATACATCTTCACTTATACCAGCCTTTGTGTTCTTACTTTCGCGTCATGGGAATCTCAGAGGTCCCTCGTTTCGAGTATAAGTGATACGAGTTTCCAACATACCAATCAGCGATGACCATATATAACAAGCAGCATTCAATTGACAAATTATAACAATAAGAACTAAGATTTTTGTATTCTTCCCTAATATTTCTTTAATAAATTAATTAACTCATTCATTATTTCTATAATATTTATATCATAGAATGAAAATACAGCTAAACTAGCTGGTGTATCTTTATCACTTGATGGTTTACAAGAGACAACTACACGAGCAAATAATCAAAACGTGGAAAATATCAATTCAGATGAAGATCATGGATTATTAGTTGTATCAGCTGAAAATGTTGTACGTAAACCTAGTCCAACAGCTGATGCTTTAGGTTCAGCTGAAGTAAGCCTTCATTATATAAACTTTTTTTTTAAAAATATACTTCCTTCTTTTTCAAAGCTGTTTGAATTATCTGGTAGTACGGAGGAGGAGTATTAAAACAGGAAATACATAATAGTGCTGAATCTAAGTGATTGGTTTGTTTATGAACAATTCAAAGGTGTCTTTCTTTGTTGATTCATCAAAGAAACTGGTTTTAACTGTTATTATCGGGCCAGAATAGAAAGATTATGACTAGCAGTTACATCCTAAGTGAGATTCGTCAGATGCATACACATGCATTCTAGTATTGTAGTTCATGATAAGATTTGAACTCAATTCATTTTACTTGAAGATAAACGCAATGACCAAAGGACTAGTTAAATGTTCCTTCACCTATTTCTCATTAGAACGTTACATGAGGAAAATAATGATCTTCATTACTCCATATCTAGTTGACATTGAATTGCATATTTCAGTCAGTCAGTCAGCTACAACGTAGGAACAGGCACTTACATGCATCGGTCCAAGTTGCCACACCGCATAGGCACAACAAGATGAACACCGGAATCATAGAAGTAGGTAATTCAGTGGTCGTAATATATAAAACAAAGATTGTGTATAAGGATGTAGTACAGGAATAAAGAATTAGTTGGTAGAAAGAAAGATATGAAGCGATTTTGATCTTATGGTTTAAGGGAAGACAGAGAGTGTATACACCTACACCATTGTGATCGATTCTGAGCCATGTTACCCACAGTCTCCAACCATTGGTTACGATAGTCACGCGGACCTCGACCAAGTAGTCTTAAGGTAACTCTTAAATTTAACAACATGACTCTTTTTAACCTACCATGTACTTTAATAGTTTACTTCTTACATGCATAAAGATAAATTATGCATTTATCAGAATGTCACTTACTTTACTTACATTATCAGCTTAATTGAACAACTCCCTAAAGTGAATATGTAAATCTAATAATACTGAACTTAATTCCATAAGTCCATGAACAATCTACAATATTGTTATCAATCATATCAAACTGTTGATCATATATCCCTCATAGTTCATATAAATACAAATACAGTTAACTATTTAGAATACTTTAATTCATGAACTTGAAATGAATCGAGACTGGAGGCCTTGGATTCGAATTTTGCGAGCGGGGTCGTGGTTGCACACTGCTGAGGAGTCCCACAATAGGACAAAACGGCCGTCCAGTGCTTCCAGGTTTCCAACAGTGGTCTAACGTCAATCAGTTCATGATCTCAATCAAAAACTTAATAATCTCCACAACCCCTATACTGAGATAAATTTATATGACTGATTACATAATCAAGAGATGCAATCAGTATAAACTTCACGTTAAAAGTTCAAATCAGCTTATATTTGAAGTTACTTTTAACAGTGTTTATGATTTTATATACAGAAGTTACTAGTTAGCGAAAGAGAGTAATCATTCTTTGACATAATAATAATTATGATTACAATTAAATTGTTTTATCTGTTACGTAATTTCATTTTTATCCGTTAATTGGCTCACATACGATAAGTCCATGTAAGTTAATATGTGATTATGTAACCACCAGTTTTTGATCATTATTATGTTATGTGACTAGATCACAATTGATTGATCACTGGGTGATGATCAATGTCATGTGTGTGTCAAGTCCTTATTTAGTGCGAATCGAATGCTATCGATCATGTTGCAATGTGGTCACCAGTCTAGGTGACTCGACACTGCGTGCACTATATATTGAGATTAGATGGTGGTTTGAGGTAGTCAACAGGAAACCCTGAACTTAGGTTTCTTGCTACTTGGCAGTCGTCAGCATGGTGTACCTGTAATCTTCAGGGAACTGATGCTCCCTGGCGGATTCGACCCCGTATCATCCAATTTAACAGTCAGAGACGTTACCACTGAGGTATCCGAATGTAATATTCAGGGAACTGATGCTCCCTGACGGGTTGGATCCCGTATAACCCAGCTGCACAGTCACAGACATTAACACTGAGCTATGCAAGCGACTGACCTCCTGTAGGACTGAGATTTACTTACAATTGATTAATCATGTATGTCAGATCCTTCTTAGTGCAGATCAAATCCTATTGTCAATGGGATTGAATCCGTCAGAGGGCATCAATTCCTTCAAGATTATATGTACACCTTGCTGACAAGTGCCAAGTAGCAAGAAACCTAAGTCCAGGGTTTCCTGTTGACTACCTCCAACCACCATTTTATCTCGACATAATGCACGTAATGTCGATTCTTCTAGACTGGTAGCCACATTGCAACTTGGTCAATGAGATTCGATCTGCACTAAGAAGGACCTTACATACATGACATTGATCATCACCCAGTTAGCGATTAAAACAGTGTTTTATAAAACATGATTGTCATTATAAAATACAAGTTATTGCCTTATCAAATTTTTTCAAGCATTCACAATCCACTATAACCTTTTGATTCAGCTAAAACGGTACTTGTCAGTTATACATAACTATTCAATTGTATAAGATTAATCCAATATGTAAAAGTTAAAGATATCGAACGTACAAAAACAACACTTTCAGAAATAATTTAACTTATAAAAGTAAACATTTAGGATTATTACACTTATGATAACTGTATAACTTCTTGTATGATCTGTTTTGTCAGTACGTGATTGTGGAGACTATTAAGTTTTTGATTGAGATCATGAACCGATTGATGTGAGACCACCATTGAAAGCCTGGAAGCACTGAACGGTCATTTTGTCTTATTGTGGGACTGCTCAGCAGTGCGCATCCACGATCCTGCTGGCGGGATTCGAGCCCAGGGCCTTCGGTCTTACGAGCGAACGCTCAACCTCTAGACCACTGTGCCGGTATTCAACGGTGTTAATGTCTAACCTGTAACTGTTTACCATATATATATATATATATATATTGTAATGACTGATACTATATCAATCACACATAAGGTTATTCTAGATTTTGAACAGATGTATCCATTCATCCTTCTCAAGTCATATTTTGACCTTATTACTTATTCGATTATTAACCCTGAGTGTTTTTTATATAATCGTATATGTTAATTGCATACCATATTTATTACCTATCTGGAGTTTGTTTTTGTCTGAATGAAGTTGGCTCAACTGTGTTCTGTACTGTATTGTTTAGCATCGTTTCTTTGATTGTCCATGTGAATCAACGATTGTATAGAATATAAGTATTCAAAAATTCATTCTCATATTTGACTTATTTAATTTTATTATTCACTAACGCAACTTACTTACTTTACTTACGCCTGTTACTCCTAATGGAGCATAGGCCGCCGAACGCAACTTAAGTCGATGTTAATATACAAGAGCAGCCAAGATGTACATTTTGATAATAATCATTTTATATTTTCATTGGAGTCAGATATGGGGTAAAACATCTTATCCAGTATTGATTTAATAATCATAATTTCAACTTATATTACAATTATATGAAGTCAATTAAAAAAATTATTTCTTCACTCTATAAGGAAATAGAAATAGCGCCTAGCAGTGAAATCCAAGAAGCGCGTTTCATTTTGTTCGGGACTTGTCAGCTGATGTACCTGTATCTCAGAGTTGATGTTCACTCTGAGAATCGAACCTTGTGCTTTTCGCTTCAAATGTCATTGTGTTATCCACTTAGCTACTGAGTCCTGATAACCACGTACTTGTGTAATGTGGTGAAGGTTTAAATTAACTTGGTACTGTTTGTTTGGATCTTCCCATTGTTATTTAAGACTGCAATTGATCAGTCTCTTAATGGGATATGTGCATAAAGTGCATATCTCCTCTATATTGCCTTAATTCACAAGCTTTATAAGCAAAGAAGATACAAGTAAGCGACATCAAATTAATTCCTTCACTCTATTTATAACCGAACTACCATTAAAAAGAATGTTACTAGTGTAGGGGTTGTGGAGATTATTAAGTTTTTGATCGAGATCATGAACCGATTAATGTTAGACCACAATTGGAAACCTGGAAGCACTGGACGGCCGTTTCATCCTTTTGTGGGCCTCCTCAGCAGTGTGCAACCACGATTCCGCTCGCGGGATTCGAACCCAGTGCCTATTTACGTATAAACATACATTAACACTGTTGGATGCTGACCAACTTAGTGGTCTAGAGGTTAAGCATCCGCTTGCGAGACCGAGGACCACGAGGCAGGATCGTGGATGCGCACTGCTGACGAGTCCCGAAATAGGACAAAACGACCATCCAGTGCTTCCAGGTTTCAAATAGTGTCCTAACATCAATCAGTTCATGATCTCAATCAAAACTATATAATATATCCCGACGAGAATAATGAATGGTAACTGTTGGGATCCATTTATGGATTAATATTATATCATTGTATTGTCGTATAATTGTTAAGTAAATAAATTATTCATATTCGTGTTCCTCTTAATATAAGCTTCATTTTGACACATAGATTATTATTATACGATTTACTATTCTTAAGTTATACGCAGTTAATTAATGACAATCTCCCATATTTACAGCCACTTTTGACTACATCTTGTACAAATGTTATTTTCCATTTTATGGTACGATGTGGTCTGTTTGGTTTGTATATAAGCCCAGTATGTTTGAAATACATGATTCATATCACGAAGGTTGAGGTTGATGTTCTGGACACAATAGGCAGAGCTGCAAAGGAAGAAGGACCGACAAGGACTCTTAACTGCTCGTACGGGTTTATGCACCATTGGTCCAGTCGATAAGTCACTGTTCTGTAGTTGGTGGTATCATATATTAGTAGGGTAAAAGTCCACAAGTTATTTACTGTTTAATGCAGAATTATAGAATACTTTCATAAAACAAAATAAATATGTATTATATACGTTATTTGCATATCTTCCATCGGTTGTTGTCTCTTAGAAACTTCATCATTCCTTCATTCTTGTTGTTATTACGATTACTCTCTTTTAAATTCCTATTTCCTTCAATTTGATCTTCTCAACGTTCTACTCCCAGACGTTCCACTTCTGACTAGTGTTACATACTATTTATATCTGTCGACATAAATAGCATACACCACATGTATACTTTGTTCTTTAAGCCTGTTACTCACAATGGAGCATAGGCCACCAATCAACTCTGTCTTGAGCCTTGCTTTCCAGTTCTATCCAATTTTTGTCGATTCTTCTTCCTATGCCTGTCTTCATTTCTCAGCTTAATGTGTTCGTTGGTCTTCCTCTCCTCCTTTGACCTTCAGGATTCAATGTAAGGACTTGTGTTCTGACGCAGTTCGGTGCTTTCCTCAAAGTGTGTCCTATCCACTTCCAACACCTCTTCCTGATTTCTTCCTCCTCTGGAATGTTATTTGTTTTCTCACACAGTAGGTTGTTGCTGATAGTGTAGTGTCTGACCAATGGATCCGAAGTATTTTGCTTAGACAGCTGTTAATAAACACCTGTATCTTGTAGATGATGGCTTTTGTAGTCCTCCAGGTTTCCATCACATATAGTAGAATTGTCTTGACATTTATATTGAAAATTCTGACTTTGGTGTTGGTTGACAAACAGTTGTTTTGAGTTCCAGGTGGTCTTCAATTGTAAATGTGCTACTCTTGCTTTCCCGATCTGCGCCTTCACATCTGCATCAGATCCACTGCGTTCAACAACGATGCTGCTCAAGTATGTTAAAGATTTTACATCTTCCGAATCTTCTCCATCCAGTGCCATTCGGTTGTTGCATACTGGGTTGTATTGGAGAATCTTACTTTTTCCTTTGTGTATAATGAGACCTACTATTGCTGGGGCTTCTGATACATTGGTCATTTTCTCCTGCATTTGTTGTTGCGTATGTGATAGAAAAACCAGATCATCTACGATGTCTAAATCGTTCATCTGCAACGTAGCTATCCACTGTATCCCATGATTCCGCCCTACCCTCCAGATGTTGAAGTCTTCATCAATATACCACTAATCGATTAGCTCATTCCATTCATTGTACTTACTGTTTCAAACAAAATAAGCTTAGTATATACATATACATATATGATTTGAAGTCAATTTTACCTTCAACGACTGGAATCAAACGAATCCGTCGAATCAATATCGATTTTTTTAATATTGATTTATTATTGAAAATTTTTTTCATTTTGATTTAGGCATTATTACTTCGTCGTAAGTTAGAAAAACAAGAGTTAAAAGACGATATTAATGATCATGATGATCATGATCCATTAACTAAAATAAATCATTCTAATCAAAATATATCATCTATACAAAAATCATCAATAAATCAATATAATCAATATTCAAAATTTAATAATCCATATCATTTACAAGAAATAAAATCAAAATTTGATCAAACTAGATCGATATCAGATGATTATGATTTAAATAATATAAAAGATCATTATTATTATTATTATAATAGTGATCATGAAGGATCATTCAATAGTTCTATATCAAGTGATGATACATCAATAATATCCAATCATAATAATCATCAATGGTTTCGTACATCATCCTCATATAATTTAACAGCGGATTATCCAAATCGTCAATGGAAACCACGTGGTGTATTAAGGCATCATTTAAATAAATCTTATCCATATGAATATTATAATTCATTAGGACAATTTAATAAAAGGGATAGAATTCAATCGAATAAACATATACATTATTTATATAATAATAATCATAATAATAATGATAAAATGTATCCTCTTCATAGAACTCAACATTTATATAATGATCCAAAATCATTTAAAAGTTATACTTATCATGGAAGAATATCACCAAAACATCAATCAAAACGTTTATTTAATCAATATATCAATAATCAATATCCAATAATATCTTCATCATCTAATAATAATAATAATCATAATAATCAAGATGATGATGATGATGATGAAAGATATTTAAATAGAATAAAAGTGAATCAACAAAATTATATGAATCAAGTTGTATACCCTAAACCGTATTCTATAAATATAAGAAGTCATAGTACAAGTCCTAAACAATTACATAAATTGAATAGATCTATATATTCATCTAGAAATAAAGAAATCGATTATATTATATCAAAAAGACCGATTCATAAAAGATCTAAATATTATCGTCCATTACCATTAGGAATTGAACATCAACAATGGTCAATTAAAGATAGGGTAATAAAAAAAAATAGAAGAAAATCACTTAGAGACTAATTGTTGTCTTGAAGTTTTTTATTGTAAATTATACTCATCAGTATTGGTTGTCGTTGTCGCTGTTGTCGCTGTTGTTGTTGCTGTTGTTGTTGTTGGTTTAAATGCAGTATCAGAAAGGATTTTTTTGAATATTGTAGTAATTTTAATAGTTGATTTCATGATTCACTTGAAGCTAGACTAATGGATGGCCATTTTATCCTATTGTGGGACACTTTATCAGTGAGTAGCCATGAACCTGCTCGCAGGATTCGAACCCAGGGCCTTCATTCTCATTCTAGACCATTGAGCTGGTTAGTGTGTTAATGTCTAACCCCAACCAATCCATAAAATTGCGTGATCATCTTCCATCATCTGAGGTAGATACTTGTCTCTATCCGACGCGGACTATCTAGTTTCGAATCTTGCGAAGCGGGATCATGGATGCGCATTGTTGAGGAGTCCCACAATACGATGAGACGACTATCCAGTACTTTTGGGTTTTCCATGATGGTCTAGCTTCAATTGATACATGAGTTCAACTATTAAGATTATTCCATGGTTAGTTAGAGAAACATAATTGAATTGTATCTATATTTTTTTCACAATGGTTTTCCTTTGTTACCATGTGATACTTTTATTTTAAGTAACAATTTATAAATTTATAACAACTCAAAATGATCGTCCAGTGCTTCCATGTTTTCAATAATGTTCTAATATTGATCAGTTTATGATCCTAATTACAATTATTTAGTCACTTAATCCTTTTACTCCCAGTGGAGCATAAGCCACTAATCAGCGTTCTCCAACTCACTCTGTCCTGAGCCTTCCTTATCAGTTCTATCCAAATTTTGTTCACTCTTTTTATATTTGTCTCCATTTCTCGGGGTTATGTGTTGTTTGGTCTTCCTCTATTCCTTTAGCCTTAAGGATTCCATATTTAACGGCTTGTGTTTTGACGTAGTAGGGTGGTTTCCTCAATATGTGTTCTATCCATTTTCAGCGCTTTTTACATCTTACTGTTGTTGTACTTGTGCACATGACATTTTTATTCATGTTAATAATATCACATGCATGTCTGTTAGATGTGTCTAATGAATATACAACATTCTATTACTCAGTTTATGCATGATTTATCTGATTTCTTTATCCATATTTCTTTTTTCAAACAAACAGTATTATTCTGGCCATGTTAATCCTCATGAAAATCTCTCATTACCGGAAATTCGTAAGTATATACTATTTCATGTTGTCAATTGTGTATGTTTGTAATGCTCAAATTATATCAAGTTCAGATATATGAATATGATTGCATTCGAACCTCGCGTGGCGGGATCAAGGATGCGCATTGCTGAGGAGTCCCTTACTAAGACGAAACAGACATCTAGTGCTTGAAAAGTTTTCCATGATGGTCTAACTTTAATGGACTGATGAATTCAACTATGTAAATAACTTAAAAAGTAGTAATAATCATTAACAATAAACATCATAATCATGATCTAGACTCGATGAGTTTTAACACCGCTAAATCGTTAGAGTTTTTTTAATTTTGAAGACATTTTTCTTGCATGAGATTGTTGCACATTCTAAGATATTACTACTGAATTATATGAGTGTGGTGTGAGCTACTTATATCCACATAAGTAGTATATAACGATAGTCAGGAATAGAATGTATTTCAGTCGAAGATCGATAACGAAAGAACGGAAACGGAAGGCAATTAGTATGAAAATGTAGGAACAATGAAGTCCGAAACAATCGATCGATATTTTATAAATTAAATATTTACTGTATGGTTCTCAGACTTCAGTGAGATATTCTGAAATCTCTTGTCCATATATTCATATTCCACACACACTCAACACATTCACTTCATCTCATTATCAGAATTCATTATATTGTCTTTGGTAATTTTGCTCCTCTTTATTACCCTGATAAAAATTCTGACAAGTTTGCTGAACAAAACATTGGATAATGCTAATTACTAATTACTTAATGATTAAACTCATAGAAGATATGCTCATAAAGGATTTTATAGTTGAATTCATGAATCAACTAAAGCTAGATCACCATTGAAAATCCTAGAACACTGAACAGTCGTTTTTTTAGTATGGAACTCGTCAGCGGTGTGCATTCATGACACCACTCTAGGGATTCATACTCAGGATCTTCGGTCTTTCGTTCGAGTGCTTAACTTCTAAACTACTGAGCAAGCATCCAACGGTGTTATTGGTTAACTTCAACCAATCCATGAAATTTCATCACCGTCTATCATCTTATTCATTGAGTTACTGTCTCACAACATACCCGGTTGATTAATTGACGTTCGCCTAGTGATCTTGATCACTCTTTCGTCCCTTCACATTACGAGTTATAAAATTATCGTGTACTTTGTATTCTTTAAGTTCATTCTTCCTTTTTGAATCATATAATCTACACAGTGTTTCTTACTACCACTAACACTGTTACTACTATAAATAAAAATAATATATTTGTAATATCCCAATGAGTAGAAAATTGGATTTTCTGACGTTTCGTGACTTAGCATAAGTCACTTCTTCAGAGAATAAATAACCAAATTAAAATTAATCCAAGTTTAAATAGTACAACGGAACAATGCAAGAATAATATTTGATCAATCAAAAAACAGGTCTGAACAAGTTGATGTCATGTCATTTCTGTCAAGGTGATTCGTAAGTGATAAGTATGTAAATTTGTGTGTGTATGTATATGTGCATTGTTTAAGAATGAAAACTTGTGTGACCTTTATGGTAAGAAAGGATAGAGTTTAAATTTGTAATATGAAAGTGTGAAATTGTAAATACGATCAGACTGAATGGTTAGGATAGATGGTCCAAGTAGGGTGTATGGTATGGCCTTCTTTTCTATTGAGAGAAGTAGGATTAAGCATTATGTGGAACGCCTCAGCTACCCTCCTTTCTTTGTAGTTGGAAAAGCCTTTTTGCAATATTTTGATATTTTTAAAATCGATTTGGTGGTTTTATTTTTATTTATAACAATCAACCCAATGCTCAGTTTATTCGAAATTATCAAATCAAACCTTGGTAATGACACCTACTGTTACTACTTCTATTACTGTTACTACTACTTCTATTACTGTGACATATATCTTGATAACTTTATCTCACTGTACTGATATTATGTGAAAACGTGGACTAATATACATGTGTATCAGGTTCCATTTAGAATGTAACCAATAGAGTTTTGATATATAATTAAGTAGTATGGTTTTATTTCATCGACTATTATGTTGTAATTATAAAAGATTAACCCATCATTCATAGTTTCAAATAACGTATATGATAAAAACTAAAGTAAAGAAGATATCATAAAATAGTCGTATATTGCATGCTTCTTAAAGGAATAAAAATATAAATGATTAACAAAGATCTGATGTTGCTAACAGTGAAATCCAGGACGAGCATTTTGTCTTATTCGGGACTCGTCAGGTGGATATACCTGTATCTCAGAGTTGATATTCACTCTGGGATTCTAACCCAGTACTGTTGAGCTCCAAACTCCGTCACGTTATCCACATATCTAATGAGTCCTGATAACCACGTACTTGTGTAATGGGGTGACGTTTTAAATTCACTTGGTATTGTTTGTTTTGATCTTCCCATTGTTATTTAAGACTGCTATTGATCAGTCTCTTATTGGTATATGTACATTCCGTACGGATTACCTTGATATATCTTTAAGCCATAAGCTTTTAAAGCAAAGATGGATAATAGCCAGCAGTGGAATCCAGGACCCACGTTTCGTCCTGTATGTACCTGTATCTGTCCCGGCGTGCGATGTTCAATGGTATAAGAGTAGGTTGGAAGAAAACTAGATGCCGCCAAACCAAAACATGACACAAATCCATGAAGTCATTGACAAGTGGACTGAGTCATCATGTTGGTAGGTGTAGACTATCTGATTGGGATCCGCGAGATGATAGCAACCGATGGTTAGAGACCTTGAATGTGACATGGCTCAAAATCGTTTGTAAAGGCATAGGTGCATCCACTCTTTGTGTTCTCCCAAATTCTAATCTTCAAAATCCTCATTGTCTCTTTTTTTCTCTTTCCAAATTTATTTCACTGGATTATACTCCTTGAATAACATCTTCAAGCCCTAATCTTTCAGATTACTGCTTATACTTTAACTACCTCTACCACCATGGGATTTGAATTAACAATTGTATGTGTGTGTTAATGTGGTATAACAACTCGAACTGATGTACGTACGTACGAAGTTCTACGTTGTTACTGACTGACTGAGACCGCCATTGAAAACCTGGAACCACTGAACTGCCGGTTCGTCTTAGTATGGGACTTAGCAGTATTCATCCACATTCCCGCACACGAGAACCGAACTCAGGACCTTCGGTCCCGACTCCTGAATTCAACTATTAAAAGCTACTGCAATATCCACATAATCCCATTCTGACAATAATCATGTGCTTACTAGTGAATGACTTCATGGAGTATTTCCTGGAACTCTAGTGGAAAGCCGTGGCCAATAGACTTCAGCTGTATCTGTTGTAGAGGCTGTTACTCACTGAAAACAATGGTGAGGGGTGGCAAAATATCGTAGATTGTTTGAATTTAGAAATTAACACCATTGAATGCCGGTCGCCTCAGTGGTCTAAAGGTTAGGCATTCATCTGTTAGATTGAAAGTCCTGGGTTTTAGTCTCACGTGCATGATCGTGGATGATCACTGCTGAGAAGTCCCATACTAAGACAAATCAGCTGTCTAATGCTTCAAGGTTTTCCATAGTGGTCTAAATTTAATTGATTCATGAATTCAATTATTAAAAACTATTATTCAAATATTCATAACGCTAAAAATACCAAAAAAATTCAGCGAAAAGATCCCATTATTTTTCTATGGAATGATTATCAAATTGTATAACCGTATATGTGGAATTGCTTAAGACATTGTTTTTATCTGTAGGAAACATTTATGAATAGAAGTCAAGAGAGTAGGAAATTATAAACTAGGTGTCATATGCAAATACTACGTATATATTTCGAGATGGAGAGGGGATTGTCCCCACTCTCAACAGTAACAGGGCACTTGGGGCCAATTATACTTTAAAAACCAAGATAGAATACTTATTTTGCATGCACAATTCAATCTTCATCGATTAGTTATTATTATCATTTAAATACATAAAGATTGGTTTAAGGAGGCACCAAACATATATACGCCACACTTCGTCATCCAATTTGTGTGACAACTGGAATACTACTCAGATGCCTAATCTGAAGCAGATGGTTTCCCTAAAGGGCTGCGCCCAGAACCTTTGACCTCGAGGTCTTATCCACAAGGTAGTGGATCAACGTTGAGGGACGTAGTCTCGTGGTAACCGGTGACCAACAATAGATTCATACGCCTTTTATTCCTTCAGGGTCTTGGAGCCCATGTGTACCATTGGTTTGAAATCGTTTATTAACTCCACTAGATAAACCCTTCATGTCCATCAATCCGGTCAAAGAGCCAAATATTCGCTTTTCATTCTCTGAATTTCATAAATAATACTCCTACGACGAGAAGGCAGTAAGTAGGACTTCCATGATATAGATTGTATACGTGAGGCTATGTGAGAAGGAGAGCGAAGCTTCACCACCTTCAACCATATCAGGGTATTCTAGGTCAACCTTCATCTCATGATCACTTAAAAGTTTCCGTTCTTTTTAATAGCTAAAGACTAAGAAAACAACCCTAGATTTTGGATGAATTAAGTTCATGTTAACAGAGTAATTACAATCAGTTAAATATTCACCTTTATAAAATTAAGCTGAAATATACTCTCGAATGTTTGTACAAATTGAATTATACCATATAATTTCATGTTTGTATTTGATTGCATAACTTGATATTAAATTCAATTAGGGCACAGATCAGTAATACATTAGATATATTGTTGAGTTAAACATTTGTATTTTTGTACCATAAACTGACTTTAACTAGATAACTGTTAAAAGTTAGGAGACATTGAAGAGTTGTTTTCTTCTAATACAAGATGTTTTCAGTACATCAATCACTCTCAGTTCTCATTGTCTTTTCTTCTATCTCCTGAGCATTCTTTCTCCAGGCATTTCATTTTCGATTGATGATACATACTACTTATATCTGTTGATATCAGGCAAAATCCGACTAACACGTCCGCGTCGTGCCTCTTGGATAATGAGACGAATGACCCATGAACTAACGTGAGCGGCATCCCGGGTGGTGGAGATCGGGCTAATCACCCACTCTTACCTATACCCACCAAATGATTACGAACTCCACAGATAAACATAGCACAACTATATTTGGAATGGAAAAAGACAAAACATTTTCTCGAAAGTGGTGCATGTATCATAAGGAGTTGCTCGTCATTGGGCAAACTCTAAATGTTTGCAGAAACAACCAATTATAGTCCCGGTAGTCGAGCCGTGCTTTGATGTGGCCTGTTTCTCTCCAGAAGGGCTTACTAGGCTTCACCAACTTGTTTGGCTGGAAGGGGGGAAGGGGGGCAGGGGGCATCAGTAGCACACAACACAATATTATAGTATTCAAAAGAGAAACTGTCACACAATTATTTTCGTCATCAGTCATCGCTCATATAAGCAATACTTTTTTTCAGATAATAAACACTTATGATTAGTAATTTGGACCACTCATCATAGTTGAACGGTAGAGTTCAGAATCTTTAACTATGTAGAATTCCAAATGAAATAGATTTTTATACTAAAAGTTTTTACTACCCATGACGCTCTTGAAGACCTAATATAAACTATTTCATTCATTTACCACCATACTTTGATGTTGTGGTCCCGGTGAGTCCAATTTAGCTGCAGTAGTCCTAGTGGAATTGCCAGGTAGTTGAAAGTTGGTAAAATTATGTGGGAAGATGAGCAAGTTTATTCACATTAATGGATTATTAGTACCGTCTTTAGTCATGTCACCAAGCTATCGTTTGATTAGGTATACCTTGTGAAAATTTGAGAGAAGTATATGAAATCAGTTGATGAAATAGCAAACTGTTCAGTGAGTTTATCCAAGACTCAAGCTAGAGATGGACATTGATCATAATATAGACAATTTTCTATCCTCCTTTCTTTGATAACTACTAAATGAGCTATGATTGCGTTAGCTGACATATCATTGAAGAATGCAGTTCTCTTATGATAAAGACATGTGGTTATACATTTTTATTAGAAATATTTCTGCAGTTGTCCCTTAAGTTCCCATATCTGAAATGACTTCAGTTATATAGTAACCAAGATAAGACTACCTCTCTTCATTTTTCATTTGAATGAGAACAAGCCCAACTCGTGATGGTATTCACAGTTAACGGCTCAACTCATTGTGTCTAAGACAATCTGAATAAACCTATTGAAGATGAAGATGATCAGATGTTACATAGATAAAATTAAAATATTTTATGCAATGTTTTATCAGTTTTTCTTTATACTACTGATCCCTTATAAAGTGAATAATAATTGATGCATTAGGCTGGAAATTGTCTAAAAAGTCATTTTTAAATCAATATTTATTTCTTTATTTTCTATTACTCAGAAATAACACGGAATAGTAGCTTATCAGACAATGAACCTCAATTCCAAGCAAATGATCACTATCAACAACAGTCACGATATTCCTACCAGGATTTTCGTGGACCAACTAGACCTATTCGATCTCGTTTTATGGATACCAGACGACATGGTTCATATGATCCACAGATGAGCGTTTCTAACTTCTCAACAACACGTCATGATCCTGACTATCCACGTCCTGTATTACCATCAGATACATATACATCTGGACCGAAGAGACCGTTTCATTATAACATACCATCACCAGCATCCGGTCCAATACCTCAACATGAATACAGACCTTCATTTAATCAAGTCAACATGAAAAACTGTAGATCAGGCGAACAAGGAAGTGGTTTAAGACAAGCAGTCGGATCACAATATTCACGATCAAGTAAATCATTTGTACAAAATGAACAACAATATGGTAGAAATCAAAGAAGTAAGAATTACTATTACCCATTTTAATTATTTAAACTCAATGACACAGCAATTTATCCTTGAAAATTTTAGATATCCCATCAATCTTTTAACAAGTGAACTTTTATAATTTGATCCGATATTATATGTGATCACAATCTACTATTGTCTAGTTATGCATTCATAAAAAATGTCTGAAATATCTCAACTTCGTTTTCTCTGTGAAAAAAGACACTGGTGAGGAGTCCCACAATGGGACGAAACGGCCGTCTAGTGTTCCCAGGTTTTCTATGGTGGCCTAGCTTCTATTGACTTATGATCTCAACTACTGACACTGGAATAGTTGGTAATGTAGTTTAAGCACTTAAACATTTTATACACCTTATACTTTCTTGTATTGATTTAGCAGTTTATCTAAGCTCATCAGAATGGTAATCAATCTAAACAGTTACTTATCATGAACAAATTAAACATGGTATCATTAGATAAACATTAATGACTACTTACGAACAACGATACTGAATTTACTATCAGTGTTTTATTGAATTACTACAACACTTCAGGAGTGTGGTAAAAGTTAATTATTTTGTGCGAACAGTGATACATATGTACATATATATATTGCCTGTGGGGATATGTGATCACAGTTGTGATCAGAAATCTGTATGAGTAATGACAAATTATACACTTCGACACTTACGCCTGTTACCCCTTATGGAGAATCATAGGCTGCCTCCAATTCACGATGCTATGTGTTCTTTGGTCTGTCTTTTTTTATTTTGCCTTAGAGATTTCAAGTTAGCACTTGCCTCGCAATCCAATTTGATCATTTTCTCAGTGTGACCCTTATCGAACTCCAAAGTCTTTTCCTAATTTCTTCCTCAGCTGGAAGTTGGTTTATTCTTTCCCACAGTACGTTTTTGCTGATAATATCCAGCCAACGAACATTCAGTATCTTACGTAGACAATTGTTTGTAAATACTTGTACCCTTTTGATAGTGATTGCAGTAGTCCCCTAAGTTTCAGCTCCATACAGTAGAACTTTCTTGACATTCGCATTGAAGATTCTGGTTTTCATATTGGTTGACAGTTATTTCGAATTCCCTATGTTCTTCAACTGTATGAATGCGTTCCTTGCTTTGCAAATTCTCACCTTTAAGTTTGCAACAGATTATTTGCGTTTATCGATGATGCTACCCAAATACGGTTCCTTCATTTCTGTTGTTATCTTGATTGCTTTCCGTTTCCATCTTTCTTCTCTTCATTTACATCTTCTAAACCTTGTGCTCTCAAACATTCCACTTCCGACTAATGTTACATACTACTTATATCTATAAACATAAGTAGCATACACCAAAAGCACATTTATATTTAAATATACAAGTTAAGTTGCTTTGAATTGACAGTAAATTTGACTGGTTTTACCTAATTTATTGGTGTATTTCATCAACGTTTAATCTCTAAAACTATGGGGATATATAAAGCTTAACGTCCACTTAATATAACCGTAATTATATCCAGTTTAGTGAAATGTTTCTACAGAACCTTCAGGTAATGAGATGATTAACAAATCTGTAAAGTTAGACCCATTATAAGCACCTGTCTTCTTTACTACGTCTCCCAAAGAACATTTACAGAACATTAGGACGTACAGGTTAAACCGTATTTATCTTATTTGAGTTTTGAAACTCCTTTTTACTTAACATTTATGGCAATACTAAGGACCTTCTATATTTAATATTATAATGAAATAAAGGATCAAGACGTATATTTATTGCGAGACTGAAAGAACTTGTGTTCGAATCTCGTGAGGCGGGATCGTGGATGGGCAATGTTGAGGAGTCTGATACTGAGACGACACGGCCTTCTAATTCTTCCAGGTTTTCCATGGTGGTTTAGCTTCAATTGATTCATGATCTCAACTATTGAAATTACTATAATATCCACAAAAACCCCTTCTGATACTAATCAACATATGTTCACTAGTGACTGAATTCAAGAATTATTTCCTGGAGTTCTAGTGAGAAGAGGTGATCAGTGAAGTTTAACTGGGTCTATTGTGAGATATTAACTCACTGAAGACAATGGTGGATGTGTCGCTCAATAACGTGGATTCTTTGAAGTTAGACATTAACACCACTGAATGCCAGCCGGCTCAGCAGTCTAGAGATTAGGCGTTCGTGAGCGGGACTGACAGGTTCTGGGTTCGAATCTTGTGAGGTAAGATCGTGGAAGCGTACTACTGAGGAGTCTCACAATAGTATGAAACGACCGTCCAGTCCTTTCAGGTTTTCCATAGTGTTCTAGCTTGAATTGACTCATGATTTCAATCACTGAAATTATTATAATATCCGCGAAAACCCCTTCTGGTTTATTTATTCAACATTAAAGGAAAACTGTACAGACATTTATTAACAGAGGATCTAGGGTTTGATCTTATATACAAGTGATAGGCCTTAATTTTCGAACAGTTCAAAATAAGAATGAAATTTCAACGATTCTCATTATATTCACTCGTTGTTGTTTTACTTGTATCTTCTCATTGTTATATAGAACTGCGATTGATCAGTTTCATGTTGGCATATATGCGTCTTGTACGGAATGCCTCGATATAGCTTTAAGTCACAAGCTTTATAATCAAGGATGGATAGTGGCTGGCATTGAAATCCAGTAAGCGCGTTTCGTCCTATTAGGGACTTGTCAGCTGGATTTACTTGCACCCGAGAGTTGATGTTCACTCCGGGATGCAGGTACATCCAGATGACGAGTCCCTAAAAAGACGAAACGCGCTTTCTGGATTTCCCTGCCAGCCACTATCCATCTTTGCTTAAAAAGATACTCATTATACTTTAATCGAAATGTTGCATTTAATTTTACTGTTAGACACATTTCTTATTCACTTTAATTTATATTTAGATATTAATGATGATTATTCAAATCGAATGGGCCATAGTGAATTGAAACCAATACAAGTTGTAGTAGCCTTATATGATTATGATCCAACTACTATGTCACCAAATATTGATGGTGCACAAGAAGAATTACCATTTCGAGAAGGACAACTTATCAAGGTTGGTTAAATTATTTTTTTATCAGAAGGGATTTTGTGGAGATTTTAGTAATTTCAATAGTTGAAATCATGAGTCAACTCAAGCTAGACCACCATGGAAAACGTGGAAGCACTGGACGGCCGTTTCGTCTTATTATGGGGCTCCTCAACAAGGCGCATTCATGATCCCGCACCCAGCGAGGTTCGAACCCAGGACCTATTAGTCTCACGTGCAAGCACTTAACCACTAGATCACTGAGCTAGCCGGCATCCAGCGGTGTTAATATTCCATACTAGGACGAAACAACCGTCCAGTGCTTCCAGGTTTTTCATGGTGGTCTAGCTTCAATTGACTAATGATTTCAACTATTGAAATTATTTTTTGCCTAATAATAAACACATATTAATTGATTTTGTTTCATTATGAATATTCTGAGTTAAAAAACAGTTCAATCAATTAGTTGCGTAATGAAGGAAGACTAAACTTATACATGAACATTTTTGTTGATAGACAAATAATAATCCTAACAGTTGCCAAGTTAACGAAAAAATCTAAGTAATTGTGGTGTATGCTACTTATGTTTATAGATATAAGTAGCACGTAACGCCAGTCGGAAGTGGAATGTTTGAGAGCATAAGGTTTAGAAGATGTAAATGAAGAGAAGAAAGTAGGTGACTAAAAGCAATCAAGATAACAACAGGAATGGAGGAACAATGAAGCTAGTAAGAGATAATTCAAAGAAAATGTGCAAGTGGTGTATTTGATGTATGATTTTCACATTGTACTAGACCATTGTGTGATTATGCATTGAACAATCAATTGGTCTTCTCCACCTGAATTCTCGTTCAAGCAAATAAATAATTCACTTAATCATTATCAGCCAGCTCAGATGTATATCACTTTTTTCTTATGATTTAGTGATAGTTAGTCATCTGTCCGCTCTACCGCTCACATTGGTTGTACATTGAGAAATGGATCTCCTAGACATTGATATAAATTTGGTTTATTTAATCCATGCTGCAAGGGTTGAATAATCACTTGGTTGTAGATTAACTGAAAAAAACGGCTAACGAAACAAGATTGACAAATGACAACACTAAAACTAGTTATGACGACCAGTCAGAAACAAGATCTTTAGGACGGACTAATTTAAAACCTTTGAAATAAACAAAGTACTCATTTCTACTCGAAATAAGGTTTGATGCTAGTTTTTGATTGAGATCATGAACCGATCGATGTTATACCACCATTAGAAACCTGGGAGCATTAGATGGCCGCTTCTTCCTGTCAGGTAGAGACAGGTATCTACCTCACTACAATGGAAGATAGTCACGCAATTTCGTGGATTGATTGAAGTTAGACATTAACACCGTTGGATGCTGGCTAGCTCATTGGTCTACATCTAGCATTCTCTGTTCTTGTTCTCTTTTCTTAGATCTTCTTAACCTTCTGACTCCAGGTATTTCACTTTCGACATATTACTTATATCCGTCAACATCAGTAGCACACACTACAGTATCACTTTAGGACAATCTTACTCATATGTTACACCATAAAGTGATGCAGTCACATGGTGGTCAGTGGCCAGCGATTGGTTCATACGCCATTTGTTCACTCAGGATACTGATTTGGAATCAATGTTTCCCAACTCCGCGTTCATCAACCCAGTTAAAGAGCCAGACATCCGCTTCTCATCCTCTGAATTTCGCAAACAATACCCCTGTCTCGAGAAGGCAGTGAGTATGACTTCACTGGTAGTGGCTGTATACGCGTGTCCATTTGATAACATTTGAAGAGGGAGAGCAGGCTCTCCCTTGGCCGTAACAGAGCATTTGGGGGGCCACTGCTGACCATCTTTAGGATGTGACTTTTCGGCTCCCAATGAAACGTCTTAACCACTGGAGTTCAATTGGTATCGGATGTGAAACATTTAAATGTCTTATCAATATTCAGTGATCAACAGACACATCTCAATCACATATTTTTTTTATTATACCATAAGCTGTCAGAAATAAATAATATCCACAAATTAATAACTTATTTGTATTTATATGGTTAAGATCATGAGTCAGTTGAAGCTAGATCAACATGGAAAACCTGGAAACGCTGGATGCGCATTGCTGAGGAGTCCCACAATAGGATGAAACGTTTCCAGGTTTTCCATGTTGATCTAGCTTCAACTGACTCATGATCTTAACCATTAAAATTAACATAATATCCACAAACCCCATCTGATATTTGTATTTAACTAACTTTATAATCTATTTAGATTCTTACTGAATGTGATGAAGATGGATTTTATCTTGGTGAATGTAATGGTCTACGTGGATTAGTTCCATCAAATATGGTTTCTGAATTACAATCACATTCATTAAGATCACAAAAAATTAATCATTCAATAGATTCTCATTCAAATCTAATAGATATGAATCAACAATCATCAGATCAACTTAATAAAACTTATTCAACTGATATTAATTTACATGGACAAATGAATTCACCAAGTCAAAATTATTATACAACTAAAAAATATGATCCATTAATTTCACAAACGAATTCTGTTCCTCGAAATGTAAGTTAAAGTATATTTCTATATACATAGTTATGAAAATATAAATCCTGACATTATTCAATTCACTTGGTGTTATGATACTTGTATTTTCCAATTGTTATTTTGAGACTGCAATTGATCAGTCTCTTGTTAGCATATGTGCATCCAGTAAGGATTGCCTAGATATTGTTTGACGTCACAAGATTTTTAAGCAAAGATTGGAAGTGTCTAGCTGTGGTTCGTCCTATTTGAGACTCGTCAGCTGGGTGTACCTGCATCTGAGAGTTGATGTTCACTCTGGAACTCCAACCCAGTACCGTTCGCTTCAAAGGACATCGCGATATCCACTTAGCTACTGAGTCCTGATAACCGCTCGCTTGTGCAATCGGATGAAGTTTAAATTCACTTGGTGTTATTATACTTGTAACTTCTAATTGTTATTTAAGACTGCAGTTGCTTAGTCTCATGTTGGTATATATGCATCCTGTGCGGATTGGCTTGATATAGCCTTAAGTCACAAGCCTTTTAAACAAACATGGATAGTGTCTGGCTGTGGAATCCAGGACATGCGTTTCGTCCTATTTGGGACCCGTCAGCTGAAGTGGACAGTACTGGGTCCGAGTCCCAAAGTGAACATCAACTCTAAAATGCAGGAACATCCAGCTGACGAGTCCCAAATAGGACGAAACTCGCATTATGAATTTCACTGTTAGCCACTTTCTATCTTTCCTTACAATATTAGTTGTATTATTGTAACCATTACAGATAATCTTTTTTAGTGATTTTTTCGCTTACATTCACTAAAAATCAGTTCATTAATGTGGTTTGTTTTATACCAAAAAATCAATCAGAATCATTAAAAGATCCATTTAGTAACTCATGTTATAATAATTCATTGAAATGCAAGATCATAATGTGTCGAAAAAAAGAATTTTAATCTCAGTATTTACATAATTAGAATAATAAGAATGCATAGTTAAGTAATTGGTTAATGCTTAGTGAACTGTACTTTCTAAAGCAAAGCTAGACCACCATGGAAAGCCTAAAAGCACTGGATGGCCGTTTCGTCTTAGTATGCGACTCCTCAGCGAGGCGCATCTACGATCTCAAATCGCGAGATTTGAACCCAGAACATATCGGACTCGTATGCGAACGCTTAATCTAAAGACCCCTGAGTTGACATCCAACGGTGTTAATATCTAAATTCAACCAATACATTAAATTGCTCCACCCTCCACCATTGTCTTGAGTGAGTTACTATCTCACAGCAAACTCGGTTTAAATTCTGTTTCATAAATACATTTAGATTACATACACGCTGATCGTTCTCCAAAATGTTTTTCCACTTTTCTTGTTAATACAATTAATCGTTGCAAGATTTCTCAATCCTCAATGAGGGGATTGATGAAATATCTTTGATAATTACATTATAATACGCTTAGACTGAAGTTACTAAGTTTGAGTTCCTTCGGTTCAGGATCGTAGGTGCGCACTTCTAAAGAGTCCCATACGTGAATGAATGGTCGCGCGATCATTCATGGATCGATTAAAGGTAGACATCAACACCGTTAGATGCCTACTCAGTGGTTTAGAGGTTATGAGTTCGAGCGTGTGACCTAGGGTCCTGTGTTCAAGTCCCTTTGGTGCAAGATTGTCAACTGAAGCTAGACCTCCATAGAAAACCTGAAAGCACTGGACGACCGTTTCGTCCTATTGTGGGACTCCTCAACAGTGCTTATCCACGATCCCACTGAAGGGATTAGAACCTAGGACCTATCGTTTCATTAATCCCTAATCAAATCATCTATTTCACGTTAAATAGATAAAAATTTAATAGTTGCGTTCATGAGTCAACTGAAGCTAGATTACCATGGAAAACTTGGAAGCATTGGACAGCCATTTCGTCCTAGTAAAAGAATCCTCAGTTCAATGCTCCCAGGTTTTCTATGATGGTCTAGCTTCAATTGACTCATGAACTCAACTATTGAAATTATTACAATCTCCACAAAACCCCTTCTGATACATATTTTTAAACTGAATTAGAGAAGCAGAATTTCTTGAAATTATTTATTCACTACTATTAAAGTAACTACTTCTATGAATTTAATGGTCATCTTGTTGTACTGATAAGGTAATGATAACATGAACCTGTAATGGCTTTGCTTGGTTAATCGATCACCTAGATAATTCATCAAGTTGATCAACAGACTTACTTACTGCTGTTACACATCGTGGAGGAGCATAGGCCTTCCACCAACACTCTCTATTCAACCCTGTCCTGGGCAATCCTTTCCAGCTCTTTCCAGTCATGATTCATCCTTGTCATATCTGCTTCTATTTCCCAACGTAACGTGTTCTTTGACCTTCCTCTTTTCCGCTTCCCTTCAGGATCCCAAGTTAGCACTTGCCTCGTGATGCAGTTTGATGATTTGCGTAATGTATGTCCTATCCATTTCCATCGTCTTTACCTAAATTCCTGTTCAGCTGGAAGCTGGTTTGTTCTCTCCCACAGAATTCCGTTGCTGATGGTATCTGGCCAATGGATGTTGAGTATCTTGCGTAGACAGCTATTTATAAATGCTTTTACCTTCTTGATTATGGTTGTAGTAGTTGTGCAAGTTTCAGCTCCATACAGCAAAACTGTCTTGACGTTCGTATTGAAGATTGTGACTTTGATATTGGCTGAAAGTTGTTTTGAGTTCCATATGTTCTTCAGCTATAGGAATGTTGTTGTTGCTTTGCCAATCCTCGGCTTTACGTCTGTATCTGATCCTCCTTGTTCATTGATGATTCTTTTCAGGTATGCGAAGGATTCTACATCTTCCAGAGTTTCGCCACTAAGTGTGATTGTGTTAGTATTCTCAGTGCTGTATTTGAGGAACACTTAACCACAATCGAAATTGACTGTAGGAATAGTTGCTATAATCCTATATATATATATATGCCTAGTGGTACGTTGTATCTAAATGACTGATTGATTTTCATATTGATTGTTTATTGATTTATTATTATCGTTATTGAATAATTTTTCTGATTAGCGTTTTTTCAACGAGTTAGATTTCTACGGGATAGGATCGCTAACCCCATGCCCAATCCTTCTCCTTTATCCGGGCTTTAGACCGGCAGTAGCCCCAGAGGGGCTTCAAGAGGATTTATTATTATCAGAGGGGTTTTTTGGGAAATTTTAGTAATTTCAATAGTTGATGTTAGACATTATCACCGTTGGATGCCGGTTCATTGGTCTAGTGGGCGGAATCGTGGACGCGCACTTCTGAGGAGTCCCATATCAGAACGAATCGGCCATCCAGTGCTTCCAGGTTTTCCATGGTGGTCTAGCTTCAATTTGACTCATGATTTCAACTACTGATATTATAATTAATAATTATTAATTATTTTAAATAAAGATTATGTAATTATTATTTATTATTTCTTTTAATCATTTATAGATGGATTTTATGAATGAACATTCATATCATCCACAAATGGCAATACCTGATTATATTGAAATAAAAGATTTACAATCTAATGAATTAGAACAAGATCGTAATCTTCATTATTCCCAATCTCAAACAAAACATACTACTGCTACTGCTCCTGCTACTACTACTGTTACTACTACTATTACTACTACTGAATTAAATCAAAATACAATGAATCAAATTATACCAAGTAAATTAGAATTAAATGACTTATATTTACTTTTTATTTCAGATACATTACATCATAAACCACCAATGGAATCAATACAACAACAAATGAATCAACAATCAAAAATTATGATTGCTATTTATGATTATGATCCACATATATTAAGTCCTAATCCAGATATTGATGTAAGTTAAGAAAGAAATCAACTGTATTGTTATTTTATCTTTTCTGGTTAGCCTTGTTTTTTATATCATCTAGCGAATTAGTTCTCTATAGGATAGGATGGGTTGTTAACCCAATGATCAACCCTTCTCATGTATCCGGACTAGGGACCGACAGTCACCCTAGAGGGGCTTCAAGCGGTGATTAATTTTTGAAATAAGAAGTGAAAGTGAGAATAAATAACCTTTTGTAGTTATCCTAGCTTGGAGTAAGACAATGAAAATCAATGAATATATATGTGTATATAACTGGATTCCAAACTGATGATTTGTTAGTGTTATGTCAATTATAAAACTTGGGAGTATTAAATTTATAAGCAAAGATGGATAACGGCTAACAGTGGAATCCAGGAAGAGCGTTTCATCCTACTTGGGATTCGTCAGCTGGGCGTACCTGCATCTCAGAGTTGACTCAAACCCAGTACCGTACGGTTCATATGTCATCACGTTATCGACTTAGCTACTGAGTCCTGATAGTCACCAGTTTGTGCAATAGGGTGAAGTTTAAATTCCCTTGGTATTGTTTACTTGTATCTTCCTACTGATGTTTAGGACTGTAGTTGAACAGTCTCTTATTGGTATATGGACATCCTGTGCGGACTGCCTCGATATAGTCTTAAGTCACAAGCTATATAAGCAAAGTTGGATAGTAGCTAGCAGTGGAATCCAGTAAGAGCGTTCCGTCTTATTTAGGACTAGTCAGTTGAGTGTACCTGTATGTCAGAGTTGATGTTCAATCCGGGATTTGAACCCAGTACTGTTCGGTTCAAATATCACCGCGTTACCCACTTAGCTACTGATTCCTGATAGCCACTCACTTTTGTAATAAGGTAAGGTCTATGTGTTCTTAACTTCGTGTCATGGAAATTACAGAGGTCCTTCGTTTCAAGTATAAGTAATAATCGTGGCGAGACTCTAATTTATGGACTAGCCAATCAGAAGCGTTTTAAAGATTTCAAGGTTACGGCGCCAACATCAGCACTTAATGCTAACGTACGATCGGTTCACAGGGGATTTTATACAAAAGACGATAACTGAACGGCTATAACAAATAAAACTGCGAGACTATAATTTGTGGACGAACAAATCAGTATAAGATAACAGATCTCGTATTTTGCCTCGAAAGTCTTTCATCCATTTCGCTAAATAAATTTCTGGCATTATAGCTGATGTCAGTTCGTGATGAAAACTCCATATATAATTCCTAACTAATGCAAATTATGACAATTATTGCGAACTGGATAATAAAAGCACCAGTAACACTGGCTGCAGTCAGGTACTACAATATATACGGATGTTTGGAGAGCGTACAGACTCCTACATAGGCTTGATTATGTGAATCATTTCGTTATCCACAAGTAGCATTTTGTGCACTCATCAACCGGTGTGCACATAAACACTATTGAAGCTATATGTTCGAGGCTGAAAGAATTTTTGAAACTTTATCATGGCTCCAGAGGCCGATTATTCTGTAGCTGTATGGATGATTCCCACTACTGTAGTCATTACGATTTTAGAACCTCTTAACCTCTTTCTAACCTTGACAAGTTTTTGAACCACATATAAGAAGTGTATCCATTTTATTTTCTTGGTTTTATATTAACATATTTTGACTCTATACTGACTGTTTACTGATTGGCTAATATTTCTCAAGGTCACCTGAGATTTGTTCAAGGTTGTCCATAAATTAGAGTCTCGCCCATTCTATTGATTTTTTTTGGGGGGTTGTCTATTTCTATAGGCTGAATTATCCTTTCGAGCAGGTGAACAAATTCTCATTTATGGTAATATGGATGATGATGGATTTTATTATGGTGAAACAAAAGATGGTCGTCGTGGTCTTGTGCCTTCAAATTTTTTAAATTCTTATAATAATGAAATTCATTATTTAAATAAACAAAAAAATTTTACAAATTTACATGATTATGATCAAGAAAAAATGCAAAATCATAAAGATCAATCATATTCAATGGATCCATTAATTCGAATATCGAATCGAACAAATTCATCACAATTATATAATAATAATAATAATAATACAAATTATGTTAGAAATACGAGATCAGAAGTAAGTGTCTATGACATGATTAGATATTTAAATATGAGCACATGAATATTGGTATATATGAAGGTATCAAATAGATATGCGCTACACAAATGATTCGATTAAGATCATCAACTGTGGTGTTTGAATGAACTAATGATATCTTTGTACTTGTTGAATACTTAGTTTCGAATTCTAAATGCAGTACAATCGTTTGTGGTTATCTAATAGTTCTTGATCCGATAACGGTATTTCTGGGATTATTAGTTTATACTACAATTCAAATACTTCTAATCATTATATCAACTCAAGATACAGGAGCCCATATGTACCATTGGTTTTGAATAAGGGTTTTCTAACTCCCTTAGGTGGACTGTCCGTGTCCATCGACCTGGTTAGAGTGTCTAATATTTTCTTTTAGTCCTCTGAATTTCGTAAACAACATTAATGCAACGAGAAGGCAGTGAGTAGAACTTCCGTGGCAGTGGTTGTATGCATGTGACCATGTGAAAGTATTTGGAGTGAAAGAGCTGATTCTCCTCAGTCTTGGCCGTAACAAGGCATTTTCGGGGGCGCAGAGATAGCTAAAATTTATTACCCTCATGAATAATAAAACGAATAATTAAGTGAAGAAAATTTTATTTACAACCATTTCCATTTCTAGAAATTGTGTACTTTTATTTACAGTACAAAATTAATTAGATTTTCAAACAATATGTGTTAATATGGATGAATATAAGAATTGTAATCTAAGGGGGCGGGATCGTGGATGCGCATTGCTGAGGAATCCCATACAAGGACGAAACGGCCGTTTAGTGCTTCCATGTTTTCAATGTTGATCTAACAAACATCGACTCATGAATTCAAATATGTCTAGACATTTGATAGACTATGTGTTAACACTTCATCTAAGGTAATAGAATATCGGAAGACTAATTGAATCACTGTTAATACCTATATTGTTCTGTATTCACTAAAAGTTGATTTCAATTAATGAAAACTTATAATTATGATTATTAATTAGTTAACCGAAAGTGACTAAGTGTAAGGTGTAGATACAAAGAATGTATTTATAAATAGAATGTTAACATCAAGTAAGTTAATGTAGAAAATAGTTGGATTCATCCACAGATAAGGCTGCATAAATGGGACATTAAGGAAAAAATAACCTGAAAATTGAAATCCCTATAGGATTATTGAAATTTTATAATCATTAGATTAGATATGGTACTTTAGTAGAACTTCGTAAGTACGTACATCAGTTCGAGTTGTCATACCACATTAGCACACACACACAATTGTCAATTCAAATACCATAGTTGTAGAGGTAGTTAAAGTATAAGCAGTAATCTGAAAGATTAGGGCTTGAAGATGTTATTCAAGGAGTATAATCCAGTGAAATAAATTTGGAAAGAGAAAAAAAGAGACAAGGAGAATTCAGAAGATCAGCATTTGGGAGAACACAAAGAGTTGATGCACCTGTGCCATTGCAAACGATTTTCAGTTATGTCACATTTAAGGTCTCTAACCATCGGTTGCTAACATCACGCGGATCCTAATCAGGTAGTCTACACCTACCAACATGATGACTCAGTCCACTTGTCAATGACTTCATGAATTTGTGTCATGTTTTGGTTTGGCGGCCCCTATCTTTCTTCCAATCTACTCCTACACCATAAAGCATCGCACGTCGGCGCGTGTACTATGTTTAGATAAGATGATAGTGAATAATAATATCAAATCTATTTATTGAATATTTTTCTTTACAATTTCAAGATCATAATAGAAAGAAACCTGTTCATAAAAAAGACTTCTTTCTCTCTGAAAAATTATTTTCTATTTTATTTAATAAAAACATTTTAGCCAAATTCTGATCGAACTAAACTTGTGCATAATACACGATCCAGTTCACCTTGTACACAAACAAGATCATATACTACTTCTAATAATGATGCTGTAATAAATACAAACATCAATTCAACTAATTATCATCGAGATGAATTACCTACGAATGATATGGAACGTTTTCCAGAGAATGAAGACAATCCAATAATTGTAATGGATTTAAATCCGATATCAAACAATTCACATGTAAGTCTTTTTTTCCTATAAACTGTTATCACATCAAAGAATCCATTTGTGACGAGTTTTTTTGTTTTATAGAAGCTCCCGAATGCCCTGGTACCGTCGAGGGTGAGGAGAGTCAGCTCTCTCTCTTGAAATACTTGCACATGTCCACGCGTATACATCCACTACCACGGAAGTTCTACTCACTGCTTTCTCATGACGCGACTGTTGCTTATAAAATTGAGAGGACGAAAAGAGAATATCTGGCTGTTTAACTGGGTTGGTGGATATGAAAATTCATCTGGGGGAGTTGGAAAACCCTGATTCCAAACCAATAGTGCGCCTGGGCTCCAGGATCCTGAGGAAAAGAAAGGGTCTATGAACCAATCGTTGGTCACTGGATACCATGAGATTGCATCTCCTGACGTTGCTCCACTGCCTTTTGGATCAGACCTTTAGGTCGAAGGCTCCGGAAATGGCCCCAAGAAGTGTCACAGCCCACACACAAATCAAGTGACTTGTGTAGCGCATATGTATTCAGTGCCGCTTTGTACCAATGTTTATGTGTTCAACCAAACCAAAAATAAATAATCACATATTAAGAAATGAAATATTTAAAGGTGTAAACATCCTATTGGACAATAAGTTAACAAATTTGAATTTCAACAACACAAAACATTTTCGAAGTGGTTATCTACTACTTAAATTGACATTTTAGCATATAGTTTAGTTGGTAATACATTTTTGATAAATATATATATAAGTATAGAAAACATGACGAAATTATAATTTATGAACGAACGAATCAGATTTAGGATAACAGGTCTTAGATTTCGGCGCGATATTCATTCATCCATTTAATCAAATAAAGTTTTAATACTTTAGCTGATATCAGTTCATGATGAAAAAAACCATAAACCGAATTCTTAACCCTAAATATCAGTTGTAAATCATAATCTTTATTCTTCACATAGGTTTATAACTCTAATTTAGCTCGAGTAAGTAGGTGGACATTCTGAAAGCCACTATAACGTCACGTGTGTTATGTATGCCCAACCACCGACTGCCCCGACGAGCGATGTTTTGTGATGTAGGAGTAGATTGGAAGAAAGGTAGGGGCCGCCACACCAAAACATGACACAAATTCATGAAATCGTTGACAAGTGGATTGAGTCATTTTGGTAGGTCTAGACTATCTGGTTGGGATCCGCGAGATGATAGCGACCGATGGTAAGAGACCTTGAATGTGACATGACTGAAAATCGTTCGCAATGGTGCAGGTGCATCCACTCTTTGTGTTCTCCTAGATGCTGATCTTCTGAATTCTCCTTGCCTCTTTTTTTCTCTTTCCAAATTTATTTCACTGGATTATACTCCTTGAATAACATCTTCAAGCCCTAATCTTTCAGATTACTGCTTATACTTTAACTACCTCTACCACAATGGGATTTGAATTAACAATTGTATGTGTGTGCTAATGTGGTATGACGACTCGAACTGATGTACGTACTTACGAAGTTCTACGTTGTTACTGACTAACTTACTGAGTCTAACCATATTTAATTACAGGATTTATTATTAAAATATCAGTCATTATTATTCATAACAGTAATACTTCTGTGTGGATATATCAATGCAGAACATTGATATGAAACATCCTTCTGACAATATAAACATCGGTAATGACTAATTGAATCAACAAAGACTAGTATCATGTACATAAAAACAATGTGATTTATCATAGTAATTAAATATGAAACTCTGAAGATCATTATTTAAAGATACTCACTTTAACGCGATCCATATAAATAAAAACTCTTCCAAATAGGTATACTATAGTGTGCACTACTTACAGATAGATATAAGTAGTATGTAGAAAAAAATCAAATTTGAATGATTATTAGCAGAAGATTAAAATCAAGAAAAGATGAAGATAAACAGAGAGTAATTAAGATAACAACAGTTTCGGGAGAATGATAAAGTACGTAAAAGACAAATCAAGGAAGAAGTTTCAAATGAGATTCAGATTTGTGTAGTAAGAATAGAAGGCCTACAACTTATGTTATTCCTTTTCTAGTATGATTCTATGAGTGTCTAGTCTTTTCTTGAATGAGTCAATTGAAGGTGTAGTCAGTCAGTCACTCAGCTACAACGTAGGACCAGGCACATATATGCATCGATTCAAGTTGTCATACCTCACTAGTACAAGATAAACATCGGATTCATAGAAGTAGTAATTTCAGCGGTGGTAATATATAACAGAAAGACTGTGTATAAGGATATAGTTGTTATGCCCCTATAAGAGTAATGAATGGTAACTCTTAGGATCCATTTATGGACCATTACTATGCGTATATTTTTATCGTATAATTGTTGTGTAATTAAACTATTCATATTCATATCTCTCACATCATAAGCTTTATTTTAACCTGTAAACTGTTATTATATGATTTTCCATTCTTGAATTATTCCCTGTCTATTAGTCACTGCCCCCTCATTCACAGCCACATCTGGCTAATTCTTGTACAAATGTTGTTTCATATTTTATTGGTACGATGTGGTCTGTATGATCGGTAAATGAACTCAGTATGTTTGAAATATAATGATCCATATTGCAGAAGCTGAGACTGGTGTTCTGGACTTAACTGACTGGGCTAGGCGGAAAGCAGGACTAATCAGGACTTTAGGCTGCTAGCACATGTTTTACGCGTGCTTGGTCCGATCGATAATTCACTGCTCCTGATTGGCGGCTTTGGGCCATAACAATAGTACAGGAAGAAAGAATTAGTTTACGACATTTCGTTGTACTAGTTACAAAAGAGCCCAATCAGAGATATCGTGGTTGCGAGCCATATGTAGCGAAAAAAATATACATTAATCAGATATCGATTCTTGAAATTCGAACATCTAAGTGGCGATTACTCTATATTTATCTCAAGGATCGATCACTAACTTCTAGTCTGAGCCATGTTAGTAGATACAGAGTACTTGAGTCGAGTCCACGTGACTACCGTAATTAATGATTGGAGACTCTGGGTGACATGGCTCACAGTCGATTACAATGGAGTAGGTGCATACACTCTCTGTCTACCCTTAAACTATAAGATTGAAATCGCTTCATATCTTTCTTTCTACCAACTAATTCTCTCTTCCTGTATTATATCGTTATACACAATCTTTCTTTTATATATTACCATCACTGAATTAACTACTTCTATGAATCCGATGTTCATCTCGTTGTTCTAATGAGGTATGGCAACTTCGACCGATGCATATATGTACCTAGTCCTACGTTGTAGCTAACTGACTGACTGACTGAGGATCGATCAAGAAACAAAAAGAAAGTAAACTTGTAAAGTAAACTTGTTGAAATACTTTGTGCTGAGAATTCTATATTGTACCAAAAAAGCCTTGAGTAATAATAATAATAATAATACCTATGATGTATATATTTTTCTACTTTTTATGTTTTAGAGAAAAGGTAAGTCAAATAAAGATTATGATACAACTTATATGAATCAACGTGATACTGATGTTCCTGATAACTACACAGCAACAACTGGTCCTAATTATACACAACGAAGACGTTCAACAATACGAAGTTTATTTAAACGAGAATAAATTCAAATTCTTTCTTTATCTTTTTTTTTACTTTCTATTTTTTTTCTCTGAAAACAAAAAAAAGAAAGAGAGAAAAAAGAAAAAAAGAAGAAAACAATATTGTCAATGATAATAAACGTTAAATAAGATCATATTATCAAGTTACATTGTTACTATACACTTTACTGTGATATTGTATTGTTTCCATGAAACACATGTACACAAACTTGAATATATACATATTCATATACATACATACATACATACATACATACAACATGGATCTATTTCAACTGTTTGCTTATTTTTCTAATATGAGTAACATAAAAGTGTAATGACAAAAGTAACTGAAAAACAAAAGGATCAAAACAAAAAAAGAGAGAGATGAGTGTTCCCACATTTTATTTTTTTGGGGTGGGGGAAGAGGGGGTGAAAGCAAATGCAGTACTAAATTAATACAACTTTGGTTTAATTGTTTACAATTTTGTGTATAAAAGAGAAGATTCCGTTGTTTGTTTGTTTGTTTGTTTTTTTGAAAAGAAAAAGAAAACAGAACAAAAACGAAAAACGAGTTAGCAACTCAGTTAAGTTTGAAATATAAAAGAAAAAAATAAATAAAGGAGCAAATCATGGATAACAATAAGAGGATATATATATATATATATATATGACCATTTTAAAAACAACAACAACAAAACCAAAGAAACTACATTTTCCAATTCTCTATTCCCATCCACATCCGTTACCTTCCATTCATTTATCCATCAAGATCAACTTTTGTAGAATAAAAGAAAAGTTTTTTTTACAGTAAAATCTAAATTCCATTTCTCTTCTTAATTTTTGTATCATATTTGTAATGGATATTAATTATGTAGTTTGAGATGTAGTAATGTATATTTTATTTTGATGGAGTTTTGTTCTCTAAGCTGAATGAGTTGGGTCATGGAGCTTTCATTGTTCTTCTGAATGATATCATCAATAGCACAAACTTTAGGTAGAAGTGAAGTGTTTGAATTTCTTCACATATGGCTCATAGCTTGTCCTGTAGACCACGATGTTGAACTACATATGGAGCAATTCGAACATTTCGTTTCTATCTGAAGTTTGTGCTGCTGCTGATGATGATGATGATGTCATTCAAAAGGACGACGAATGCTCCATGATCAAACTATCCAATTCAGAGAATAAAACTCCGTCAAAATCATTCACCTGAGCTAGAAATCTTTTTCATCATCTCAAAATGCATATTTTATTACTAAACGATTGATATTTGAATTTAGAAGATTGATCCTTAAACTTTATATGACAATCATAAATGTGATAAGATTAAAGACAATAGACAAGAAACATTAAATCTAGAATTCAATGTTACCTTTATGGTTATTAACAAATTGTAGTAATTCTAGTTTAGATATACCCAGGGGTTAGGTAAGTTTCATAATTAGAATCTAGTAATAAGGTGTTCAAGCAGTAAGTGATCGTTTATTGACCATTCAGTAATAAATAAAGTCATACATGTTTTGTCAGTTAGTATATAGTCAGTAATATGATTGCTTGATTTATTGATAGATTGTCATGGTTGATATTTCAATAGTCAACTATTGAATTATAATACTTCATGTAATTCATTATATACAGTAATAATATATAATTTGATTATATATACTATTATAGTATTTGACGCCAGTATAGGATTGTGGAAATAATTGAGTTTAGATTGATGTCATGAATGGATCAATGTTAGACCATCGTTGAAAACCTGAAAACACTAGATAACAGTGCGATATCGTGGATTGATTGAACTTAGACATGAACACCGTTAAATGCCAGCTCGGTGTGCGAGGCCGAAAGTCATGGGTTCGAGTCCCTTTGCTGCGAGATCTGAGGTGTGCATTGCTGAGAAGTTTCTCATGTACTTAGAAAATTTAGTAGATAAAAAATAAAAGTAACTTCTTTGAGAAAATGTATAACAAAAATGCAATTAGTATCAGAAGGGGTTTTGTGGAGATTGTAGTAATTTCAATAGTTGAGATCATGAGTCGATTGAAGCTAGACAACGATGGAAAACCTTAAAGCACTAAACGGCCGTTTCGTCCTATTGTATAACTCCTCAGCAGTGTTCATCCACGATATCGCCTCGCGAGATTCAAACCCAGGACTTATCGGTCTCACGTACGAGCGTCTAACCTATAGACCACTTAACCGGCCGGTATTTAATGGTGTTAATGTCTAACTTCAACTAATCCACGAAATTGAGCGATACGTCTACCATTGTCATCAGTGAGTTACTATCTCACAACTGACCCCTCTGAACTCCACTGATCACTGCTCCTCAATAGAACGCCAGGAAATACATCTTGGAGACCGACACCAGTGAGTATATATTGATTAGTGTCAGAATGGGTTTTGTGGAGATTGTAGTAATTTCAATAGTTGAGATCATTAGTCATTTGAAGCTACAATTGCTAAGTTGTATGCTTTGTAAAAACTCCTTTTTGTCACAAACTGAAATCAACTAAATAACAAATGAAAACTCGAGAAAACCGAAAATCGAAACTGTACACTATCGCGTTTCGATCTAACGTTTTCAAAGTAATACTTATGTCCTGTAACCTAAAAGTCAAAACTTTATTCTACAATACGGTGTAGATCACCGACGTAGATGATCTATGTCGAATGATTGGAGGCCTACTCGAGTTAGACGGGAATGGTGTGACGAACCAGCTAACGTCGAAGTCACACCTCGTGGTCAGCACCTTACCCTATTGACATATCAAGGTATCATAGATGCTTTGAAGACTGTACAATACAAAGAACGTTATTACAGAAACATATTAGTTAAAGTAGATACAAGCGAAAGAAAGACCACCGCCGCATAGGCCAGTCCACGGCGTACGATTAACTGATGCACGTTGATTGTCTTTGACCTTGACGAGGGGTCAGTGATCTGTACGATATATAGTGACCAAACTGCTGGATGATTTGGCTAGGGCTCAGTGACATTTCACTGGCCCTACAACAGCTATGGATAAGTACTATTAAGAAGTCTCATAAAAGAATAAAATAGTTTAAATTAGTTTATGTTGAGGATGTTAGATCTCCAGAAATTGGTAAATACCTTATATTTGTAATTCTATATTAAAAATCTGAATTTCTTGTTTTCGCTCCACAAGCGCTCATTTTCACCTTCATGTTGTATTTCCCACTTGGGAGAAACTTAAACGCTATTGGGTCGTTATATCTTTTAGTACGCTATCTTGTAACGCTTCCCAAGGACAATTTTATGCTGTATATATACGCTTGATTTGTGTTTGTCGTTATTGTTCGTGCTTTTGGTTGCTCATAAAATATATTCCCTCTCTTCCGAACTTAAACTTCTCTCTCTAGTTAGCGGGGCTAAGAAGCGTCAAAATAGCTAGCTTATCTGTTATTGTGTCACAAAGTCTTCGTTCCGCTCTCAGATTAGGTGAACTGATAATCGCTTCAAACATAACAGTTTCTGAAGAGCATTGTCCGACTGATTAACAGAATTGTAAATAATCCAAAAACATTTGAGTGAATAACAAGGAATATTTCATTATGTACAACGTTAAAGAAATATTCTACCACTTTTCACTCACAAGACATCGATAGAACTAGTGAAGACTCATCTACGTAGATAAAGGTAACGAATATGTCAGTAAAAGAAATCAATAATTTTGTGCACAACCGAAGTACTTTATAATCTCCTATTATTCTAACCAAGTATGATATCTTCTATGACAATCCTTAGATTTTTCTACTTTAGGCATCACAGTTGATGATGATAGTTATAAAATATAAGTGAAATATAATTTTATGTACTTCAGAAAGGGGGTTTTGTGGAGATTGTAGTAATTTAATGATTGAATTCATGAGTCAATTAAAACTAGATCACCATGGAAAACCTGTGAGCAATGGACGGCTGTTTTGTCCTAGTATAGGACTCCTCAGCAGTGCGCACTCATGATCCCGCTCGCAAGATTTGGCTGTAAGCTAGCGATACTACTCAAACGTCCGGATAGAAGTAGGCAGGGCTTGTTTTAATCCTATAGATTATTAATTCCAAAATTGAAAGTTTTAACCACTATTCTGAAGAACGATTACACGAAATAATAATTCATCTGTAGAGTCAATAAAGCAATTAGTAGAGGCTTATAGTTTTAATCACTAAGGTATAAACCACTGAAATTATGGCAATACGATGACAGTTGATTCAACAGAAATAATGTGATATCTTTCTAACATAAGCATAGAACTAAGTTATTGACTTGGATTATTATTTCAGTGATTGAAATGTAAGTAGTACCAAATGTTTTGTTCAGCGTTCTAGTCCGAGTTACTTAAGGTAAGTTATTAAGTGTGATTTAATACGGACTATTTATCCCTACTACCATAAACTAATTCTCAAAGTTGAATTCACGAGTTGATCTCATCTAGACCACTATTGAAAACCTGAACCAAATGTCCTGGGCTTGAGTCCCGCGTACTAAGTCATGGATTTGCACTGCTGAGGAGTCCTATAGTAGAACGAAACAGTCATTCAATGCCTCCATGTTTTCAACGGTGAACTAGACTAGTTCTACTCGTGAATTCAAATGTGAAACTACTACAATCTTCACAAATCTCCATACTGATAATAAATTAATTTGTTAAATTTATGCAACAGATTTTATTAGTTCACAATTTAACTATTTAAATATTCCCATTAGTTTCTATAGTTATACATCCACATTAATGATTCAAAAGAATGATCAAGTATAAGGCAAATACATCTTGTTCACATCGTTGTAACATATGAGTTTAGGATTATTTGTAAAATCCAATCCAATCCATGTTAAATTATCAATGTTGAAACTATTAGTTTGAATAATTCATTATTTGTATTATTTATTTGAATCTTCCTATTTTGATGTTTAGAATTACAGTTGATCAGTCTCTCTTATTGGTATATGTGAATCCTGTACGGATTATCTTAAGTCACAAGTATTATAAGTAAAGATTGATGGTGGCTAGTAATGGAATCCAGGACAACGTGATGGCATTTGAAGTGAACTGTACTGGGTTCGAGTCCTAGAGTGAATATCAACTTTGGGATACATGTACATCTAACCGACGAATCCTAAATACGATGAAACGTGCGTCCTGGATTTCACTGCCCGTCACCACCTATCTTTGAATAACTTGAATAGTTTATCAGTCAAATGAAATTGTGATATTAATTTAAAAAGTGGCCATGCTTAAGGTAAATATGCTACATGAAGTTGCGAGATTTACATCACTTTATACAGCACGTCCTCACAATTGATTGATCACTGGGTGGTACACCTTGCTGACGTGTGCCAAGTAGCACAAAACCGAGGTCCAGGTTTTCCTGTTGACTACCTCCAACCACCATCTAACAGCACATGGTATTCCACTAAATACTTGATATTATTTATAATTACAATTTTTTTACTCTATACTACTCATTTATCTGGATTGTTAACGACTTGGATGTATAACTGAAGAATCTGATGGGAATTTATTGAAAAGAATATCTTTCATCCATATATCTGTATTTCATGATTGTTACCAACCCTCTTTAAAAGAATTTTAATATCAGTAAGAGAGTTCAAATTAGCTTCTCTTAATACCACAAATCTAGACGACACAGAACCAATTCAGTGACAAGAACAGTCAATGAAAAGCTATTAAAATGAAGTGAAACATATTTTGTCCGCAGTATATTATTTATAATGTCAATATGATTCTACTGTTTACGTACAAACTCTTGTAAATCCAGTTTAAGAAGTGATTTGCAATATTTAGTTTGATTTTTATCCTATTCATTTTCTTTCTTCTACATAGTTCCTCATTGCCCCCAAATGACCTGGTACGGCCGAGAGTGGGGAGAGTTCGCTCTCCTTCAAATACTCTCACATGGCCACGCGTATACAACCACTGCCACGGATGTCCTACTCACTGCCTTCTCGTAATGGGGGTGTTGTCTACGCAATCGAGAGGACCGAAAGCTAATGATCGACAATTTAACCGGGTTGGTGGACACGGAGGATCAATCTAGGGGAGTTGGAAAACCCTCATTCCAAATCAATGGTGCACATGGACTCCAGTATCCTGAGGGAACAAATGGCGTATGAGCCAATTATTGGTCACCGGCTACCATGAGACTGCATCTCCTTACGTCGCTCCACTGCCTTGTGGATCAGACCTTCATGTTGAAGGCTCTGGATGTGACCCCCTAAGAAAACCACCTGCTTCGGTTTGGGCACCCGGGCAGTATCACAGTCCTCACACATATCAAATGAGATATGTATGGCGCATATGTATTTGGTGCCTCCTTGTACCAATACCTATGTGTTAAAATAAATAAATAGTTCCTCATCAGTAAGAACTGCTTATTACGATGTTACATGTTTTAAATATATTGATGTATCTCATGATTTTGTTAATCATTAGTTGGAAACTGGCAAAACAACTCAGTTGACTAAATAATATTCGATTGTAAGTATATGGTTGCGGAGATTGTGGAGATTCATTAAGAGCATGAACCGATCAATGTTACACCACTGTTGAATACCCGAAAGCACTAGCTAGCTGTTCCGCCCCAATATGGTACTTCTCAGTAATCTGCATAAACGAACTCCCAATTGGGAATTGAACACTTAACCTGTAAACCACTGAGTAATAATTCAAGTGTTAGTGTATAACTTCAATCAATCGGCGATATTGCGCGACGATCTTCCATGATCTTCGGTAGGTAATTGCCTCACATCCGACAAGGTTGAACTCCAATATCCACAGCTTCTCACTAGAACTTCAGAAACCTATCAAAGCTATTCATTTGTGAACCCATGACTATTATCAGTAGTATTCTCACTATTGAAATCGTTAACTGGAAACAACCAGATTACTATAATGTTTACAAACATTCACTGTACAAAATGGTCTAATCATTATTCACAAAGACATAAGCAACCCAAGACAAACAGTAAGAGGATACTGACATGTACCATAACTTTTAATTTTATTATAAAATATTTTACGACTACTACCCATTCAAATACAACACGTAAAAAATAATGACGAGAAAACATACTTTACATTAAAGATTCTTTAAATTAGAGAAAAATAAGTATCAGAAGGGGTTTTTGTGGATATTATAGTTGTGGTGTGTGCTACTTATACTGACATAAGTAGTATATGACGTTACTCGTGAACAGAAAGTCTGGCAGCAGAGAGCCAAGAGGATCGAACAGTAAAGAATGGAAACAGAATGCAATTTCTATGAAAATGCAAGAACAATGAAGTCTGAGTCGTTATAAGACAATTGATGGACATTCTGCAAATTACGTATTTACTATTTGATTGTTAGATTTTATAAACAAGTTCTGTAATTTTGAGTCAAATACATTAGATTGTCCTCACTGGTGTTCTTGTTCACTAAAATAGTAGTTTCAATGGTTGAGAGGTATTTCCTGGAGTTCTAGTGAGAAGCAGTGACTAGTAGAGTTCAACCGGGTCAGTTGTGAGATAGTAACTCACTGATGACAATGATAAATGTGTCGTTCAATTTCGTGGATTAGTTGGAGTTAGACATTAACACCGTTGGATGTGAGCCAGCTCAGTTGTCTAGTGGTTGAGCGCTCGCGCGAGAAACTGATAGGCCCTGGGTTCGAATCTTATGAGGCGGTATCGTGGATGAGCACTGCTGAGGAGTCCCACAATGGGACGAAACAGCCATCCAGTGTTTCCAGGTTTTCGATCGTTGTCTAGCTTCAATCGGCTCATGATCTCAGCTACTGAAATTACTATAATATATCCACAAAACCCCTCTCTGATTATAATCACTATATGCTTACTAGTGACGGTCCCTAAAAGGTATTTCCCAGAATTCTAATGAGAAGTAGTGATCAGTGGAATTCGACCGGTTTTTTTGTGAGATAGTAACTCACTGAAGAAAATGGTGGACATGTCGTTCAATTTTGTGGATTATTTGAAGTAAGACATTAACACCATTGGATGCCGGCCAATTCAGCGTTCGGGCGCGAGAAGGGATCTTGGATGCGCATTGCTGAGGAGTCCCATACTAGAACGAAACAGCTGTCCAATGCTTCCAAGTTCTCCATGGTGATCTAGCTTCAATTGACTCATGATATCAACTATAGAAAAAATAAGTGTAACATGTGCTTATCCCTTTTATCATAATAAAGAAATTTAACAAGCAACAAAACAAACTTGTATATCAACTATTTACAAGATTTTATTATTATTCAGTATATAACATAGAAATAATTAAATAACAATATAAAACAGTAATGTTATTTCATTTATGTACAATCAATCGTGAATGTAATACAATACAATATATAATGTTGGACAAAAGAAAAAGAGAAAAAAGTACCTCCCCCCTACACACACACACACACAAGTATTCGCATAAGTTCTTTTTTTGTATTTTACATTATATTCAAGCTAATTTTTGTTTTTTCCAAATAGGTGTATCGTCTTTTTTAACTTCTTCATCTGGATTATGAAAAATCGGATTCGGTTGTGTTCTAAAAGTAAATGATAATAATAATGGTGGTAATGGTAATAGTAATAGTGATAATAATAATAATAGTGGATATGAAAGTGATGATATCAAAGTTACATAATACAAACATATTCATACTTAATATAACTATTACCAAGTATAAATGCACTGTTTCATTTAGTCGACTATGATATAATGTAAAGCTGAGGATAAACATGCAGCTCCACCTGGAGCACCTCTGAGGCTACTGCCAGTCCTAAGCTCGGATAAAGTAAGAGAGTTGAGCATGGGGTTAGCGACCCCATCCCGTAGAAAACTAACTCGCTAAAAAACGCTAACCAGAAAAACAAGAAAATTATAACCATTTAAATGGACATAGATTAAACATACATGTCAAAATGAACAAATAACTATGAAATGTTACATTTGAAGGTAGAATACATGCATAAGTTGTAAATAGTTTAATAACAAGTTGATTTTGATCCATTACTTACATATTGTGGGACAACTAACCGAATAATAACAATAATATCATATACGTTTTATTTATTTATTTGAACACATATATATTGGTACAATGGGGCGCCAGATACATATGCGAGGGCTGTGATACTGCCCGGGTGCCCAAACCGAAGCAAGTGGTTTACTTATGGGGTCACACCCAGAGCCTTCAACATGAAGGTCTGATCCACAAGGCAGTAGAGCATCGTAAGGAGATGCAGTCTCATGGTAGCCGTTGACCAACGATTGGTTCATATGCCATTTGTTCGTTTAGGATACTGGAGTCCATGTGCACCATTAGTTTGGAATTAGGGTTTCCCAACTTCCCTAGGTGGACTCTGCGTGTCCACCAATCCGGTTGGGTTTCGAAAACAACACCCCCGCCACGATAAGGCAGTGAGTAGGACTTCCGTGGCAGTGGTTGTATAAGCGTGGCCATATGAGAGCATTTCGAGAGGCAAAGAGAACTCTCCCCACTCTCTGCCGTACCACGGCATTTGCGGGCTATACGTACGGTAACTACGTAATGAATGCAATATGGTGATGAGATTATGAACGACTATTCACAAAGATACTCGGGACATGTGTTACATATTTATTTAAGTATATAAAATTTGGTATAACAAAGCAGAAAAACGTAGAATGTGCCACAAAAAGTATGAATAATATTGTGGGGAAAAGATAGTCAACTTGGAATGAAAATAATAAATAAAAAGATGAGCGATTTGTGGAGACTGTAGTATTTTCACAAATGAAATCGCGAACTGATCTTGGTTAGACAATCAACGAAAACCTGGAAGCACTGAGTGGGCGCTTCAGCCTAAAGCGGGACTTCTTAGTAGAATCATGGATTGACTGATATTGAACATTAAAACCGTTGCATGTCGGATAAGTGGTCTATAGGTTGGGAGTTCGTGTGCAAAACCAAAAAGCCTGGGTTATATTGCAAATTGCGGCATCCTGAATGTACACTGCTAAGGAGTCCCATACTTGGACGATATCTTGTAATTTTATTTTCCTTTATTGATGTAGTGTGACTAATTGAATCCACATGCAATTAGGGTCTCGAACTTGTGGTTGCAGATTAGGATTATCACATCTATCTATATACACAACCCAATTCAACCGATAATTTACTTTATAGCCTGATACTATGTAACTCACTAAGTATAGACTTTTGCACTCAGTTCTGAGCCACACTAGTTGTGTAAGGGTTAATGCTACTCCTTGGACGTCCAAACCGATATACGTGAAACTAACTTGACATCTACAAACTTACTGATTGATAGCCGAGTGCTTCAATAATTTAGTTATCGTTCTACAATACTAGTATCATTCCCTAGTTTGGTTACGCATAGCCTTCTTCCAATTTACTTCTGGCTAAGCAGCTGTAACTGAATTACATAATAGAAATCTGCAAGAATCTATGAAATCATTTGTTATTCTACTGGTTTAACATATGAATAAGACTTAGTTAAATCCATAAGTGATGTTTCACACAATAATGAAGCGGTGTTTTCAGTCAGTCAGTCAGTCAGCTGCAACGTAGGAACACCAGGCACATATATGCATCGATGTTTTACCGTAGTGTAAAATGATTATTGATTAGAGAAATTATGTATATAGTTTATAGTTTTTCGTAAAGGTTTAATCTCACTATATCTCTGACTGATATCACATTCTTAGTTTGATTGTGATATACAAAAATTAGATTTTATGTAATAAAACTGAATGATCTTATAATAACAGTTCACCTAACAGAGTACTATTCAATCAAGTATATTGCTACCTTGACGCGGTGGTCGGGCTTGCCTATCGTGATAACCCAACCGAGCTATATTGGCTGGAACATATGTTCCTGCAGGTTCTACCATGCCAGGCAGGTCGATTGGCGAACGGTAAGACTAAAAGCAGCAACTCAAGGTCTGAGGGCGAAGTCGTACTGCTGACTGTAGAGAGGTGTGACAGCAGTAAGGTGTTTCCCTCGGACAACCAGCATGACAGCGATGCTGCCTCCAAAGGGGGGGGAAACAAACACCCCCCCGGCGAAGACAACCAAAGCCCAGGTCGCGTCAACAATTTTCAAAACCGGGCGGCACCTACAAAAGGTTCCCCCCTAATTGTTTGACCAACAACAACAAAAAGAAACTCAAGGACTATTATGGCTTTATAAGGTATACAGAATATATCAACCGGTGAATGGATAGATGATATATGACAATCATGAATCATGATTTGATAATAAGACAAGTGACCTGTAGAAAATTCTCATGGAATATCTTAACTGAGTATTGAAATAGAATCAAAGTCATGCACTTAAACACCTAAACATATATATATATATATTACTTTAGATAAGCTCTAGTCCAGAAGGGTTGCTTTTTCGCTTCATCAGCATGACGAAGAATAGCTCCACGTATATCTTTTTCAGCTCGTTCATCAGCTTCATTTTTCTTTAATACAATTTGTTGAACCATAAATTGATGTAGACTTCCAACACGATTACCAACAGATTCTTCTCTATTTGGAACACGTTGTTTTGCTTCATCTTCTTTAGCAGCTTGTATAGTTTGATGATCTTTTTGTAAAATTGCATTAACTGCAGCCATTGCAACTTCTGAATCAATTTCAGTTTGATTAAGATATTTTTTATTTTTACGTGCAATACGAACTGCTTCTTCATCATAAGTTAATATAATTGGTTTCATATAAGCTTCACCAGTACCAGTATGACGTCGACGACTTGATGTAGTTGCTTGTCTATTAGCGCACATTAAAGCACCATTATGACTAACTTTTGAATCATAATATACATTAGCTACACCATCAGAAGAACTACAGAATACTTGATTTAATCTATGATGCCATGTTAATCCAATCACACTACCATGACATGGACTGAACTGATTGATCAGCTAAAAGAGAATATATATTAGATTATAGTGAAATATACACTAATTAACTTATTCACCAGACATTTGTGAATGAACTATAATGTAAGTACGAAGGCTAATTATATTATCTGGTTATCCAGACTGAAGTAGGTGAGAAGGGGTTTGAATCTGGGACTCGGTGGCTGAAAAGTAAACTCTCACATCGGACAACATTTATGTGTATCTATAGGTTTATTTGCTCTTGTAGAGTAGATTATATAGGCCGCACAAACCGAACGCCTTATAAACGCATCCCTGAACACTATCTTGAGTGGCTTTCGAAAGGTAACTGTAAGTAAATCAACAGTTCAATGTTAAAACATCTTGTGAACTTTGGTCATATCGTCCCATCAGACAATTCTTTTAAAATTATCAGTACAATAAAACGATTTGGTTCACGAGGATTGCAAATTAATAATTTATGCACTACAGAGGCGCTACCAAACTATCTTTTTAAACATGAATTCTGTGTGCAAAAGAGACACGTGCAAGCAATCATTCTTCTATGACCCTAAGACAATCTTCATGAACGCTAATTTGACTTTTTTACATCCTTCCAATCTTCTTAATTTCAATTATTCGTTATTATCACGAAAAGCGAATGTCTGGCTCATTAACCGAGTTGGTAGACACGAAGGGTTCATCAAGGGAGCTGGAAAACCTTATTCATAACCAATGGTGCACATGAGCTCCAAAATCCTGAGGAAACGAAAGGCCTATGAACTTACTGTTAGTCACGGGCTACCATGAGACTGCATCTCTTAATGTTATGGATTAGACTTCGATGTCAAAGGCTCGAGGAGTGACCCTCTAAGGAAACCACCTGCTTCGGTTTGGGCGCTCGGTCAGTATTCCAAACTTCACATAAATCGAACAACGAAGTGTGGCGTATATATATTTGGTGCCTCCTTGTACTAATCCTTATGTGTTTAAATAAATAATACAACTCAAGTGAATGATATTACCAAGTCTTTACTTTGGAATACTCAAAAGCTACATAATACTTACAGGTTATTTAACTTTTCTTTTGTATTTATTAGTCGTAATAAGATTAACATTTTGTTAAAGGTCTATTATCAACTTCTCTTTAAAACGAAACAATTGAATGTTTAAAGATTAAAAGTTTTTACAATAGAAATCTACAACAGATAACTAACCTGAAAATTATCTCTTCTATAAAAGTTGATTTGACCTCTTTTAGGATCATTACGTGGTACACTAACAGCAACAGCTAATACTTGATCATTTGGACTAAATGTTACTTCACTTTGATTAAACAATACAGGTAAATCTTTAAATACATGAATAGCTCCTTTAGATAATTCACGTGTATCCCATAATTTCATTGTATCATCATTCATACCACGACTTAATAATTGTTTACTATCCCATGACCAATTAATACATGTAATATCAGTATTGATTGGATGAGCTGTACGACATATTTGTGTTGTATTCACTAGAGGTTTACGTGTATCCCATATTTGAATAGAACCATCTTGACAACCTGCAGCAATTAATTGACCATCTCTTGAAAAATAAAGATGAGAACAATGAAAGATAACTGCTAAAGAACAATACAACTGAACAAATTAACAGACACAAGTTACTAACAAGATTTTCAATAATTCAAATGACTCTGTGTTAGCGGGATATAAAATGGATTAGAGCACATTCCGTATAGGATTATGGTGGGGCACACTGATTGGTTATTTATTATCCGATCAGCGCTAGTGGACACTCAGACAGCATTCTAAAACCTCATGTAAAAATCATAAATATACGAACGTTTCTCTTATCGTCATTCTTACTTCTATCCAACCTTTTTGTTTAGAATATAATCACGTCTCTGTTTAACAGTGTTCTGATTTGGGGACTTATCGAGTGAAGTAATGTCCAAGAATACTAAGTAATAGGAGTAACTGAGTCGTAATAAGAGAAATTACAGAAACCAATAAGTTTGGAAAATAACTAGATATTAGACATATTGATTGAAAGCTATTACTATCAATAATGAATACAGTAGAGGATGTATAAAAGCAAAGGATATTTGGGCAAATAATTATATCAGATTCTACGTTGAGTATGATGGATGGTAATGATGGAAATCGACAACAATTAGTAGGATAAGAACCAAAATAAAGCATCTAGGCGATTGTGATTAATTCTGAACCATATCATCCGAAGTTTCTAACAAAAAGTAAACAATGATATGTTTAATGTCAACAAGAACCAATCAGCATCGAGGTCTACAGGACAAACTGTGAACCACATGTGGAGAAATTCGAACGCTTCACTTCTATCCGAAGTTTGCGCTGATGATGTCGTTCAGAAGAACGATGAAAGCTCTACGACCAAACCATCCAGCTCAGAGAACAAAATGCCATCAAAAAGAAGTCTCTAATAATTGGTTATCATGATCGCGCGAAACCCAACCAGGTAGTTTACACCTATTAACATGACTGAAACTAATTTTCACTCGGCTAACTTATCTCCTATCAATAATTCAGGTGTTGGTCCGAACCAGTCCTGAAGTAACAATGCACTTAAAGACAGAGAAACACATCTTATACATGATTATTTATGTATTTTAAGTTGAAAGGTCAGTCTTTTAGTAGAATCTATACTACACTATGAGAATTGATTCCAAATAGAGGTTTTTGTTTATGGTAACATTTTGCCGTTGAGAGAAATATAACAGATAGAAGTATGTCAAGGTTTCACTGCAATTAGCCAAGCTGTATATGTTTATGTGCCTCGGTTTACATTTATTGAAGTGATGAATGATTAATCGATTCAGTCCCAAGTTGAGTACGTAATAGTACGACCATGATATAACGACGACCTACAATCATAAAGTATACATTGAATGAAGATGATTGATAATTTCTAATTACGGAACAGTTGTAACCTACACAAAACGATAAAGCTTCAACAGCATAAAAGAGAGAATGCAATCTTTCAACTTACTTTGAATAAGCACATGATGTTGGACTAGTTTTTCGTCCTTGAGCATTACGTGTCTTAATCACAATTTTATGCGTAGGTATACGTGTTTCATTCATGACTGCCTCTGCATCATTTATATCCCATACACGCAGGGTTGAATCTTGAGAACATGTGAGTAGTTTGTTTGAATCCAGAGGGTGCCACATACCCCAATGCAATGCATGAGTATGACCTTTAGCACTAGCCGGGTCAGTAATATACTGATAACCTTTGTTTGTATAACATACAGCCTCTCCGTCTCGATCAACAATAAAAGCTTGGGCCGAACCAGATATGACCAAAAGATGTTCTCCTATATAGATGAGTTATAAAACTAGTATTACTTGGTGCTGTCTCCATTTTTAAGTATTAACAAGACTCCATAATAAATTATTGAATCATTATTATTAAACAATGATGGCAATCATAATTAAGTCTGGTGGATCATCACACTTTGAATCGATTGTGAATGATTCTAGTACGTTCCTACTAAAGCCCTTGAAATTCAGAAACCTCACAGAAGATAAGAATCATTAGTGACAGTCAAATATTGCATTTGAAAAATGACAATCTTATAATCTGAAATGTGTCTTCATAACCCTACCATTCAAAGGTGAGTCAAATAATTTAATATAGAAATAAAAGCTGAAATCAGCTACCAATAGGACTAGCTATGCATCCAAGGTAATTAGTACAAACAGGTAACTTTATGGAGTTGTGTTAACACAGGAAAGTCTACAAAGGTAGTAAGACCTTTTATATTCTAAGACGAAGTTTGCAACAAATGCTTTTGATAAAACATATTTGAGATAACACTGCAACCCAACGGAGATCAGATGATATATGAAGTATATTAGCTGAACTGCTTCGAAACGTTCCATAGGCTACTATTTGCAAACCCGCCTATTATCTAATGTGTACATAAAAATGTCAGTTAAATACTTACGAATAGAACTAAAACAGGGATCATTCACGCAAAGCAGTCTTAAAAATGTTTGATATGATAGGGCACCAATACATGAGCCAACTCGAACTATATGGATGATACAAGAAAAAAATGGGCAATGTACAATAACCTCAACCCACAGAACACCACAATCTTTACAAACCTACCAAAGTCGTAAAGAGCAAGATGATACTAATGCTGTACACTACACATGCAAGAGCGGCTCATGTCGATCCGGGCTATCTCTGGTACCTTCCTGCTGTTAGTCTGGCTATAGAAGTTCAGATCTACAACACGTCGCTGAGAGCAATTTTGCTCTATGCTTGTGAGACCTGGTCTCTCCAAGTTGAGGATGTTAGATGACTCTGTGTTTGATCATAGTTGTCTCCGAAGGATTGCTGACAATATCATGTTGGCAATGCATAGATTCGGCATCGTGTGTTTGGGTACAGCGACGATAATTCGATTGGTGCACTATTTTCAAACATCGACTTCGGTAGATTGAACATGTACTACAAATGCCGTTCCAGAGAATTCCACGTCAGACATTATTTGCCGAAGCTGGGACCGGTTGGTAAAAGCGGGTAGGTGGTCAGTGTATGATGATATAGTGTTGTGGTAGGAAAGTTGTACAGGACTGCTTTCTGTTGGTCCTTCATAACTCCCTGGTTGGGGTCCTAGAGATGGTACAACATAGTGGCTTGAAATATTATCAGACATGGCTCAGAATAGAAGCCAATGATGATCCTACTGTAACTTTCTTTTACTTTAATCATAAAGGTGAACGTAACTTTTTTAACTGAAGTTCTTTCTGATTGTATTTTTCCTAACTGAACTGATTATCCCATTACTATTATTATTATCTCACTCTAATATCTTAACTTTTTTGTTGTTCTTTTTTATTATACGCATTTTACATTCTCTATCGCTTCACAACCTCACTGTTATTGTGTGGCGTATATGTATTTGGTTCCCCTTTGTACCAATGTTTGTGTTCAAATAAATAAAAATAAATTGTAAACCAGGTTTCAATTTGACGTCAATCACTTAGTTTTGATCCATTTTTCTCTAACCTTATAGCCAATCAATTGGACACAATCTGTTGTAACTTGAACAGAAACGAGAGAACCCAGTTGAGGGTTGAGCGAATAGAATGGATCGTTGCATTACTTTCATTAAAATAACAGTTAAACACAACACTCAGTAGTTAAAACGAGATTAGCACTTGTTTAGAAGTTGAATCTTGTACTCCGTTATTACGAGTGGGAGACATGACAAACCGTCAACTTGAGCACTTGATAACTTCTTAAATAAGCGATGCGATAATATACATGCCGACGCACTGATAATACCTCTAAAGAATTAACCACAAAATAAATTTATCAGAAAAAATGCATACAGAAGGTTAAGAAAATAAAACCAACCGGAAGGACTGAAATCCAAGTGCTTGATTTGATGTTCTTCACAAGGACGAAAAGCCTTGAATGGACGACATGCGTTATCCATCCCACCAAAATCCCAAAGTTTTACATCAAAGTCGAAACCACCTGTAGCAACGCGAGCACCTGCTGGATCAACACCTATTGCGGTGAGAGGTTTACAACCATGAGAGAGAGTTAGATTTTGAGTAATAGGTAAATAATATGGGTTTTCGACAGCCATATCTTCTGGCGAGGGACCAATGTAGTCAGATTCGGTGTCTAAATTAGACTCCTCAAGAGGATCCATTTCAGTGGTTTGAGAATCATTTTCCGGAAGTAAAGCTAAAATCTATCGGAAAAATTGTAAATCAATCGTATTTTTCTACCCTTGCATTGGTCACCTGATTGCGCTTTTGTGCTAATGAATAAGATTCCGAAAAAATATCCATAAAATCGAACTTCTTCGGAGCCACTTTTGAGTTACGTGCTTCGGAGCTCATCTTTCGAGAAACTAAAATTTACAAATTATTTAGGATGATGAATTATGTGTAACATCCCACTAAATACAAAGTTATTAACTACACAATTATATTTCTATACATAAAAATAACCTGCGATATGTTCTTTGAATAACCAATCATTTCTAATATTTACAAGCAATATATAGATAGTGTGTTCACCAATGGATCGAAGTTTTCAATCATCCATTAAGACGGTAGATGACTTATAACCACTGTATAACCGGTGGTAACTAGGAGGTAAATAAAGTCTATTACCGATCTTATTATGAACCATGCTCTGCATTTTTATCACTTCATTCATCTTAACAATTCGTTCGAAATACTCAATAGACGGTCAAGTTGCTCAGTATGGGACGCGCGAATAACACAACTGCAGAGACCCAGCAACATTGAGGAGGAGAATCATGAGTAATATGAAATCTTCGTCTCAGAAAACTTATCAGCAACAACTAAATATCGATATTCTTCTCCGGAGCCCAGAAGCTAGAGTAACAATCTAACATTACTTCCTACTAGATGTTTACCCGGTATATCCTCTTTTACACAGAGCACTTAGGATTATGAAATTATGAAAAACAATCTAGCCAAAAGAGTTCTATTTTTAAAATCATATATTAACTCTTACGACTATGTAAGGCTTCGCTATTTGGAGAATGGTAAAATGCTTAAATTGCCCTGTTACTTAAGTCCGGTTACGATGATTGAGCCGCTCTATTACAATAGCTTTATCAATTTATCTGAATTGGAATACTTTTTCCCCAAAACCTTATTGTACTACCAAGGTCAGATGGGGGGTGACAACTCCTACGTCCCAAACAACTATTAGTTGGGATGAGCCCCGGAAATACCCTGATACTGTCGATGGTAGGGAGAGTCAGTTCTCCCTCTCCAAATATTCTCACCTGGCCTAGCGTATACAATTATTACCAATGAAGTCCTACTCGTTGCCTTCTTGCCGCGGGAATGTTGTTTATGGGATTCAGAAGACGAAAAGCGAATGTCTGGCTCATTAACCGAGTTGATGGACACGAAGGGTTCATCAAGGGAGCTGGAAAACCTTATTCAAAACCAATGGTGCACATGAGCTCCCAAAATCATGAGGAAACGAAAGGCCTATAAACTTACTGTTAGTCACGGGCTACCATGAGACTGCATCTCTTAATGTTGATCCACTACCTTGTGGATTAGACTTCGATGTCAAAGGCTCGAGGAGTGGCCCCCTAAGGAAATCACCTGCTTCGGTTTGGGCGCTCGTGCAGTATTCCATACCTCACACAAATCGAACAACGAAGTGTGGCGTATATATATTTGGTGCTTCTTTTTACCAATCTTTGTGTTTAGATAAATAAATAAAACTCTTGGGATACTAACGTCGCTAGTGTAGTTTCTTTCTGACAGACGCAAACCATGAAAAATTGGCTTTAAATACAGGGCATTACATTCTAGTCAAGGATTTCAGGCGGCAGCATTACGATTTAAAAAGCATAGAAATGAAGAATATTTCCAAAACGGTTCTTACCGCTTTTAAGAGATCGTTATGTGGTCAAGTCCCAAATTCGAAAGTACCAGTGAAGCTAATGCAATTATTTCTTCACTAAAATTGCTCTTCTGAAAGATAGAAAACATTCATAAGTCGCACGCAATAAACATGAGTGCAATCGAAGAGTTGTTCGCACAAACTGAGACCATTAGGTAACCATTAACACTTTGATATATCTAAGGCTTGGACATTAAAATCTTAAGTCGTGAGACTTACAGCACATAAATTTTGATTCGTAAATATAAGATTCAAACTTAAGTACTGTAGCGCCTTTGCCGAGTACAGGTTTATGTACTCGGCTTTGAGCAACACTTCGTGTAAAGCCTTATAGTACTTTTTAGTTGACCAGATGAAAATTGTGTGATTTGAACCAATGAACGTCTGGACTGATCATAAACAGCTATACTATTTGTTTTGAAATGGGTATTTTCGGTCACGTTTAAGCCATTCAGTGACACTTATTTTTAAGATCCTATCAAGACATTTTGAAAAAAGGTTTTTTCTAAAGGGTGTTACCGGATGACCAATTTTCAGTTACCGTGTAAAAATTGAAAATGTTGGTAATCCTGGAAGCTAACGGTTTTGAAATCTGCCTGAGTAGGACAACTGATCCCGTAGGTAAATTACATATTCTACACTAAAGACCTTAAGGGAAAACGAGTTCCGCAGAGTTGTATGGGTAAATCGTTCGAAGACAGCTATGCAAATTATATACATTAACACATTAAGTAAGACTATAATTTATGAACGAGTAATGAGATATGCTGAAGTGAAAAAGTACCCCGGCCTACTAGTCAAAAGAGGGTTATAAGTTATAATGAATAGTTGTGATCAAAACCAAGATTTGGAAGTTTGCGTTTGGAATAATTGTTAGGGTTTTCATTACGAAATGACCAACTAAAATCCTCAACTATAATCTGTCGATTTTGAAAATGAACTTTGCGACAAAGTCCGTAAGTCCAATTTTTTATCTTATTCACTCCTCCACGAATTATAGCCTTGCAAACATCTTTGACTTCTCGCTGCATTACATCATTGACCCGCAGCTTCGATTTAAGTGCGTACAATATAATTAACGTACGCGTTCATCAAGGTCACGATTTGAACCGACCTCATTCTTCTTCAGTCTTCAGTCGGTGGTAAATCTAGAATGTCTACCGACCTATATAAATCCTTGCAATTTGTGGTACCGGGAATATTCAGTATCGCTTTGAATGCGTCAAAAGAAGGTACTGTCACTACGTGTCCTGGGAAGGAGTTCTAGAAGTTTAGTACTAGGTGGAGGCAAAGAAACTCCAGAAGTAAACGACTTGGTCCGAGTTTCTGAACTCTCTCGGAATGTTCTCTCAGACGAACAGCCTGAAATGGAAAAAAGCTGGGATATATTAATACCGAAATCATCGTTCAATATATATTACCGTATATACGTTATCCAATGTTAATCCAGCCCGTTACCTGTGGTAATGTCTATCTTTTTTCATAAGGTAAACCAGAGAGACTTTTCGCAATTTCAGTTCACCGTAGTTGAACTCGAACGAGGACTATTTGCTTGAACACAATATTTCAAGTGCGACCTTAAAATCGTGGATATAATACACTAAACATTGCTACGTCCATGTAATGATATGGCTTACGAATAACACATACAACCTTGAAGCGTTTGGAAGCGGAAGCCTTGCAGGTACTCGTACATTTGGTGTCGTTGCTTATTACGACTTCTAGATCCTTAAAGTTCACCACCCTATGTAATAAGACTCCAACTATTGTGTGGTGATGCGAATCATCGCAGTTATTTATTTTCATCGTCACAATCTTGCTAGAATTAACTTCCACTGACCACCTACACATTTATTCGACCAATGGGTTTAGATCGCGCCGTAATATTTTATCATCTGACATGCCGCACGTGAGTCCTTAAGTCATTATGTCATGTGGAAAGAGTAGAACAGATGACTTTGCCACAGTTGCTAAGTCACTTACATAAAGTAAGAAAGGTGAGGATCGTGGATTAAACCTCGCAGAACTCAACTTATTACAGATTCCCACATTGATAGAGACCCATTTGCCCAAATCAGTTTTCTCCCATCACTGTAAAAGTCAATTATCCAGCCTGTAATCTCGTAACGAATCCCCAAGCCTTCCTGCTTTAGTTTAAGACCCAAGTGAGAGACCTTGTCGAAAGCTTTACGTTCGCTGGAGCCCAATCTTTTCTCGCAAAGAGCGTACTTGTCAAATATGAGGGGCCTTTTCTAAAACCATGTCCGTCTCAATGAAGGACTGTGGTTCTACTGTTCAATCTACTGGGGGTGCTGTGTGTATAATATATTGTATAATGATTTTCCGGATATTTGATATGGCTTGGGCTGATAATTCATCGTTATCAACAATCGTACGAAAAAATCAAAGACTAAAACTGGATGGTCACTTTTACCTGTGGGTGGCATATAATAGAGGTTCGTGATGTCAACCTCATAACAAGTCAATATGAGTCTAATAAGGATGATTTCATGTCTGAGTCGTGTCTAGTTGCTTCGTTCACATGTTTCACTAGAACACATGTTATAACCACATCAAGTAGTTCCTGTTGGAAGGAATTTTTCAATAATTCACTTCTCAGATTTTTAAAGTCTACCGTAGGTAGGCGATTTTGTTGTCTAGGGAGCAAATGTCTTTTTTTAAAAATAACATTCCCCGGGTCTAGTTGCACACGCTTTCGACCAAAGTAGGTGATTAGTCCACACTTATGTTGCGATGTTGCAGAAGTTTAGTGAAGTGACATGTGGCGACCGCAATTTTAAGATCTGTAGCCCGAGCTCTTCTGAGATTAGATGATGAATGGAATCTTATCAATAGTGCTTGTCACGTTTACGCATAATTCAGAACGTTCTTCTGATGTACATGTGATATTTCCCCAAAGCATACAGAGTGCAACTACTGTACAACATGACGGTATAATCCATACACTGATGAATATGAGTGCGAGATATATGAGCTCATTTTTTCTAAATCCACTTGTTATCGAATTTTGTATTGATGGGTTGTCCTCCGGTTGACGTGTCCTTATTCATGAAAATTGAATTCAAAATGGATGCCGCAGAGAAGATCGTGAAAGATCAGTTGTCAAGAATTGTTGGGAGATAGCACTAGATAACTGACATGCCTAAATTATTATCAACAGTGTTTTCGTACACAAACCCTTCCACTTTCTGTAGTTTCATCTGTTGTATCTGAACGAAGAAGAGATGAATGGCAATTGTTAGAAACTATTTATAGGCTGTTAGTGCACATGTATTCATATTGTACAGCCATTAAGTAACTAGATTACTTATATTTATTTTTCTCTTATTATAAACTTCCATTTGACCAATAGACTAATATTATGTGATTTAATATTCTGGAGTTACACTCAGTTTATCAGTTAATCTCACACACCCACAACCGCTTTTCGTTTGACCCTGTATAATTGCTGTTTTATGTTTTGTTATATGGTGCGGTCTGGTTTGCTTGTATATAAACTGAATATATCTGGAATACATGATTCATACGATGGAGGCTAAGATTGTTTTCTGAATTCAAACGGGCAGGGTTAGGCAAGAAGGACCAATAAGGACTCAGAGTTGACTCTGGGCTGCTAGTACTGTTTAGCGCATCGTTATTTTGCTACAGCGCCAAGGTTAAATATGTCGATGTTTTAAATGGCGTATTTGTCAGATAATAATAAACACGAGTATAAGAACATAGCACTAACCACTTTTTGACTTAATGTGTTGCCAATACATTTTCCTTTATTCTTCATTCTCTTCTTAGTCATCAGCCAAAAAATTGCCTACACACAGATTTTTTTCTCTCAAATGGCTCCCGACCTACTGATTCCCACTATTTTTATTATTTCTTTATTTGCACTGCAAAATCTCGTCAATGATGTTAGGACCATTATATGTGAAGTTTTCGTGCCTTAAGGTAACCCTCGTGCTATTGATAGAAGAAACCAGAGAAGTAGTGAATAGGTCTTTATTTCGATCTTAGCGCAGTCGCAGTGGAGCGTGGGATTATCTGTTCAGACAAACAAAGGCTCTCAACATTCAAGATAATAGGGAATATAACGCTTATGAAAAATAAGGAAGTGAATGAATACTTGAACAATACTGTTTTGGCATAAGCTTGGTTGTTTGGGGGTCAACTCTTAACCAACCAACCTGAGCTGTTACATTAGCTTCCCCCTAGAATCGACTTCCGTAGGAACGTCGGTTCGATTAACCTATCTATCGAAAACACCTTAGTTCTATTTCTCATCCCAAGGGAAAATTATCAACTCGCTCACTATTTGACTTACAATCAGTGACGACTAACGCTGTCAACGATAGTCCATGGATGTCTCCTCATTTACTAGCTTGTCATCTTATTTTGTAGCATGTGATCTATTCTACAACTATCGCTGACGGTTTACTGCGTGCTTTCAAGAGAAAGTGTGAGAATGTGGAATAAGAATATCTGAGGAAGTGCCGCGAGCGGGCTACCCAACACCATGTTGGTGAGGTACGATTTTTCCATGCTCAGACCGGCTATCAGGTGTTTACTCACCTGCCTCTTTAGTCGCCCTCAAGTAAAAAGTAAAGAAGAATCTACTTCAAAGGTAATGGTGAAAACCAATCACACCTGAAGAACTGCTCCACTGCCTGCATAAAAATAATAAGATACAAAATGGAAATACAAAAATATAATTTATAATTGTTCGGTTCCACGTAAGTGATTGGCCTCCAGAAAGGATTGGTATTCTGGAAGAAAATAGACATAGTGTAGCATCTTATGTACGAAAAGGTATGAAAAACGCCTGGGTTGCTTTTTGAATTCGTTGTATTTGCCAGTGTTAGTTGTATGAGTTTGATTAAAATCCGCAGCCATCGTTTCGGAATACCTAGCTTATGTGTCCAGTATTTAAAAAAAATTAACATAACACTTATATATCAAAGGCAAAAGGTCTGGGGAGTTGTAGGTGAGGCGGAATGAGGAGAAAAGTTATTTTTAAGTAGATGAAGGGTCTGATTAGCTACGTGGTTAGATTTTATCCTGCAGCTGAAACTGTCAACATCCTTGATTGGCTAATCGGATGTGCCCAGCGAACCGTTTTAGTCATTTGTAAAGATTTATCGTTTTTGCATTTCGATTCCGTAATGGATTTGTCAGTTAAACGATCTAACAACACGTATGGTGGTTCATGATCTAGATAAGCCGGCTTTAGCCTATCAATACTTACTGTGTCGATGTTTCCATGTTTTTCTATCACGAAATATTTAGATTTTCTTGAGACGACTTTGAAAGGACCTTCAAATGGAGGGCTAAGTGGTGCTTTTATTTTGTCACATCTTATCCAGACGTGCGTGCAATTGCTTAGGTCTTTAGGTACATATACGGCACGCGATTGTTCGCGAGTATTAATTGGCTTAAGTTTGGACATATGGTCCCGTAGTTGATCTACGTAGTTTCCTAAATTAAGTTTTTGACTGTTAGTATTGGGGTTAATAAATTCACCTGGTAGTCTCAGAGTTGTTCCGAAAACCAGTTCCGCAGCTGAACACTGTGCGTCAGTTTTGACAGATGTTCGTATTCCCAACATAACTAATGGTAGGAATTCTGTCCACTGATTGGGGTTTGAGTGAGATATAAGGGCGGTTTTTAGCTGACGGTGAAAACGTTCTACCATCCCATTAGCCTGAGGATGATATGCAGTGCAGCGTATCCTATTGGAGCCTAGAAGTTTAGCCAAGTTATTAAATAGTTCGGATTCGAATTGCGCTCCTCTATCCGTCGTTATTGTTATGGGTGTACCAAAAATGGTTACCCAGTTCTGCATGAAAACTTTGGCTACTGTTTCCGCTGTGATGTCCGCTATCGGGATGGCTATAGGGAATCTGGTAAATCGATCTATGCATGTAAAAAGATAATTAAAACCGTTTGAACGAGGTAAAGGACCTACCAAGTCGATATGCACATGGGCAAAACGTGCATCTGGTTGCGAGAAAACACCTATGGGTGAATTTGTGTGACGATTAATCTTTGATTGTTGACATGCTGAACACTCTCTAACCCATTTGTGTACATCCTTCTGTAAATTCGGCCATATATATCTGGCATTGATTAGTTTTGTTGAAGCTTTCGCGCCAGGATGAGACAAAGAATGAAAGTTATTATATATCAACTTTCGCATATTTTTGGGAACGAAAGGTCGCGGCATTGCCTTGGTCGTGTCACAATAAATTAGAATACCATCGATAGGTGATGGGAATTGTTTTAAATTAAGACTTGAATTGTTTGTTTTAAGTAGGTTTTGCAATTCTAGGTCCTGCTCTTGTTCGTGTCTTAACGTCTCGAAGTTTACTGTAGACTGCTGTAGCACGTTCATTTCTAGTCTGGATAAAGCATCTGCCGCCTGATTGTCCTGACCTTTGACATGTCGGATATCGCTTGTGAACTGTGATATATAGTCAAGGTGTCGGACTTCTCGAGGTGAGTATTTATCGGCTCTCGCTTTTAATGCATTCGTCAGTGGTTTATGATCCGTAAAGACTATAAATTCCCTACCTTCTAACATGTGTCGGAAGTGTTTAATGGTCAGGTAGATTGCAAGAAGTTCTCGCCCGAAGGTAGAATACCTTGTTTCGGCTGGAGCGAGTCTTTTCGAGAAAAAAGCAATTGGTTTCCAGGCGTTTTTAACCAGTTGGTTAAGGGTACCGCCTACTGCTTTATCTGAAGCATCCACCATCAAAGCAAGTGGGGAAAGAGAATTCGGATATATCAACGTAGTTGCTTCAGCCAGTTTATCTTTAAGCTGTTTAATAGCTTCGATGGCGTCAGAAGACAGTTTGAATTCTTTTGGTTTTCCTTTAAGTGAATCTGTCAAAGGTTGCATTAATTGTGCACAACCTGGTATGAATCTGCGATAGAAGTTAATTAGGCCTAGAAAACTTCTCAGTTGTGTTAGAGAACTAGGTACGGGGTATTGTTTGATAGTATCCACTTCTTTTTTTATAGGTTTAATCCCTTCTGGGCTTATTGTGTGACCGAGAAATTCTAAAGTTTGAACACCGAAAACACACTTACTTTGATGTATGTTTATTCCATGTTCATCCAGTCTTTTCAACACTGCTTGTACATGCTGTTTGTGTGATTGCAAATCAGGGCTGGCAATTAACAAGTCGTCTATATACCCCTGCGCAAATGGCATATCTCGAAGTAGGTTATCTATGAATCTTTGAAATGTCTGTGCCGCATTTCTCAGGCCGAATGGCATGCGTACAAACTCGAATAAGCCAAAGGGTGTAGTAATAGCTGTCTTGGGAATATCTTCATCAGCCACTGGGATATTGTGATATGCCCTGACTAAGTCAATTTTAGTGAATATGTTCATACCCTGTAAACCGTTGGTGAAATCTTGGATATGAGGTATTGGGTACCTATCAGGTACGGTTTGACGGTTTAGGGCTCTGTAATCCCCGCACGGTCGCCAGTCACCTTCATTCTTCTTTGGGACCATATGCAAAGGGGATGCCCATTGACTATCAGAGGGACGGATGATACCCAATTGTAGCATATAATCAAACTCGGCCCTAGCGATTTTGAGCTTATCTGGTGCTAGTCTCCTGGGTTTCGCAAACACCGGTGCACCTTCGGTTTTGATAGTGTGACTCACTTTTAGTCTGTCTTTAGAAGGCTGTGGGTTTGGTTTAGTTAAGTTTGGAAATTCCGCGAGTATATCTTGGAATTTCGCTGTTGTTACTGGGGGAGTTTGAATCAAGTTAAGAGAGTTGATGTGACTTTCTTTGCCTTTTGTGTAATACGAAGTTTCTTTTAGTGTTAATCGCCGTTTCTTGGTGTCAACTAGAAATTCGTATCTCTCTAGAAAGTCCATCCCCAGTATTGCCAGATCTAAGTCGGCTACCGTGAAAACCCAAGGGAATTGCCTCCTGAACCCCAAATCTAGGGTTAAAGTTTTCTGCCCAAATGTCGCAATTTTAGTTTTATTTGCAGCTTGAAGTGTAATTGATGATGTTTCTCGACTAATCTCAGTTTTATTTCGAGGGATGATGCTAAGAGCAGCGCCAGTATCCACCAAGAAATTCAAGCTCGAGTTTCTATCTCTAACATAAAACAAGCGACTGTTTAGGCGCCCCTCCTCAGTCGTCGCGACCTGGGGAGGGGTTACTCGTTTCCCGCTGTCTTAGAATTATGCTTAGGCCAGGCGCATGGTTGCATGCACTTGGTTGAGTTGACACCAAACTTCCAGTGGTACCAACAAAACTGCCCAGATTGTCTGGACATTTGTGACCTGTTTTGTGACTTGGATCGTGGTCGTTGTGGTGACCTGCTCCTGTTTCTATAACCCATTTGCATTCTGGTGACAGCCTCGGTGAGACTCTTAACACTCGCGATGAGTCCTTCTATGACGGGGTCTTTTGCTGATTCTACTTTTTGTGTGTGATTTATTGTGCCTGATCCAGTTGGAGGACCTCTTTCCATTATTCTGTCGGCTATACGCGCTAAATGAGATAATGAGGTTTCAGGATCCTGTGCATCCAAACAGTGTTGGACGTAGCATGGGAGAGCTTGTATCCATCCTTGTTTTAGGACTGCTTCACCCACTGTGTTATCACCCACTAAGACTTGGAGGTGACGTAAAAACTGTGACGGCGACCGATCACCTAGTGTTTCACCTTGAAAAAGTCTTTGGATTCTTTGACTATCTGATAATGATAAACGGTTCATTATCTCTCGTCTTAAGAAGGTGTATGGTTGTGGTGATGGTGGACTTAAAATCAAGTCACGGACTTCTTTGGCGACTGAAGGAGGAAGGATAGAACACAAGTCTCTATAGCGAATCCCTTCAGATTTGATATTGTGTCTCGTGAAATAATGCTCTAGTTGAGCAAACCACAACTCAGGACCACTACGATCAAATTCTGGAAGTCGGGATTTCGTAGTCATAACACTGTCTATCTCCACTGGTGACAAATCCTCCAGATTATGGGTTTCTATTGAGTCTGACATGAGGTATGTGACAAATATAGCAATAAAGTTAGCACAAAAAGTGGTTACTATAACACGAATAACTTAAGATAATACGGAATAAACTAGTTATATACTCAAATTAGTTTACGGATAATCAGGTCTACTTTTACGATTAAGTAAAAAAAATGTTAATAACAGAAATGAGGTTAAATTTGTGTTCAAAAAGGGCTCACCAGTTTCGTGCCTTAAGGTAACCCTCGTGCTATTGATAGAAGAAACCAGAGAAGTAGTGAATAGGTCTTTATTTCGATCTTAGCGCAGTCGCAGTGGAGCGTGGGATTATCTGTTCAGACAAACAAAGGCTCTCAACATTCATTTTAAGATAATAGGGAATATAACGCTTATGAAAAATAAGGAAGTGAATGAATACTTGAACAATACTGTTTTGGCATAAGCTTGGTTGTTTGGGGTCAACTCTTAACCAACCAACCTGAGCTGTTACAAAGTCACTATAATCACAATTGCATGGCTTAGATTACTCCGACACAGAAGAGGTCTCCTCCACTGAAATTTCGTTATTCTTCCTAACCTAACTTCTAGCTGCCTATTCATAACTCGTTTACACCAAGAATAGATGTGCAGATCATCAACATAGATGATCTGTGTCGAATGATTTGAGGCCTACTCGAGTTAGACGGGAGTGGTGTGACAAACTAGTTAAGGACGAAGTCACACCTCGTGGTCAGCACCTTACGTGGATTACCCCACTGAAGCATCAAGGTATTATAGATGCTTTGACGACTATACAACACAGAGGACATTATTACAGGAATATATTAGTTAAAGTAGATGCAAGCGAACGTAAAACCACTGCCGCATAGGCCAGTCCATGGCGTACGATCAACTGATGCACGTTGGTTGTCCTTGACCTTGACGAAGATCGATGGTTTGTTCGATATTAAATGACCCAAGTGCAGGATGATTTGGCTAGGGCTTAGTGACACTTCGCTGGCCCTACGGATCTACGATACGAGCAAATCTCAAGTCTATCTAATTACAAAAGACACAGCTTACAAACTCAACACATACAGGTAGTTTGCAATATTACTGTCCTATTAATTGCAGGTAATACTAACCATTGTAACTCCGACCATAATATGTTGAACGAATGTTCAAATTGATGATACTTGTTTATCAGATACGCGTTGTTCTCAAGAATCGTGTATTTGCAATGAAATTATTCATAGATCTGCGGAAGATATATCGAGTGTACCAAATCGTGATCAGAACTCTGATGTTATTTTATTAGATGTTTGTGCTAATGATGCAAGGATTTGCAAAGCATAAACAGCACTCCTAAAGTTGAAGAACATATGGAACTCAGAACACCTGCCAACTACTATCAAATTCTGAAGCTTCAATACGAACATCAAGACAGTTCTACTGTATGGAGCTGAAACTTATAGAAGTACCACAACCAATATCAAAAAGTGCATGTATTTATAAACAATTATCTACGTAATATACTGAATGTTCGTTGGCTAGATTCCACCAGCAACAACCTAATGTGAGAGAGAACAAACCAAATTAAGAAAAAAACGTCAGAAGTTCATAGGACACACAATGAGGAAATCACCAAACTGCATCACAAGGCAAGGCGTTAGTTGGAAGCCTGAAAGAAAACGAGGGAGGAAGATCAAACAACACACTGTGTCATGAATTGGAAGGGGACATGAAAATGATGAATAGCAATTCAAAAACAACTTGAAAGGTTTGTCTAGCACAGAGTTGGATGTAGAATGTTGGTGGGCGGCATATGCACCTCCATGTTTGGTAACAGGCGTATGTAAGCAAATAAGGGCATCACAAGTATATTCGCTGTTTGACAGCGTTGTTGTTTAATGCTTTTATGGTCGAATATATCAAAATCAACAACATGAGAAGTCAGTAATTATGGATTTTAAATGGGAGATTGCAATATGGCCAATGTGTTTAGAAGTTTAAGATCTAATGTGACAAGTTGCTGTATGTGATGCGCAGCATGGCATACTTCGACGTGGGCCAGTGCATCCGCTTAAATGAGCGTCTTCAGATAGGGGTGTGTCAAGCAAGACTAATGAGTTGTATATCAATGTCAAAGACTTTTGAACCGTTTATCTTGGGGGTTTGTTTACTGTTACAGGTTAATAGATATTTCCGGGAACAAAAATGGTGAAAGCTATTTATGGATTGCTTTCTTTCTGATTCTTGGTAACAATAAGAGAGCACGGATCAGAGTTTTCCTTCGGCAAGACTTATATAAGCCACTCAACCTCCTGTCCTTCCAATGATGCAGCTGATAGTTAATACTGTCTCTTTGAAAAATCTTGAATATTGTACATCCCGTAATTATTAGTTTTAATAGAAAATGCCTGTTGAAAGGTCAAAATACCAGATCACCGTATCAGAGGAAACTGTCGGATCTAAGTATTTTTAATGTTTACAATTCAGTTGCGTTGCATAATCAGCCAAATTCGGCCCTCAAGGTCACCGATGGAGAATGTCCTCAAAGGTATGAAATATTGTTTTTGCGTTTATGAGTAGGAGTGGTAGCGTACGTTGATGTCAAATCATCATTTGGAAACCCGGCAATTGCTCTTAGTGCCAGTCTTGAATCTTTAGGAGCTAAAGTGTGTCATACTTTAAGTCACTTAGTTACACATGTTATTTTTCGAAATGGCTCAGAAGTGGTCAAAAGTTGGGCTACAAAGAGAAATATACCAGTAGTATCTCCAGCATGGGTAAAGGCTTCTAGAATGATGAAGGTAAGTCATTAGTTTAATAGTTACCACATTGGTGTGGTAGGTTAAAGCTCCCGAGGCGGCCTACTCTGAAAAGGAGGACGGAAGTGATCTCTCTGGATTACCCACAAAACTGGATAATAAAGATAATAGTGATGTGAAAGTTATAAATAGAACTGGTGTGGATATTTCAGGTATTGTCCACCTTTGACTTCTCTTCGGTTTTTTTTCGGGTAATGGTAGAATTATCCCTTTACCGAGATTTTTCATAAAATTCACTCTTTGTTTCCCATTTTTTGGTCTATTGAGTCTTTTACTTGTTTACTCTTGTAAAAGTGTGTAGTTCTCATCCAGTACGTTTTCAATTTCATAGTTGCATATACATTTCTACAAAACGAATATTGACCTGACCCACATTCCACCGTCTTACAACTACAAACATTGTGTAGCAGTCGAATCGAGTCATAAATTTTAGTAAGATCAGTCCTACAACAAGTCTGAAGGAAAGCTAGTAACTGGAAAAGACCAGTATCTATGTAGCTAAGATATTGATGAAAATATCGGTTAGGGATGTAGTGAAGGTTATTTAAGTGTAGATTATTTTCATGATAAGCTCGGTGGAAGCAAATTATATACACGACCTTGAGGTGCCTTTTATCTAACGAAAAATCTGGTTTTAAGGAGACTCTGATAAGGAGTTAATGACTATAGGTGATAGACAGAACTATGAATGTGCTGCACTCTTTTACCTCTGGCTACGGTAACTGGGTTGTAAAGATTTGTTAAGCTTAAGTAAACCTCTCATAACTGAATATCTGAATCTTTTCAATAATGAGATTTTCTGTTACTAGTAGTGCACTATGAATTTCACCTGTACCATTTTGTTCCAGGGGTTATTTTTATTAGGCACTATGTTGATGTGAATCACTGGGTCCTCCAAGAACATAAAGTCTGAAACAATCGCAAGACAATCTTTGTTACTTTAAACAAAGAAACATCTGTACAAGGAGGCACCAGATACATATGCGCCACACAAATTTCATTTAATATGTGTGGGAGCTGGGATACTGCCTGAGTGCTCAAACCGAAGCAGGTGGTTTCCTTAGGGCGCCACACCTGGAGCCTCGACTCAAAGGTCTGATCCAAAAGGCAATAGAGCATCGTAAAGAGATGCAGTCTCATGGTAGCCGGTGACCAATAATTGGTTCAAACGCTATTTGTTCCTTTAGGATACTGGAGCCCATGTGCACCATTGGTTTGGAATCCGGTTAAACAACAGAGATGCCACGAGAAGGCAGTGAGTAAGACTTCCGTGGCAGTGATTGTATGCACGTGGTCATGTGAGAGCATTTCAAAAGGGACAGCCGACTTTCTTTACTCTCGGCCGTACCAGGGTCCGCGTGACTTTCGTAACCAATGGTTGGAGACTCTTGGTGACATGGGTCAGAATCGATCACAATGGCGTCGGTGTATACACTCCCTGTCTTCCCTTAAACTAAGAGACTAAAATCACTTCATTCTTTCTGTCTACGAACTAATTCTTTCTTCCTATACTATATCCTTATTGCAACCTTTGACCTAACCACTCCTATGAATCCGCTGTTCATCTTGCTGTGCTAATGAGGTATGGCAACCTGGACCGATGCACATATGTGCCTGGTCCTACGTTGTAGCTGACTGACTGACCAGGGCATTTGGGGGTAGTCTTTAGTCTTCAAGGTCTTTGCTTTATACGTGTTTATGGTACTGAAGTATTCAAATATAAAATGTTCGTAATTAGTGGACATTAATAAATTCTACAAACTGTTCATGTTCCTGAAAGCTTCCATAACTTGTTTGGTTATCTCAGACAAATTATAGATCTGCATGGAATCGAGCAGGATATTAGAAGTCATTTGGTCTTCGAAAATATTTCCATACTACAGCTCACCTATTATGTTTAGCTCGAGGTTGAGTACAAGAATCCATAATTGACTGATTAGTTTGTTTTGGCGAAGACTTTATACATAATACTAAAAGCCTTCACCTTGTCTTTTAAAATCCTTAGATATCGTGTCCATCTCTGAAGTTCCTCAAAAGTCAATCAGCTACAAAGTAGAACCAGGCACATATATGCATCAGTCTAAGTTGCCACACCTCATTAGTACAACAAGATGAACACCGAATTCATGGAAGTAGTTACTTCAATGGTAGTAATATATAAAAGAAGGATTGCATATAAGGATATAGTGCAGGAACAAAGAATTAGTTCGTAGAAAGAAATGTATGAAGCAATTTTAATCTCACGGTTCAAAGGAAGATATAGAGTGTATACACCTACACCATTGTGATCGATTCTGAGCCATATCACCCAAAGTCTCCAACCATTAGTTACGATAGTCACACGGACCCCAACCAAGTAGTCTGCGTCTACCAAAATGGCTCAGACCAGAAGTTAGTGGGTTTATGAGCCGATGCCACGTTTTGGTTAAACCGCCCCTAAATTTCTTCCGACCGGTTACAGCACTAGTCAGCATTACGCGCCGTGGTAATAAGTGGTTGGGCATACGTAACACGTGGCCCAACCATCTCAGTCGATGAAGATTCACGGCCTCATCAACTGATTTACCATCATTCCCAAAAAATCGTTCACAACTTATTCTTATGTGGTTTGCACGCGTTTAGCCTACAAAATACGTACATTATTCAAAATTATAATAATTGTATTCTTAGTTCATTCAGCAAAACATTTAGATAAGGAACTTATCTATCAAAAGTAACCAGTAGTTATTATTTAAATGTCTTTGCTAGACAGAGAATACAACAATGGATTGTCAGTTTTTAAACCGATTCGTGTGAGTGAGAAATTTATTAGACCGAAAACACCTCCTGGGATGAGGGACTTTCTACTTCGTATTCAGAAAGGTCAAATATTAAATGCAGAAGACACTATTTGTGATGAAACTGTACTGATGAACTCAAAGGAAAACATTGAAAATGACGAACCGGGACCAAATGTTGGAGAAGGCTTTCAAAATTCCAACGTAAAATCAAAAGGTATTTGTTAAGGTTCTGTCTTATTGTCATGTGTGTTCCCTACGTTGTTACTATAACAAGTATTGCAGTAAATGAGTTTGGAAAAATTCAGATCCATGCTTTATAGGACGAGTTTATTTAGCAGATATGCAAGCAGCAAATAATGAAGGAGTACATCTTAGTCATAATATTAGAAGTGTGACAACTTGGACCGATGCATATATGTGCTTGGTCCCACGTGTTAGCTGACTGACTGCCATAATATTTGATACTTTCTTCATTTGAAGTATCATTATTCTATTGTTGTTTCTGATTGAGTTTTCGGGAAATGAACTTATAACACTCTATTAATAAAGTTGGGGTTAGTCGTTTCTATCAAGTACAGTTATCTTTAATACTCCTTAAGCCAGATGTGCGAAGATTCATTTAACCTTTCTAATTAATATATGCGGGAATTATATATATATATTTCTTTGATGATTTTGATTATTACCCTGAAGAATTCCAGACAAGTTAGCTAGAAGAAACGTTGGAATTATTTGAATTCCAATCGCTGAGATTATTTCAGATATAATTTTCACATATAATGACTTCTTTTTACTCGGCGCTCAATTTCTTTTAATTAATATTTTTACAAATGTATGATGATTCTGCTAACCAATATCAGATACAAGCTACTAGTTAATAACCTTCTAGCGAGATGAATTTCCGGCTATTGGCTTTAGTCAATATGATCATGATATTCAAATATAGACAAATGCGTTTTACTTTAAAAAAATAATATCAAACTCGATGTTCAGATTTCTACTAATACTCAAGGATTTCATATTAACACTTCATATGTGTAAATGATCCAATTAAAGCAACGGAAATACATAGGAATCACCTCAATAAATCTTTTCAAATCAGCAACTTAGTTATAGGTCTTATGATAGACTTCAATCTTAGTTTAATGTGGAGTTCAGCGATACTACTCACATGCTCTAATATAAAGAGTTAGAATGGGTTTTGTACATTCAAGTATTTTCTCTTATTACTGAGCCATCGGTTTAACTAAAGTAGACCAATATATTATCAATCATCTTTAGTTCTTGCTTTAGACTTGATTTATTGTAAACATTAGAACTGGGGAACCTAGACGTTCAGAAGGTTCTATACAAAAGTAAATTTAGTTATAAAGCTACATATTGTGTATGAATACGTCAATTAGTAAAATTATCCGAAACTACATGAACAAGTTTCATTATTGAATACACTTTTATTTAAAGACGAAGAGGTTATGAAGTGAAGAAAGTCCATTAATCATGTAAAAAAAATACGTAAACTTCTATTTTCACAGACCATTTGCAGTGCGGTTAAAGAGACTACAATTTATGGATGAACCAGTGATATTTATGATAGCGAGTCTTGAATTTTGGCACGAAAGTTATTCATCCATATGGCTAAATAGCATTTCAGTATTATAACTGATGCCAGTTCGTGATGAAAACCCTAATTTGAGTTCGTAACCCTAGCTCTCAATCCCGATTCTGAATTCTCACATTAATTTATAGCCCTCTTTAAACCATAGTAGGTTGGTGGATTTTCTCAAAGTTACTTTGGCGTCGTTCATAAATTATTGTCTCACCGATCAGTCTTGGTATTTTTAACGTGTATTTATTGAACACTTAGTTTAAGGAACTTTTCATATTCTCCTAATTATAAACTTCCATTTGACTCAGTAACTTCTGTTATATCTTTCTCTATTCTCAAATTGTAAGTTAATTATAAACCTGTTTCTCCAGACCTGAAACGTAAATGTCCTAGTTATTTACGTGGTAGGATGTGTTCTGGTCCCCTAATTTGTGTATTTAATCAACTTCGCTTTTTATGCTAATACATAGATCGTACATCGCGTATTCTTTTCCCATTCTCTGGTTGAGACTTAGGGACAGGAGTTCTGCGTAGGCCAACAAGAGTTAGCATATCAGGTCATCGAATCTTTGATGGGTGGACATCAGTATTATTAATTTGAGTGTAACAGAACAAGGTCATGTCATATAGTGAATATTTATTTGAACGCATAAACATTGGTACAAGTGGGCACCAAATACATAGGCGTCACACAATAACAATGAGGTCAGTAGCAGTTATCATTGATTTGTGTGAAGGCTGTGATACCACCCAGGTGCCCAGACTGAGACAGGTGGTTTTCTTAGGAGGCCACATCCGGATCCTTCAACCTAAAAGTCTAATTCACAAGGCAATGAAGAAACACCAGGCGAGGGAGTCTCATGGTAACCGGTGACCGACAATTAGTTCATACGCCATTTGTTCCTTCAGAATTCTGGAGCCCATGTGTACCATTAGTTTGGAATCAGGGTTTTCCAACTCCTCTAGATGGATCCTGTATATCCAAAATCTTGGTCAAAGCGCTGACCACTCGCTTTTTGTCCATTGCGAGAAGGCAGTGGTTGTATCCATGTGACCATGTGAGAGTATTTGCAGAGGTAAGGCTGACTCTCTCCACCCTCGACCGTAGCAGGACATTTAGGAGCCTCACATTGTGATACCGTTTACTTTATATTTTATCAGTTTCTTATTTCTGTTTTTTTTTTAAACTTTTGTTTCCTCATTAGCTTTAACTGACTCTCCAATTACTTCTACTCAAAATATAACAGATCAATCAAAAGTTTTAGAATTCCGTAATTCTTTATCACCTATTGTTAATCAACCTCAAAGTTTAGTTATCATTGACGATAGTATAATAAGTAATTCTTTAATAGAAAATTATCCTGTTACAACTAATTCCCAACAAAAATTATCATCTAAATTTCGTCTTATCAATCCGAATGTTGATTCACCATCGGAACAATTAATTGTTCCAAAAATTAAAAAAACATCACATTTATTCAATGAAATTAATAATCAATCAAAAAAATTGAAAAGGAAATCATCTGTTAATAGTAAAAGAATTTCAATTGGTACTCCGCTTACACCAGATGTTCTACTGGATTTTGTCAGTTCCACACATTCATCAAAATCGGCTAATACAAAAAAGCATAACACTGAATCTGTAGACAATAAATTGGATAATGTTCAACAACAAATAAAAAAGTCAAACTTATTAACATATAGAAAATCTACAAAATTATTCTCGAATTTAAAAAATTCACCATCAGTTACACCTAAATTACGTAGTAAGTCAATTCTCAAGGAGGCTAATCATAACAGTAATACCACCATCACTACTACTACTACTAATGGTGATGATGATGATCATAATAATACTAAGGTTAAATTAAAGACTACGCTATCTACAGGTAAAAGAACACCAATTCACAAACAATCAAGGCAGTCTACTCACAATAGTCAGTTAAAAAGTAAAAGTATTACAGAGAAGAAAACGAATAATAATGAAGAAACTAAAAATCTCTTAGCATCATCTAGTCGTAAACAGAATGTCAATTCTTCAAAAGACATTTCAATTCAACAGCGAAAAAGATCAATGAGTGCATTATGTACGCAAACATTACGACCTGTAATTGTTCGTCTACCATCCAATGTAGATTTAGACGCAACAAAAATTGTTCCTTGTTTAGAGGAATCAGAATCACTTAACAAGCAACAAGACAAATCAAATCAAACTTTAATGGTATCTAATTCTGTCCATAAAAAATCATGTGGTGTAACCAACGAACTGTTGTCAGACAATCATTATAAAGGAAAGTCAAATAATAACGAAATTACACCACTATCAACAACACCGAAACGTCTATCTGTGAGTCAAATAAAAGTGAGTTGTCATTGTGTACCTGATATAAATCCCTATACCAATGACTGGAATAGTAGCGTAATGATTTAAGTGTTTGACTTTCAACTACGAGGTCCCAGGTTTGAGTTTTATCCCACATCGGTTCTAATAGCCCTCATTCATAATGTGTGGCTCAAAGCCAAGTACACGAATCTGTACTTGGTAAATAAGCTGTATCATCATGTCACTAGTTGTAAAACTTTTCATAGTTATAGTTCCATAGAACCTCTACACTTTTTTAATATATCAGCAATGTGTTAAAATGGCATGGGCTTTCATTGATTTTATTGAAATATACTATCAGTATCATGGATTAAAAATTTAGTTCTTCAGTAATGCGGTTTGCGGGGACTGGTTTAATTTAAAAACTATTTTTGTCATGAATATACATCAGTTGTAAAACTATTTGAAGTTTTTGGAAGCTCTGAGTAGCTATTTTTTCTAGATTGGGGCTTTGAAGCATTTATGACATGTATCACTAATGATATCCACCGATTATCACAGTATGTTGTGACTTCGTTGAGGTCAGAAATGTAGACCATTGAAGGTTGAGTCAATGCTTTGAACGTAACGTGTTCGCTGAGAGTGTAAAGCCTCAGGAGTTCAATCTCGTGTGGAGTCATGGATACAGAATTCCAACGAGTCTCAAATTAAAACGAATCAACTGTCTAATACTCCCTGATTTTCAATTGCGTTTCAGACAATGTCAGTCCTTGACGAAAAGTATCTGTCAGACTTCATTAATTGGTAGTATTGATATCTTTTTGACAGATATAATGAAATACAGTTATCTCAGGATCAGTGTACTCATTTACTGAATATGGATATCTGATGTCGACTGTGACAGTTAAACATTCTGAATTATCGCACATTTCTGACTTCTTTTACATGCTGACTTTTGCAAATACCTGCATTTGGTCATATATGCTATGAGGTAAATCTTTAATTACCATAATGTTTCACAGACACATCTTCAGTGACCTAGGATATAGCACCAAATGTTCCAAACTTTTTTTAAGTCACCTCTAAAAATAAAGTATCTTAGACCAGAGTTACAAACAGATATGTTTATAATTTCACATCCTTTCCCACTAATATTGAGCAAGTGTGCAGACTTTAATGCCGAATCATCTCTAAGAGAATAATGTGAAGATTGTTAAGTCAAAAGTTATTGTACGTGATCTATCTGATAAATGTTCAAACTGGGCTGCTGCTTTTGGTGAAACTGACAAAAAACCTTGAGAAAACTCATAAATTGTTGAGGACTATTTATGAAAATAGTGGATTGAAGAAAATTCTGCGGAACGATGCCACAGCTATAGAGCGTGACTTCTAAGAATGTTTTAAATAATGGAAAGAGATGGGACAAGTGTAATGCCACTAATGAGCGGTATTTTGAAGGAAGATAATATTGATGTGCTCTAAATTATGCTAAGTAAATTGTCCATAACCTCAGTTGGCGTGTCTATTGGACGAACTACTTGGAGTTCAGTAGAGTAATGAAGTACAAAAATATACTAACTGTCTAATTTTATGGCTTACACCACATACTGATCTTAGAGAACTGTTCAAAATCAGGATGCACTATACAGCTGTTTCGTCCTAATGTAATGCCTCGACAGCGCCATCCACGACCTTGACGAAGGTTGAATCCAGGACCTTCGGGTTTCTTACCTAGCGCTTAACTTTTGGACGATTTGGCCTCCATTTAGTTGTGTACATGTCTAATTTTAATCTGTAGAGGCTAGTATCCTCTATATCTGACTCCAATAAATAGTATCCCGTTAACTGAGTATTTAATTCAGGCTAAATCTCTCAGTAGAACTATGGATTTACTCGAGATTATTCAAAAGCCCGAACATCAGTTATAGAGATAGTTTATTGTTAAAGATTGGTAAAATCCGCAAGCGTACAGGAAGCAAGCACACAAAGAAAACCAAGAGTGTGTGTGGGTGTGAGTTTTAAAAATCCATCTCTATTTTTGAGTGTTAATCAAGTATGGATAAATTATTGATTGTCTGTGTATTACAACCAGTGGGAGAATAGATTAAGAATTGACATGTGCTCAACCAGACTCACACAGAAAATTACATGGTGGATCAAGTGTCTAAATTACAGTAAGCAGATAAATAATACAATAGTTGAATGGGCATACTACAAATCCACCCAAAATTTTGCGCGACCGTCTTTCACTGCCTTGAATGTGTAGTGCTCTGTGAGGCTGGAAGGTTTTAAGTCTGGTCCCCGGTGGGGTTGTAGATGCTCACTATTGAGAACCCATGTATTAGGACAAAACGGTTGTTCGGAGCTTCTCGTTCTCTGCTGGTTGTTTAAATAAGATCAATTCGTGATGTAAACTACGAAAATTTAAGTCTCCACAGACCCATACAATAGTAATCCGGTTCTAGTTTATTTTCACTTAAACACAACTAGGTTAGCAAATTTTTAGGTGAGACACGGTGTTCCATGCCTGGAAAGGCAAATTAAACAAAAACGGGCTTAAATCTATCAAAATTAGAAGAGCCTCCTTACTTTTTATTTTTATTATTCAGTTTAACTACCGTTGAATCAATTTTTCGCCATCTGTCTGCGTCAGTGTATGAGGTTATTCTGTCGACCCTAGGGTGTACACAACATTGTCAGTCATTTTTATTTACAAATGACTTATTAACACCTAAGATAAAGGTAACAAATAGGAAGTCTGTCAGACCTGATGCAAGCAAATCCGATGGACATATCGATGGGTCATTCTACTCATCGGATGCCCTCATTCTATGCAAATCTTGGGCTTATTTATCTTTCAGTGTAATAGGGAATATCACCATTGTCCTTTAATGCTGAACATTTTGTGTCAACTGACTTTTCAATCAAATATTATTCATCATTATGATTTCACTTAACTAAATTATCTGTCTCTTCTTTATTTAGACTATCAATAAACGTAGTAGCTTAGAAGAATTTCGGTCTACACCGCAAATAAAACGCAAAGGTAATGTAATTTAATTAATTATTCTCTATTGACCGAAATGACGTTGTACCTACATAACCAAGTGCATGTTCATGGTCTCGACCCAGAAGCACGCTTCTATTTTTAGCGTTAGTTATACTACTCAGTCGCCTGAACCAAATTAGTTGAAACAGGATCCGAATGAATGATTCAATCACTAAATATAGAGTCCTTTAAAACCAACAATTTACTGTCCCATGTTTGCTTTTTTGTTGGTGAGTTAATGGATTAGTGGCAAAACACTTGATTTTCGGACATTACATTGTTGAATTCACTTGGTATTGTTTAACTTGAATCTTCCTATTGATGTTTTTGGACTGAAATTGATCAGTCTCTTATTGGCATATGTGCATACTCTGCGTATGCCTCGATATTGCCTTAATTTACAAGCATTATAATGGGAAGATTCAAGTTAAACAATACCAAGTAAATTAAACTTCACCCCATTGCACAAGCAAGTGGCTATCAGGACTCAGTAGCTAAGTAGATAACGCGATGGCGTTTGAAGCGAACGGCACTGAGTTCGAGTCCCAGAGTGAACATCAACTCTGAGATGCAGGTACATCCATCTGACGAGTCCCAAACAGGACGAAACGCGCGTCCTGGATTCCACTGCTAACCACTATCCATCTTTGCTCATTACACTGTTGGTTTGAACCGCGTCCCATCTATTTTGATGTGAAAGACGGAGTAATATGATTACTTACTTCCACTTTGCTAAAGCGATCGCGGAACTACTCAATTTTTGTTAAGAAGTGAACTACAAACTCGAGAGAACCAAGCTGGCTTTAGACCTGGTCGTGGCTGCATCGACCACATATTCACCATTCGTCAGGTTCTAGAACACAGGCATACCTATCGGCGTCCGACGATGGTGGTATTTCTTGACTTAAAAGCAGCATTTGATTCTGTAGACCGCGAGACTCTGTGGCAGTGTCTGTCATTGAAAGGCGTACCTCAGAAGTACATAAACCTTGTGAAGGCTCTTTACTCGAACACTTCTAGTCGAGTCAGGGCTTATGGCGAACTGTCATCTACTTTTGCAACCTCAAGTGGTGTCCGTCAAGGCTGTCCACTTTCTCCATTTTTGTTTAACTTCATCATAGACCTATTGATGGAAATAACACTCTCGTCGACTGAATTCTCGGGTATTGATCTCCTCCCATGAGGTCCACTTATCGACTTAGAATACGCAGATGACATAGTCCTGTTTGGTGAAGACGCTGACAAAATGCAGAGTCTTCTGGTAGCACTAAGCAACAATGCCAGAATGTTTGGGATGAGCTTCTCTCCCTCTAAATGCAAGTTGTTGCTTCAGGACTGGTCTGGGTCAACACCTGAACTAAGGATAGGGAGTGAAGCAGTTGAACGCGTTGACAACTTCACTTATCTTGGAAGTCTGATCAGCCCTAATGGGTTGGTGTCTGACGAAATCTCAGCACGGATTCGAAAAGCTCGTTTGGCTTTTGCCAACTTACGTCACCTTTGGCGAAGGCGAGATATCCGTCTATCAATAAAAGGACGAGTATACTGCGCTGCAGTTCGTTCTGTTTTAATTTACGGCAGCGAAACATGGCCCTTAAGAGTAGAAGACACCCGTAAGCTACTAGTATTTGACCACAGATGCCTTAGAAATATTGCTGGCATCTGCTGGGATCACCGGGTAAGTAATAGTGAGGTTAAACGCAGGGTATTAGGGAATGATGGTAAATCAGTTGATGAGGTTATGAATCTTCATCGACTGAGATGGTTGGGCCACGTATTACGTATGCCTGAACACCGATTACCACGACGTGCAATGCTAACCGGGGTAGGGGATGGTTGGAAGAGAATTAGGGGCGGCCAAACCAAAACGTGGCATCAGTGCCTGAAGTCACTAACTTCTAGTCAGAGCCATGTTGGTAGATGCAGACTACTTGGTTGGGGTCCGCGTGACCATCGTAACCAATGGTTGGAGACTCTTGGTGACATGGCTCAGAATCGATCACAATGGCGTCGGTGTATACACTCCCTGTCTTCCCTTAAACTAAAAGATTAAAATCACTTCATTCTTTCTGTCTACGAACTAATTCTTTCTTCCTATACTATATCCTTATTGCAACCTTTGACCTAACCACTCCTATGAATCCGCTGTTCATCTTGCTGTGCTAATGAGGTATGGCAACCTGGACCGATGCACATATGTGCCTGGTCCTACGTTGTAGCTGACTGACTGACTGACTGTTAAGAAGTTGAAATAAATAATAGATGTAGTATTTAGTTTAGTGTAAAAGCTTGAGATATATGCAACCAAAAACACTAGAACTCTGTATTATCTCGGAGTTGGACATTGGTAAACATGTGATTGTTAGTATAGGGGTTTGTAAACACTATTGCGTTTGTTGCTTTACATCACTAAAATTGCGTAAACAACCCTTGATAAGCAGGCAGCAATAGAAAGCTATATCGTCCTAGTTTGGGTTTCCTCAGAAGTTCCCACATACATCAGAGACTGGAACCAGAACTTTAAGTTATCTTACGCTTATCTTTAGACCACTTAGTTGGAGCCCTGTTGTCCATATTTCCAAAAAGAATTAGTCCAAACTATTACTAGGAAGTAACATAATGTCCTTAGTAGGTAACTCCATGACTACTGAAGTTAAATCATGAGCTCCCCACATGACACAAAGGTCATGACCCCGATTTCTGGTGGGGCCATAGATGAAAATTGCTGTGAAGTTCCAGACTAGGATTAAGTAAGCGCTGAATATTACTAAACTACATGGATTTGTAGAAATACATTACTAGAGAATCAAAACTATGTGAATACAATGCATATGTCAAGTAACTTTCCTGGTGATCACCACCAGTTTTTTCATCAGATAATAAAAATAATTTCTTTATAATTATTTAGACTTCAATACAGAACTCGAGCATATTTATGATTTTTAAGCCGATGATGTTTTTCATCTTAAATTTGCATAATTTATACCAATTGCATTTTAAATGAGACAATATTTTATAATACTCTCCAGATATGTCGATAAGATCTCCAATAGCGTCTGAATTAGGTGCAACAAGGATCAGCATAGTATTTAGTGGAACTCAATCAGAGTGAGTTTTTTTCTTCAATGTTATTTAGATTAGTATTATATGCTTTTAGCTCAAATGTAAACTTGTCTGAATCATGCAGTTACGCAAAATACTTGCTTTCTATTTATTATAGTAAATATTTCTGTTGTGTTATAGTTTTGCTCATGTTTAATTATTCCCCTTTTATATTTAACTGTTTTGTACGTCACCGTCAGCGCTCCTACAGAGCTACTGAAATGCATAGAATTTTCGACTATAAATGAATGAATTCAGGTATAGGGTGTTGCTGGTCTTGTAAAATTACTTTACATTTGAGTGATATAATTTGCATGACAAAGCTGGAGAGTCTACATCAAGTTCTTTAACCTTCATCCTTCTTTTGAATAAAATATCGTTTTTGAACTTAAAATTATTAATTTGAATGGTTGAAGCTAGACCACCAGGGAAAACCTGGAAGCACTAGACGGCCGTCTCGTCCCATTGTGGGACTCCTCAGCAGTGCGCATCCACAATCTCGCCCTCCGCGAGATTCGAACCCAGGACCTATCAGTCTCGCGCGCGAGCGCTTAACCACTAGACCACTGAGTCGGTCGGTATCCAATTGTATTAAAATCTAACTTCAACTAATCCACGAAATTGATTGACACATCCACCATTGTCATCAGTGAGTTACTATTTTACAATAGACCTGATTGAACTCCACTGATCACTGCTTCTCACTAGAACTCCAGGATATACCTCTTAAAGCCAGTCACTCATGATCTCATCCGTTGAAATTGCTGTAATATCCACAAAGACCCCTTCTGATATTAAAATTATTAGTTTAATAGATGGATATAATCTGTGAACCTCTACCCCCTTTTTTTAGATCAGATCTGTTCAAATAATCTGTGATATGTACTTGAGTTTAGCTAGATTAAAGGGAAGGATTTGTTGTTGTTCGAGGATAAATCTAATATATTAGTCAGTGATAACTAGTATTTATGGAAATTATCATCTTTTATGTTATTTCAATGAAACTCAGTCAGTCAGTCAGTTACAACGTAGGACCAGGCACATATACGCATCAATCCAAGTTTCTATACCACATTAGCACAACAAAATGAACACCAAATTCATAGAAGCAGTTACTTCGATGGTGGTAAAAAAACACTTCATATAAGGATATGATACAAGGAGATTAGCTATCGAATTGTAAAATGCCACGTTACCGTTACAAAATAAGTTAAGGCGGTACACACAGGATGCACATATGCCAGTAAGAGACTGATCAATTGCAGTCCTAAACATCAATGGAACGATTCAAATAAACAATACAAAGTGAATTTAAAGTTCATCCAGTCGCACAAGCAAATGACTATCAGGACTCAGTAGCTAAGTGGATAATATGATGGCGTTCGAAGCGAATGGTACTGGGTTCAAGTCCCAGAGTAAAACCCCTGAGATGCAGTTACATCCATCTGACGAGTCCCAAATAGGACGAAACGCTCATCTTGGATTCCACTGCTGGTCGTTATCCATCTTTGCTTATAATGCTTATTAATTAGGGCAATATCGAGGCAATACACACAATTTTGACATATGCCAATAAGAGACTGATCAATTGAAGTCTTAAACATCAATAGGATGATTCAAGTAAAAACTATACCAAGTGAATTTAAAATAACTTGTCGTTTTACTAAATTTTTTAAAGATGTTTTTCACGGTTACATGTCTGATTTTCGATCACACGACTTATCTACCAATCTGAATACGACTTATACGAATCTTCACACTAGGCCAACCAATGACGTTCAACCGGTGTGGGCAGTTTAGCGTCCTTATTGGTCCTATGTCCTACGAGCCCTTCCACAGCCAGAAAAATAAAGATTATCAATCATAAAATAGGAAATAATATTTTACACAAATAAGCCCAAAAAGGAAGTTACCTGTAATTTAATCTCCACTCGGATATAACAGTTACCTACTTTTACATTTTGATAGGAAACTGTTAAATTAGTAATCAACATTTAAGACTGTTGATTGATAAAATGGGAAAAATGTTCTACTTTAGATTTTTTTTTGAATCCTGCTACATTCTATAAATAATCTTATTATATAAAAAAATCCCTCAGTTTTCTTTCTGATATGTCTTCCAATTGATTTACCAACCACCCCTAATAACCTCAGACTAAATTTACATGGCATCTTAAATACAAGAACAAAGGCGCGAAGTTCTAAAGGGGCGCTTTACTCCAAATTTAGTTTGTGTACAGAAAGACGAGGATATTTATAATATTACAGACGATCCTGGGCTTCTGAAAGTTTCTGAAACCGTACTAAACATAGCAGCGGCTAGGTAAATGTCCAATGAGAGACGTGATACGCATCTCTTCACTCTCTAAATGTTTTTGAGAAGCTTCTATTCAGCGCTGATTGGTTAACATGTTCCTATTGTCTTTTACGAGGAATACTTTAGAACTTCCCAACACGTCCCATTATAATTTTACGTTGATTTAAAGTCCATATAAAAAGATCTATATTTCTGTTAAATAATGACTTCTGTGTAGTCATAAGGTTCACATTGGCTTCTGAGATTCCCGACGTCTCGGTGATAAATAAGGTAATGGTGTAGAAGATGGCGAAAATTATATTTTTTTACCGTCCATGTGTTATCAGTGTTAATGTTTTCTTATTTTCGAATCAGTTAACTTGGTCATAATACATTCATTCACTGAGATAATATGTATGTATATAGATTAAGATTTTGATTCTCAACGAGGAATGTATGGATAATGGATGTAGTGTCAATAACTTATGTATCATCGTTTCTAACGTCCTTATACGGTCGAGGGTGGGGAGATTCAACTCTCTCTGTCTCTCTTCAAACGCTCTCACATAGCCACGCATATACAGCCACTGCCAGGGAAGTCCTACTCACTGCCTCCTCGTGATGAGAATGTTGTCTACGAAGTTGAGTGGACGAAAAGCGAATGTTCACAGCTTCTACCGGTTAGTGGATGTACAGGATCCACCTAAGGGAGCCGAAAAACTCTGATTCTTAACCAATGGTGTACATAGGTTCCAGGATCCTGATGAAACAAATGAAGTATGAACCTATTATTGGTCACCAACTATCATGCTACTGCATTTCCTAACATCGTTCTACTGCTTAGTGGATTAGACCTCTGGGGGTCAAAGGCTCTGGGTATGGCCTCCTAAGAAAACCACCTGTTTCGGTTTGAGCAACCGGGTAGTATCACGGTCCTCACACAAAGCAATAATAACTGCTACTGGCCTCATTGTGATTGTGTGGTGCATTTGTATTTGGTGCCTCCTTGTACCAATGTTTGTATTGAAATAAATAAGATCTCCAATATCATTAGTAGATGTGTTTTTTCTTCTCACTAGGCCATTAGAAAATACTCAGTTTGTTTTTGATATTAGAATAAATCTCTAACGATTTTTGATGTTCTGTTGTTTTATTTTGTTTTAAAATTTTATATAGAGAAGAACAAGTTTTGATTGCATTACTGAAATCAAGCAATTTAATTGGTTATGATATAATTAAACCTTCGTTTTCACATTCTCATTTAACAAGAACAAAATGTAAACTTGGTACAGCTAATCGTTCTTCTGGTTTATCAGAATTTACACATTTAGTCACAGAATCCCCTTGTCGAAGAACATTAAAATTATTTCATGCTTTAATTCGTGGTGCACATATTGTTACTACTGATTGGATACGTCAATCAGTAACTTTGAATATGTGGTTATCTGAATCAGAATTTAAAGTAAGTTCCCTTTTTTTTCTTGGAACTAAATTACTTTAATTTGACCCCCAAATGCTCTGGTACGGAAGAGAGTGGGGTGGGCTCACCCTCCCTCTCTAAATGCTCTCACATGGCCACGCGTATACAGCCACTGCCACGGAAGTCCTGCTCGCTGCCTTCTCGTGGCGGGGTGTTGTTTACGAAGTTGAGAGGACGAAAAGCGAATGTCCGGCGCTTTAACCGGTTTAGTGGACACGGAGAGTCCACCTTGGAGAGTTGGGAAACCCTGATTCCAAACCAATGGTGCACGTGGACCCCAGTATCCTTAAAGAACAAATGGCGTATGAAACAATCAAACCAGAATAGTCAGAGCTAGGTTGCAATCTGCAAATCTGATTGCTGACATATGAATGCCTTAAGCAGTAAAATAACACTTCTTTGGAGAAAAAGTAGATTACATCTGTTAAAAAGTCATTGACTGGATTCAGGCATTTTCTATGCGGGATCACGGTGGAGAACTCAGATTCGCTCATTTTTGTAGCCGATCATCACCAAAGAATAAGCTGAAAAGAGTCTAGAACCCTCCGGTGTATAAACTATAAATATACCAACATTTTTTAACTTTAACTTCAACCTTAACTTAGTTCTTTCGCTCCTTTGTTTTGGAATATCATGCTTTCTTGTTTTAATTGATGTTCTGATTTTGCGGGCTGATCGAGTAAAGTAAGGTGTTCTAAGATTACTAAGCAACAAAGGTAACTGGGTCGAATATGAAAGGCTTAACAGCAAGCCAGAAATATTAATAATTTTTATTCTGTTAATGAAACAAATTATCTTTTGATTGTTCACTGACATAGCAGCTATATTCTACTTAACTCAAGGTAAGGCTCTTTACTAGAATAGTGATTTAAGTTTAACGATCGATGGAACAAAGAGCACTATAATAACGATAATGATAATCATGAAGCTTCACATCTACGCAAATGCCATTTGCTTTTATCCATTTAGGAGCTAGATATAAGTTTGTTATTAAGCCGTTGGAAGTCAAGTCCTGATATCACTAAATTATTGCTCTTACTAAGACCCCATAACCATTGAGTTAATATCCAATAATTTACATTTATAATTTTAATCGATTCATGATATTGCAGGACCCGAATTCATTGTCATTGGCATATGTCACAAAACTGAAGCAGTTAAACTTCATTAATTATATTTTCTCATTAGAAGTTAGTCTCTAGTGGATACATGAAGTAGGATAGAAAGTACTTCTAATGTAATAATAGTAAACTGAATTGATAAAGTCAACTGTTTGTTGATATTCACATATTAGTTTCATTCAACGAACAAGCTGTAGATATGTATTTTCTTTTCTTTTAAATTTGTCCATTTAGCCTCCTGGATTACCTCGTTTATCACGTATGCAAACAATGAATAGATTATTTTCAAATGTCGGTATTATTTATGTTGATATTGATACAAAACCACCACGTCAAGATCTTGTGGACTTATTGAATTTAGGCGGTGCACTTGTAAGTGTATTTACTACAATAATCAACAATCATTTACTTCGTGGAATCTTATCATATATTCGTTGTTTTTGATTTACTAATGTCGTTGTAATTACTGTAATTATTGAATTATAAAAAGTATTTATTATCATATCAATTCAATATGATCAAAGTCTATCATTTGTCTGAATATATTACTTGTGAGTAACTATTATTTCACAGCACCATTTACTTTGCCCGCATTTTTTGGTTACTTACGCCTGTTACTCCTCGTGATGGAGCATAGACCGCCCACTAGCACTCTCCATCCAACCCTGTCCTGGGCAGTCCTTTCCAGTTGTTATTCATCCTTTTCACATGTCTGCTTCTATTTCCCGACGTAATGTGTTCTTTGGCCTTCCTCTTTTCCGCTTCCCTTCAGGATTCCAAGTTAGGGCTTGCCTCGTGATGGAGTTTGATGATTTGCGTAATGTATGTCCTATCCATTTCCATCGTCTTTTCCTAATTTCCTGTTCAGCTGAAAGCTGGTTTGTTCTCTCCCACAGAATTCCGTTGCTGATGGTATCTGGCCAACGAACATTGAGTATCTTGCGTAGACAGCTATTTATAAATGCTTGTACCTTCTTGATTATGGTTGTAGTAGTTGTGCAAGTTTCAGCTCCATACAGCAGAACTGTTTTGACGTTCGTGTGACGTACAAACTGATTTCTTCCAATCTTCAGTGACAATTTATCATGCTTATTTTTCGGTTAATAAGTTAGTATTTAAACATACCTTTTTTATAGCACTCAATGATCTTGTTTTTAATTTAAAATCATTCGTATACTCACGTTAACGATCCGATCTCGTGCAAATCCTTCACTTAGCCACATCGTATCATTGCTTTTGTGCTTCCCTTTGAATAATCGATAATCATTTCTTAAAATCAATAAAATCTTCCTCCGTAACTTGACTTCACCCTCACCCGAATGGTAAAACATCTCCATACTTATTGGAACCCAACAGTTGTTGTATTTCGTGAACTCTATTTCGTTGAACTCTATTGATCACTGTTTCTCACTAGAACTCCAGGATATACCTCTTGAAGCCAGTCAGTAGTGAGCATATGTTGATTAGTATCAGAAGGGGTTTTGTGGATATTATAGTAATTTTAATAGTTGAGATCATGAGTCAATTGAAGCTAAACCACCATGGAAATCTTGGAAGCACTAGATGGCCGTTTCATCCTATTGTGGAACTCCTCAGCAGTGCCCATACATGATTCCTCGCGAAATTCGAACCCAGGACCTATCAGCCTCACGCGCAAGCGACCACTGAGCTGACCGGTATCCAAAGGTGTTAATGTCTTACAGAAAAAATTATTCAAAATCACCTTGTCTTTCAACCTATACACATATTATCTTTATCTTTGTTCTTAATTTTTAGCTTACCAATAGGAAAACAGAAGCTACAGTTCTTATCGGTTGTAATATATCAAATAAAATATGTATTAAACCGAAGTGGATTTTAGGTAATTGAGTTTTTCTTTTTATTTCATCATGAACTAACCTCAGTTAAAAGATAACGTTTCTTATTTCTTAATTATTAAAGAGTGGATTTTGTCAAGAGTAGTCATTTAGGATAAAGAGGAAAGGAATGGTAAAAATTTGGCTAAAATTTGATTTGGATTTAGATGATGTTTTTAATTAATTAATTTAAACGCATAAACATTGGTGCAAAGAGGCATCAAAATATATATGCGCTACATCAATCATTAGAATTGGTAGAGTGTAGGTTACCTCTCGGCTGCTCAGACTGAAGCAAGTAGTTTTTTAAGGGGGCCACATCCAGAGTCTTTGACCCCCAGAGGTCTCATCCACTAAGCAGTAGAATGACGTTAGGAGATGCAGTAGCATGGTAGCCGGTGACCAACAATAGGTTCATACTTCATTTGCTTCATCAAGATCCTGGAACCTATGTACACCATTGGTTAGGAATCAGAGTTTTTCGGCTCCATTAGGTGGATCCTGTATATCCACTAACCGGTAGAAGCTGTGAACATTCGCCTTTCGTCCACTCAATTTCGTAAACAACATTCTCATCACGAGAAGGGAGTGAGTAGGACTTCCCTGGCAGTGTCTGTATATGCGTGGCTATGTGAGAACGTTTGAAGAGAGACAGAGAGAGTTGAATCTCCCCACCCTCGACCGTACCAGGCCATTAAGGGGCTAGTGGTAATAGAATATCTAGCAATTGTGTTATAGTGAAATAAATTCGGGACTACATTAAATAACTATCCTAATATGCATTGTATTGAAATGGATTTAAGCCATCCAGAGTGTCTCAATGATTTATACATCAATATAGTAATGAAATATGATTAATAGATAGCTAGGAAACCAAACCAAGTCATCTTAGAAGAATTCACGTATATGAGACATTCGGATCTATAACATAACTTAACACAAATTAACCAAAAGAATTGTACTGATGCGTTTAACAATCACATACTTAATCAAGTACCATATTCTTGTTAGGACTTACTGATGATTCATGTAAATACATACCACATACCAATTCTATTTTCGACTCTTATCCAATAATCACTTCCCTTGGTTCTCCCATCTTCTGATTTACGACTGCGGGGGGTTCTAGACGTTCGAATACGGGTACTGTTACGGGTATGAGGGCTGGTGTCACTTCCCGGCTGCCCACACTGTGGAAGGGTATTTCTTGAGTAACCTGAAAAGGAAATTGGATTAGTATTGGTCTTAAAGACCTGGGAGCGTGACCGCAAAGCCCAACGGACAACTGCTTGAGGCCGGTCGCGCACGGCCTTTTCGTGGAAGGTTTTTAATGTGTTAGCTCCGTTCTTCAAAGGGCCTTACCGCCGGAGACGGAAATCCGTGAGGTAAGGTGAGGTGTGACATTTTTAGGGTCGATCTTTTCTAACCCCACCCCTCCTTGTGGGAAGGCAGCAGCCCTGCAGATGCTGGTTGCCTGAGGGAAACACCTTACTGCTGTCACACCCCTCTACAGTCAGCAGTACGACTTCGCCCTCAGACCTTGAGTTGCTGCTTTTAGTCTTACCGTTCCCCAATCGACCTGCCTGGCATGGTAGAACCTACAGGAACATAAGTTCCAGCCAATATAGCTCGGTTGGGTCATCACGATAGGCAAGCCCGACCACCGCGTCAAGGTAGCAGCTTCGGTCGGGACGTTCGAATAATGTTAGTTATAATATTGTGTTCCCCCGAAATCAAGTGGACGACGTAACTAATATGTGGGCGAGGAAGATAATAATTAGTTGTTTGATTAGTCAGACTAGTAGATAGTGTGACAAGTACTAGATGAGTTATATATTTTCCTACCCTTGTTGCTATCCTGATTGTTATCGCTTTTTGATGTGGAATTATACTTACGTTCTATTCAGGCTAATCACGTGTTCTTGATCTGAGCTGTGTCGAAGTCCTGTAGAATAGACACTGGGGGGAAGCTTTCTAGTGTAGATATTCGTCTAAGGCAAATTAATGTCCAGTGTTATAACAGTAACAATTCCAAAATAATATATAAAGTCATTTAAATCTAACAAATCTATATTATTATCAGAACGTGGGTTTTGTGCAATTTGTAGTAATTTAATAGTTGAATTCATGAGTCAATTAAAGCTAGACCATCATGGAAAACCTAGAAGCACTGGATGGCTAAGGAATCTCATACTAAGACAAAATGGCCGTTCAGTACTTCAAGATTTTCAATGATTGTCTAACATCGATCGATCCATGAGCTCATAATTGTTCAACCCTATCAATTTTGATGTTGTTTACACATTTAATATACTCAAACTTTCATAATATCAATGTATTTATTTATTCATCTTTCTTCATATAGATTCTATATTTCAAGCCAAATTATTAGCATTGACAGATTATGAAATGTAGACTGGAGTAATATTGTTTCATTTCACTTTTCAATGTACATTCATCTAAGTCTATTCTCATATTGTAATTTTCATCTTAATTAGTTTTCATTTGTTTTGTTTTGTTTTTTCTTTCTTTCTTAACTGTACATAAGTTTTGATTGAGATCATGAACCGATTGATTTTAGACCACCGTTGGAAATCTGGAAGCACTGGATGACCGTTTCGTCATATTTTGGTACTCCAAAGCTTCCAGGTTTCCAACGATAGTTTAACATCAATCGGTTCATGATCTCAATCAAAAACTTAATAATCTCCACAATTCCTATACTGATAACTAACTGTGTTCAAGTTTTTTCTTCATTAAATACTTACTTTTGGTTGATTGTTTACTTTGTTTAATAAATTTCATTTGTATAGATTTATTTTGTTTTACTTTTGACATATGTTTATTTATTTATTTATTTATTCAAACACATAAACATTGATGTAAAAAGGCACCAAATAGATATGCGCTACATAAGTCATTCGATTTATGCGAGGGCTGGAATACTGCCTGGGTGCCCAAACCGAAACAGGTGGTTTCCTTAGAGGGCCACATCCAGAGCCTTCGACCTGAAGACATTCGCTCTGAATTTCGTAAACAACACCCCTGCCTCGATAAGGCAGTGAGTAGAACTTCTCTGGTAGTGGTTTTGTGTACGTAGCCACCCTCGACCGCACCAGGGCATTTGGGGGCTATGCTTATTTGAATAACCCTATTGTTGTTCACTATGATTCAATGAAATTTTTGCTATTGACTGCCTAGGACAAACTAAGTGTGATCAGTATGAGGAAAGATGGACCAGTCTCTTATCGACATATGTGCGTACTGTCTCGATATCGCCTTAATTCATAAGCATTATAAGCAAAGATGGATAGTGGTTAGCAGTGGGATCTATGACGCGCATTTCGTCCTATTCGGGACTCGTCAGCTAGATGTACCTGCATCTCAAGTAAACAATACCAAGTAAATTTAAGTATGATCAGTGTTGAAACTTTACTTCTTATTACATTTTTCATCAATGTGTAAAAACTAGGTAGCCGATTTGTTGTCCAATGAAGCAAGTTGCCTAGATCTTGCTGGATGATTCAAACAAGCCTTAAAGTAGAACTTTTTCTTGGATATATCGTGTTAATTCTTTTTGCGGAATTTGAAGTTGGATTTCATTACAAATTGATTTGATTTATCGAAATCTGATTCTTTCTAATTTGTGATTCCTCCGTTGTAAGATTAAAGACATGGAATTCAGATCTGCCAGCGAATACAATATTTTTCGATCATTACATTGGACTTCAATGGTGTATATCCGAATTTAGTCACTTTAGCCAGCATGATCAGTGAGTTATCGTTTGACTTCCTATGTGATGCGTGCCCGATTCTGTAGAGTTCTCAACGAGGAAGAAACAGTTTAATAATAGTTCATTAGCTAGCCTCGAATGATTAACTATATCAGAGATTTTGTAAAATCGTTCTTATTTTCCTACTAGATCGTTAGAAATGTTTTGAATGTGGTCATTATGTAGATAGATCAAATATTCTGTGTATAAGGCACTTATCTTTCAATTAATAGGTTCCAGATTTGAACTCTACTTCACCTTCTGTTTGAACATCTCACCAATGGTACAAGTGAGCCTCACAAAAGTAATGTGGCTTATGGTTGAACAAATATTAACTATCCCAATGACTAGTTTCTTCATTTTTAAACTGTCAATCTGCGGCGTACTACTTCAAACATCTGTCTATTTAAGTAACACCAATACAATTAAGTCTAATTGCATAGTTTGAACATATTGAAAGAACAAAATATATTGAACTAATGGTCAGTTAGACCAGGTTGTTGGATTATTATTTGTGACAACTGAATGATCCCTAATATCATTTCTAAATGTTCACTTGACATACTAGTTGAATTTCAAAAGTTCAGATCAGAAACTTAGGATCTGATCTTTATTATTATTAAGGTTACTGGGTTTTGTTCCCGCCAGAGATTGCTTGTAATTAAACGAATGTATATATCCTACTTTGAATAAATGTTTCTTTTTTTTCTAACTACGAACGGTTTTCATTTATCTCATTGTATGTATAACCTACAAGGCTTCTAATAAGTAATTAATGACATTACAATGTATACTACATTTAAAAGTTTCAACCTTTGTTCTTAGTCGATAATATGCAGTCTTTCTTGTATCATCTCAAAATGGTTTAGAATAGATTATTCAGAAGAAACTGTAACATCAGATGTTACTTTTAGGCATTTGTTGATTATGACCCCTGAGATTATTGAAATCTAAAAGTTCTCATTGTACATGATTCTAACTGATCCGTTAGTTGTATTCTAATCTTTGTTTCGTAATCTGAATAAACCAAACAAGTCAATGTCTCAAAAATAGTTTAGGAAGTCATGAAGATGTGGGCCACCACTTTTCTATATAGGGATGTCTCGTAATCCAGCTTCTTATTCCATCCTGTTTCTTCTCTTTAATTGAACTAATCAAGCAGTGGGAACGTATATTATCTAAATTAGGTAATACCTCATAACAACACCCACCATTTAAATTCAATTAGTATTGTTTACTTGAATCTTCGAATTGATGTTTTGGGACTGATCAGTCCCAGAGTGAACAACTCTAAAATGTAGGTACATCCAGTTGACGAGTCCTAAACAGGACGAAACACACAGTCTTGGATTCCACTTCTAGCCGCTATCCATCTTTGCTTATAACTTACCATTCAGTTTCAAATACACTTGGGTGTCGTTATTTTGCATACAGTATCTGTTATACATCAGAATACACTTTCAACTTGACAATATTTGATTCTTCTACAATCTTATCGTTTTGTGTAATCATGTAGATAAAGTTTCCTTTCTCATTTTATTATGTACGAAGTAAAATAACTAATTATCTTGTATATTTTTTTATAGTTGATTATTAGCTTTATTCTATTGTGAATGAAATTCCGTATCAAAACAAATGATCCTGGATGTATTGAAAATTTCTCCAGTAAGTTTACAATTTATGAACGAGCCAATCATATGTAAGATTACAAATTTTGAATTTTGGCGCAATATTCTCATTCACTTATTTGATTAAATATGGATGGATTTATCCGCAATGTTTCCATATGAGCCTAATATATCACCCAGTGTAATAACGGTTATGTCTACATTCATGTAATCATAGAATTTGTCATTTTATAATGTGTGTTTTTTTTATTAAATAAGTAGATTATGCTGTAAATTTTGCTCTGGTTATAATTTTCATTCGCCACGTCCGACTGTGTTACACTGTACGTTCATTGTATGCTGGAATGATATCCCAAGTCATAATAGCTTTAATCACATCGTTGATTGTTTCCAGATAGACCAACAGTGTATAATGTTACTGAAGAAAGGTTTGTTGTGCTGTAAACTATATTTTTATGAACAACTGACTGTTGTCTTCAGTCTCATAGCAATATATATTTCCTTTGTCTTCTGCTAGGTAAGTTCGACTTGCCTATAGTTCGTGTTTTAGGTTTATCGGCTGAATTCTATCCATTTAACTACTTTGAGTAACATGTCTGTGCAAATGAAACAATAATTATGACACTTGCTTAGTTTAGTATTCTTGGTTGTTGTATAAGTCAGTTTAGTCTATAGAATTATAGTATACTTAAGTATAGTGCTTGAAGCCTGTAACGAAACAGATCAGTTTAGTAAGTAGAGCTGCCTGTTTTTAATGATTATACTGATTAAAAATAGAAAAAAAGTGCCTTTGGTACTGTTGCTGTATGACATGTCATACATCATAAGATGTATGTAAGTGTGTTTGGTGTTTATTTGGAGGCTGTACATCTAGCACTGACCATATTTCAAGATCACTGTCATTAAACAATTTCCCCAGCAATAACATCGGTAGCAGGATAGCTAAGTGTCTGAGCTTTTACTTGCCTGCAAAACAGCAGTATACAGTCCTAGAAGAAGAGTGTTCTGTTTTAAATAAATGCTGATGGTTTTGGACAAATGTTAAAAATCTTTTTGACAACTGGGGCATTATAGCTGATATCAGTTGGTAACGAAATTATCAAATCTAATTTCTAACCCTAACGTTCAACTGTAAATCTTAATCTTAGTTCCTCAAACTAATCTATTACCCTCATTTAACTATGGTAAGTGGACATCTCAAGGTCATTCTAGTGTTGCTCAAAGGTCATCCATAAATGATAGTCTCACCGATAATATCATCCTTCAATTGTGATACTATTTATCAGATATTTCTGAGCAGTTGATTAAAAAGGTGCTCAAATCAAACATTCCACTGGTAACGGCTTCTCACTAGAACTCCAGGAGTTTTTCCTGAAGTGGAGTTCAACCAGGTCTGTTGTGAGATAGTAACTCACTGAAGACAATGGTGTACGGTGGCGCAACTTCGTGGATTGGTTGAAGTTAGACATTAACACCGTTTGGTTGCCGGCTCAGTGGTCTAGTGGTTAAGTGCTTGCGCGCGGAGCCAGTAGGTCCTCGGTTCGAGCCCCGCGTGGATGCGCACTGCTGAGGAGTCCCATGCTAGGACGAAACGGCCGTCCAGTGCTTCCAGGTTTTCCATGGTGGTCTAGCTTCAATCGACTCATGATTTCAACCTGTGAAATTTCTAAAACTCTCCACAAAACCCATTCTGTAACACTACAATCTGAACTTTGAGCTATTAAATTTATAGGTTCAACACTCCTTACACTTCTGGTTTAGGTTTTCTTTTTGCATGAAGCATACATACAGTAAATGAAGTTAATTAGATACATTTGATTATGATTATCAAGTCGCACTTTATTTTCTAAGCGTCATACACTTTATAATTTCAAAAATCAAACAATTCCAAATCATAATTTCTTAATGTTCATTTTATTATTTTATTTCAACACATAGATAATGGTACAAAGAGGCACCAAATACATATGCGCCACACAAATCTCATTCGATATGTGTGAGGGCTGTGATACTGCCCGGGTGCCCAAACAGAAGAAGGTGGTTTTCTTAGAGGGCCACATCCGTAGCCTTCGACCTGAAGGTCTGATCCACAAGGCAGTGGAGCATCGTAAGGAGATGCAGTCCCATGGAAGCCGGTGACCAGCAGTTGGTTCATACGCTATTTGTTCCCGCAGGATACTGGAGCCCATGTGCACCATTGGTTCTGAATCCGGTTAAAGCGTTGGACATTCGCTTTTCCTCCTCTCATTTTCGTAAACAACACTGATGCCACGAGAAGGCAGTGAGTAGGACTTCCCTGGCAGAGGCTATATATGCGTGGCCGTGTGAGAGCATTTCGAGAGGGAGAGCGGACTCTCCCCACTCTCAGCCGTACCAGGGCATTCGGGGGCTAATGTATAATTAAATATCAAAGGAATTTCTTGGTAACAGTTTTTCAGTCAGTCAGTCACAACGTAGAACTTTGTACGTACGCACATCAGTTCTAGTTGCCATACCGGATTAGCACACAGATACAATTGTCGATTCAAATCCTATAGTGGTAGAGGTAGTAAAATTATAAGCAGTAATCGGAATGATTAGGGTTTCAAGATGTTATTCAAGGAGTATAATCCAGTGAAATAAATTTGGAAATAAAAGAAGGACATAAAGAATTCAGAAGATTAGAATTTGGGAGAAAACAAAGAGTGGATGCACCTGTGCCATCGCAAACGATTTTGAGCCATGTCATTTAAGGTCTCTAACCATCGGTTGCTGTCATCTCGCAGATCCCAACCAGGTATTCTACGCCTACCAACATGACTCAGTGCACTTGTGTCATGTTTTGGTCTGGCGGCCCCTACCTTTCTTCCAATCTACTCCTAAACCACAAAACATCGCTCGTCGGGGCAGTCAATGGTTGGTTGAGCTTACTTAATATATGTCCCAGCCATCTCAACTGATGAAGTTTTATTACTTCATCAATTGATTTGCCATTCTTACTAACAGTTTGTACTGTTAGATTTATGCATTAAAGGTTTTTGCTGCTGATATTCTAGGTGAATTTTTGACCATTTTCGTTTACCATATAATCTTCAATCCATACCATGTATACAATTAAAATTTTACTCTAATATCGGTTTAAGTACAAAAAAATTCATTTACGTTGTTATAAACGACTTCTTACTTACTTACTGACTTACTTACTTACTTACTGAAAGCTTCTATAGTAGTAGATTATAGATTTATAAGTAGATTGTTATGACTTTAAGCCCAGCTAGTTATCATGTAATTTATTGACTAATCGAAATACGACTTATTCAATCTTGATACTGTACTAAACCAATGACGTACGACCGTTATGAGCAGCCTAACATCTTTATTGGTCCTTTGTTCTCCTAACACGTCCAGTTAAGTCCAGAACGCCAATAACAGCTTCTACTATGCGAATCATTTATTTCAAACATACTTGGCTTATATATAGTTTATTTCATAACTAATAATTGGTTTAGTTTTAACTGTTTACTGGAATTCGGATTCGATCTGTTATTATTCTCAATACAAATCATAACAGCTTCTTATCTATTTGACAAAGTTTCTGATAAAATGCAGTTGTCTATTAAGTGCCATGTAAATGATGAGAAATTGTTTGGAATGCTTTTAATGAAAAATATTACTTCTGGACTGGTTCGAGTCGATGTCCAAATTCATCATAGAGAGTGAAGTAGCTGAAAGCATTGGTTTATTCGCTTATCTGGAATTCCTACTAACCCTGGAGGTTGATTGATAGTTAGTGAATTTTTCATACAGATTTACGAAGGTCGATTGATATTTGCCAACCTGATTTACATATAGTACGAAAAAATATCTGACCGATTACTGTTCAACTGTCCTCTATTTTTGTATTTTATGACTGTGAAATATGGCCTTTGAGAGTAGACTAATATTTGATGATAAATATCGTCAAAGCATCGCTCGTATATAATGGAATAACTCAGTAAATATTATCGTGGTTATACATAATTTACTAGATAAAGATGGGAAACTAGTTGATAAAGCGGCGAATCCTCATCAATTCAGGTTGTTTAGATGTTAGTTATTTATTATATATTTGAAGAAACAAACATTGGTACAAGAGGGCACCAAATGCATATACACCACACAACAATTATCATTGATTTGTGTGAGGGCTATGATACTGCCCTGGTGCCCAGGCCGATGCAGGTAGTTTTCTTGGGGACTACACCTAGGGCCTTCGACTTAACAATCTTATCCATAAGCCAGTGGAGCAACCTCTGGAGATGCAGTCCCATGGTAGGCGGTGACTAACAATAGGGAGAGCTGACTCTCCCTACCATCAACCGTGCCAGGGCATTTGGGGGAGATATAAGTTATGAATACCTAAGCAACAAATATGCGATACCAGATGGAATGGGAGTAAACTAGAAGAGAGCTGGAATAAACCAAACCAAATCATTGAATCAGCCTACGAAGTCATTGGCCTAAGTTCGGTTAGTTAGTCCATACTACATACTAGATTCAGTACAATAACTGCAACTAACGGTTAGATACGTTGGATGACATAACTCAACTTCAAGTATCGTGGCGCAGATACATCCAATATTTATCTTCCTGATTTTATGTTTCGTTATACTTTTATTCCACGAATTTATCCCTTCTTTCTTGACTGTATTCTCTATGTTTAATCTTTCTCGCTATCATTGGTGCTGTTATTATTATGTCAACATGTTTGCTATTTATCTTGCTAATTCTATGCCCTGGTACGACTGAGGATGCAGAGAGTCAGCTCTCGTTCTACAAATGCTCTCACATGATCACTATCAGGGAAGTCTTACTCACTGCCTTCTCGAGGCAGGGGTGTTGTTTACGAAATTGAGAGACGAAAACAGAATGTCCGACTCCTTAACCGGGTTAATAAAAACGGAGAACCCATCTAGGGGAGGTGGAAAAACTTAATTCCAAACTAATGGTACACACGGGCTCCAGGATCCTGAGGGAACAAATGGCACATCAACCTGTTGTCAGTCATCTGCTATCATGGAACTGCACCTCCTAATGTTGCTCCACTGCCTTGTAGTTTAAAAATATCTTATCAGTTGAATGTATGTCTATCTTGTTTCAGAATTGTATTATCTAAGTATTTTTAGAAAAAAAGAATCTGCTTTGTTTACTTGTTCTACTATTTTAAACAAATCCCTAGTAATATCAAGTAGATTTCATTAGGAATTTTCTAATCTTTCTGTCTTCATCCTTCAGATATTGTTCAAATGATTGCTGGATTAGCAAAAAATGTGATTTTACATTTGAACAAAAATCAATTATTATTTATTATTAAAGAACGATCTGTATTTGGTGGAGTTACAGCATGGTGCGATTTAGATCTTGTAAGTTATGAGATTCTTTTTTTTATTCTCAATTAGTATGAATTAAAAAACGCATAGTACAAAAATATCCCTCTTAACTCAGCATAATGGTCTTTATTTGAGATGATGGAGAAGATTTGTAACTTAGGTGGATGATTTTGATGGAATTTTGTTCTCTCAGTTGGATGGTTTAGTTGTGGAGCTTTCATCGTTCTTCTGAATGATATCATCAGCACAAACTTTAGGTAGAAGTGAAGTGTTCGGATTTCTCTACATATGACCCACAGCTTATCCTGTACACGTCGATGTTGATTGGTTGATATAAACTTGTCACCGTTTGCTTCATTGTTTTCATTGGTTTGAAGTTTGACCCTATATTTGTCCATAATTTTTCTGATTGGTTGATAAATTGAATCGATTTCAATGTGTTTGTTGATTGATCTCAGTGCCAAGCTTCTAAAAATTCTCTGATTTTTTTCAAATCGACACTATCTAAAATTTCCACAATTTTCCAGTCGAATGTGCGTCCGCAGACGCAGACGCCCTCTTCATCTTCGTCTGTATGAACATCAATTAGCAGTCAAACACCATAACATGTCCTCACTTATATCAGTACACGTGGACAACTGCGGACACACATTCGACTGGAAAATTGTAGAAATTTTGGATAAAGGCAATTCAAAAAATGTTGGGGACGTTAGATCCCCAGAACTCACTTGGAAAAGGACCTAATCTTGTAATTTTATTTAGAAAATTTGGATTTCTTTGTTATCGCGCCAGAAGCGCTCTTGTCACCTTCATGTCGTATTTCTCACTTGGGCGAATCTTAAATGCTATTGGTCCATCGCGTCTTTTAGTATGCTGTTTGGTAACTCTCCCCAAGGACGGTTTTGTGCTGTATATATACGTTTTGATTTGCGTTTGTTTTTATCGCTCGTTTCTGGCTGTTTGCAGAATATACTTCGCCATTCCAAGCTTGGACTTCTTTCCCTAGTTAGCGGGGCTGGGACGCATCAGATAGCTAGATTATTGGTTTTCGGTCACTGAGTCTTTGTTCCGTTCGCAGTCTAAGTGAACTCTTAACCGCTTCAAACCTAGCAAATTTGGCGACGTGAGTGGCGCAAACATGAATCCCGCTAAAGTGGAATTATTGCTCGAGCAGCAGATGAAACTTATTGTCAGATGTTAGCAGATGCAAAGCTTACGTTTGATACTCAACCAAGCAGTTCTAATCCTACTACTACCGCACCATCCGTTGATGGTATCCCTAACAGTATCTCCGAGTTTCATTACGACCAGGAATCCAATGTCACGTTTGATATGTGGTTTCGATGTTACGAAGACTTATTCAAATTTGACTTTACTAATCAGGATGATGTCTGGAAGGTCCAGTCGCTGCTTCGAAAATTGAGTCCTAGTGAACTAGACAGGTATTGCAACCTAATTCTGTCTCTAAACCCACGCGATCACTCATTCTCGGACACTGTCCAGTCATTGAGCCGAAAATTCGGAGACAACTCCCCACTATTCAATGCGCGCTATCGATGTTTGAAGCTCACCATGAACAAAGATGCTGATTTTCTCACACATGTAGGTATCGTCAACCGAGGATGCGAACGCGTCTGGTTGAAGTCGCTTACTGAAGACCAATTTAAAGCACTCATTCTCATCTTCAGCCTTCAATCACAAAAGTTCAGTGACGTTAGAACACGTTTGCTAAGTCGATTGGACCAAGATCCAAAACTAACCCTTAATGATATTGCAAACGAATATCAACGCCTAATCAATCTACAGCGTGACACTACGATGGTCCAGCGTGGTGGTTCAGATCGTGCTGAAGTTCATGTAGTCCAACAACCACGCAACTCGCATAAATCTGCCCCAGCAACATCTAGTTCAGGTCAAAAGACAAAAACAAATCCTCCTGCCCCATGCTGGCACTGCGGTGCATGGCATTTTGTTCGATACTGTCCATATAAGCAACATCGGTGCAGGAAATGTAATGCGGTGGGTCATAAAGATGGGTTTTGTCGAAAAAAGAAGCCAAGCAACTCCAAAGGTACCAAAAAGCCTACGCCTAGATCCAACACGAATTCGTTGAGCTTAATAGCAAGCTGTGAGAACTCATCCCCAGTTGAGAGGAAATTTATTACCCTTAATATTAATGGGCACCCATTTAGATTGCAAATAGACACTGCATCTGATGTAACAATTCTCTCACGAAAATATTGGATCAGAATGGGAAGACCACGCATGGTTCCAACAACACAAAAACCTCGAACTGCATGCGGTAATTACCTACGTTTGTTGGGACAACTAGATTGTAGTGTCTTTTCACGATTCGACGTTTACCGGTGTATGTTACATCACACCAGCTGGTCTTAATCTACTTGGATTAGACTGGTTTGACCGGCTATGTTTAGCTGACGTTCCGTTAAGCACCGTATGCCATCTGGTGGGACAATCCCATGAACCTGAAGCATATATGAAGAAGCTAATAACAGAGTTTTCAGCCATTTTCCAGCCTGTATTGCGTCAGTGCACCGCCATGAAAGCAACACTTCGGTTGAAACCTGAAGCTAAGCCTGCCTTCCGTCCAAAGAGACCAGTGCCGTACGTAGCATTATCGATAGTTGACGAAGAACTAAACCGCGTTCGATTACAGGGAGTTATTACACCTGTCTCTTATTCTGCTTGGGCAGCACCCATCGTGGTTATTAAGAAAGCAAATGGTACAGTACGAATATGCGCAGATTTTTCCACAGGTCTTAACGCAGCCCTAGAACAACATCATTACCCGTTGCCAGTTCCCGCAGATCTGTTCACTATGCTAAATGGCGGAAAGTTTTTGCAAAACCGGATCTCGGTGATGCCTATCTACAAGTGGAAGTGGCTGAAGACTTGAGAGAGTTACTTACCATAAATACTCATTGTGACTTGTTTCAGTACAATCGCCTACCATTTCGTGTTAAGACAGCTGCATCTACTTTTCAGCAACTAATGGGTACCATCCTATCGGGTATCCCGGGGGTCGCAACTTATCTCGATGACATCTTAATTGTTGACACATCGCTAGAATAGCTTCGAGAACGCACGACAGCTGTACTACAACGTGTCAGCGATAACGAATTCCGATTACGCCCAGAAAAATGCCACCTTTCTTTGAAGTCAGCAAAATACTTGGGATTCATCTTTGATGCCTCAGGTCGCAGACCAGATCCTGAAAACATCCGAGCTATAAAACTGATGCCGGCTCCCACTAATATCTCTGAACTACGATCATTCCTGGGATTAATTAACTACTATTGAGCTTTTGTTCCGTCGATGCCTGACATACGCGCCCCACTAAATTATGTTCTGAATAAGAATACCAGCTAGAACTGGACAAAAGAATGTGAAGCTGCATTTTGCAAGCTGAAAACCATCATTAGCTCCGAACTATTATTGACGCATTAGGACCCATCCATGCCAATCATTGTGGCTGCAGATGCTTCAGCTTTTTGACTTGGTGCTGTCATCTCACACCAGTTTGCGGACGCAACAGAGAAAGCTATTATGCATGCATCTCGCACATTAACTCCAGCGGAAAGAAAGTACAGTCAAACAGAGAAAGAGGCTCTCTGTTATATCTGGTCGTCGCTGATTGTTGTGTCGGGAAATGCCGATCACTTATACTCGGAACGAAGGGACCTCCGCAATTCCCATGACACGAAAGTAAGAACACAAGACTGGTATAAGTGAAGATTTATTGGTCCCAAAATACTATGACGACGATTCTAGTCTAAAATACACTCATTTATATATTGATTGTACACCCATTTTGATTAATAATTAGGATGAAATCACATACTTAGTTATAACAAATGACATACTGAGCATAGTTCATGTCAATGGAATACAAGAATATCGTATATTATATAGAATAAAATATAATACGAGAAAACAAATCAAATACTACACTGAATGATCACCACATTAAATCAGAGCGGAAGTGATTTTGAACAAAAGTCATAATTAGTAAATCAATTGGATTTTGACTTTTCTTCCCATCATTTCACTCTCGCCCTTGTGTTTGCAGTACGCCGTTTCCACAAACTCTTGTACGGTCGAAGATTTACTCTTCTCACAATTTTCGGTTCAAAATCTGGTGTTCCAGCCCACTCTGCAAACCGACTCCAGCGATGAGCTTTGATACTTTTGGATTATGATTTTGACATTCAGTACCGACGCACCCAACAGTTTGTTCAGGCTGACGCCTTGTCACTACTTATCAGCGAACATCATACGGCCGACTAAGATGCAGTTATTGCCTCCCTAATGACAGAAGACCACGCGCAATGTTACCTGACAACTGCTGTTCGTGCTTTGTTAGTCTCAGCAGCTGAAATACAGTCTGCCTCCGGGAACGACTCCGTCATTAAGAGAGCGATGAAATTCGTCACCAATGGCTGGCCGCCAACTGGACTCGATGGTTGACTTGAAGCAGCTTTACCGCCGTCGGGACTCATTATCTGCCGTAAATGAATGCTTGATGTTTGGAGATAAAGTGGTGGTACCAGAGTCCCTACGATCAAGAGTGCTAAAGCAATTCCACACTGGTCATCCTGGTATAAAACAAATGAAATCCATCGCCAGAAGTTATGCTTATTGGCCCCTCATGCACCAACGTATCGTGGACTTAGTAGGCAAGTCGGTAGATACAGACTACCTGGTTGGGTTTCGCTTGTTTGTCGTAATCAGTGTTTGAAGTCTTTGAACTGCATGGTGCAGAATCGATCACAACTGTGCAGAAATAAACTGAGAAACATTGAAAGGCTACATCAGCTGTGTTCTTAAGTTTCTACGTTATTTCTTTTTAATGCGTTTTTTTTTTACCTAATCTCAGGCAATATTATTTCCTGAACGTATATGTGAAGGAATTTCACCGGATCAAGATGAAATATTCCTGGAATTAAATATCGATCATTTACTGCATTGTATTCGTCCGAATACTCAATCTACATCTAGTCGTAATCCTTTATACAATTCAACTTGCACATCAAACTCATATACAACAGTGAATAAATCTCGAATTGGATCTAATTCTGTAACAGGAATGATTAGTAATTTAGATCAGTCAGTTTGTCGACTACTTGGATTGAAAATAAAATTAGTTAGACGTAAAACTCCTTGTTTAGCAATTGAATTGGATCAGGTTGGTATTTTTTTTTAAATCTTGCATAAAATCCCGTTCATTGTGTTGATTCACTAGCAACCACTGGCATATTTAGTTAGAATTCAAGCTTGTTGATAAATATAATATTTTTCAGAATTTTGAACAGAATCAACCAAAAAGTGATTGTTTTTCACATACTGAAATCATGAGTCCATTGAAGCTAGACCACCATGGAAAACCTGGAAGCACTGGGCAGCTGTTTCTTCCTAGCATGGAACTCCTCAGCAGTGCGCATCCACGATCCCGCACCCCGCGAGTTTCGAACCCAGGACCTATTGTTTTTATTTCACTAATTTGAAACTTTTACATACATATAGTTGGATCTGACAAAGCAATACCCCATCCTTACTGGCTGATTTTCAAAAATTCGTAAATCTGATAAGGTGAAGGTTTATAAAGTGTAGTTCTAGCTGGTATGAAGAACCACGTTACCACTTTTCTAATTCCATTTATCCGCAACGACGTTTGCTGTTATCTGATTAGCTATTAATTGCTAATTTTATCATCTTACGGTTATTTTATGTTACTATGTATGTAGAGTTATTGCATTTCAAATTTGACTCGAGGTTTTTCTACACTATTGTCTCTTTCCTAGATTATGTTGTTTGAGAGATAAATGTTGAAGGATTGTTTGTAATAGTAGCTACTCGTTTCGAGTAAAGCTTTACTATAACCCCGAACGACCTAATCTTCGATCGTTATCTGTAAAATTTATATTTGATTCGATTCTGATATATACACCGTGAACCTAAAGTAGTTTCTACGTTCACTATTCGTTCGGTGGTATGGTACAGCCTTATCAGAGTTCTCATTAGTTTCTGTCCATGATTAGAAATTGCCATAACTTGGCCGAATGATTTATCAAGATATAACAAAAAACTACCTAAGCATTTTACTTTTTCCCATCGTCCGATCTTGTTGCAATATACTTTCTGAATTCTAGTTGTAGTCTCGGATTTGGGGGAATATGCTAACAGGTGGTTATAGAGGGAATAATGCATACTTTTGATGTGCATATTTTGTGCTACTCCGTCTTGCTTCCGGAGACAATACGTAACCATACACAACAAAGTGAACCCTACTTGTAAACTAAATCATATAACCTTATTTGAGGATCCTCAACAGTTCATACGTATAACTGTCTACGAATTCAACCCAGGAGATTCATGTCTCACCGTGAATAAGATACAACTGTTGAATTATAACCCCTCAATTCTGATATCCTTCGAGTCAGTGTTTGTCTTCAACTAAAATTCTTCATATACTACAACTGGATGCTTATTTTTGTTTTCTCTAAACATTTAGTCAAGTGTTACAGGTCATCCACGTGCTGTTTGGCATTTTATTCCCGTTCAAGTTGTACCTCCACGTTTATGGGATGAATTTGTTGAGCCACCAGATCCAGATTTTAATGTAAGTGTTAAAATGAAATCATGTTTTCATCTATAGAAAATGTATCATTGTTGATTAGTAGTCAATAATAACAAAAATAAAAACTACTTTTACATTAATTAACCATAGATTACAACTATATCTCTGACCTAGATCAGAAAAGTATGTATTTCGCGACTGATATGTCTTAGACCAACAGTCAATAACTTCTAGAACTGAAGTTTTGGCTTAGCCACTATTAGCTTCTATGATGTCCTCTTATCCACACTTTCAAACGCTTTCGTATAGTCAACGAAGTTGATGTATGGTGACGTGTTCCATTCACTTGATTGTTCAACGATGATCCGTAGTGTTGTAACCTGGTTTGTATGCAGTTGGTCCTTATGGAATCCATCTTGTTGACCTCGAAGTTTGGCGTCTACTGAGTTTTTCATTCGGTTCAACAACACTGTTGAAAACTTTTCCTGATTATTGTGTGATGCCTCTGGAGTTCTCACATTTGCTCAGACCTTCTTTCTTTGATATATTGATGAGATATCTTTTATTCCAGTCCGTCGGCACTTGTCCTTACTCGCGAATCTTCCTGAATACAACGTGAAGCATATTCGCAGTTACTTTTATGTTTGACTTCAATGCTTCGGCTGGTATACTGTCAGGTCCTGCTGATTTCCCACTCTCCATTTATCTGATGGCCATCCTGATCTCTCCGGTCGTTGGTGGAGTGACAGCTATAAGAATATCTGTGTGCTGTTTCAGTATCTGGTGAATTTAATGCACCTGGTCTATTCATGATTTATTCAAAATGTTCTACCCACCTATTCCTCTGTTTTTGAATTTCAGTGATTGGTTTGCCTTCTTTATCCTTGACAGGTCTCTCTCGTTTACCATATTTTCCTGCGAGCCTCTTCGTTGTGACATATAGTTGTTTTGTATTTTCTTCTCTTGCAGCTTTCACCGCTGTCACTGCTAACTCTTTCATGTATTTCCTGCTTGTCGGCCCTGATGCTCCTCTTCACTTGCTTGTTTGCTTCTGTGTATTCAGCTAGTGCTTTGATGTCCTCGGTTCTTGTTTGGCTATTGTTAATTGCTATCTTCTTGTTCTAGATTTCTTGAATCTGTCCAACGTTTTCCATAATGATCCATTCTTCGTGTTTATGCTTCTTTCAGTCCACAGCATCCACACACGTTGAGGTTAGTGCTTCTTTGATCCCTTTCCATTTGTCCTTTATAATAGTTCCTTCTTCTTTGAGATCTTGTAAGGCTTGTAAGGACCTGTGTTTGAGATCCATCTTGAACTCGTTTGTTAGTATTTCTCACATCTTCCATTGACCTTATGAATTTTTCAGTGATGCAAACATAGTCTACCTGGTTCTCTGTAGTATAGTCTGGTGAGATCGGTATAGCTTTGCGCATGTGTTTGTGGGAGTAATATAGTACCTATTATAACCATTTTGTTGAAGGCACGTAAATTTTCAAATCTCTTACCATTTCCGTTCCTTTCTTGTAGTCCATGTTGTCCTGTGATTTTTTGATACCCCGTACTGTCCATTCCGACTTTGGCGTCTGGGTCTCTCATAAAGATGATCAGGTTCTTCTTTGGGGCACTTTTCTACAATCGAGTTTCATTGTCTAGTGCAGTTTGGATGACCGGATCTTAGAGATGTGATTCGTTGAGTTGTTGATAGATGGTCTCCGAATCCAAATTAATATGATAATATATCTCTTACCAACATTTTGTATGAATTTTACTTCCTCATATTTTTCACAAATTTTTTAGGTGAGTATTTTCTTCCCACCAGTGAAGACATTACGCCCATTTGTTGATCGTATGAAAAAATTTGCAAAGTTTATTGTAAGTAATTAACATCTTTATTATTGAGATGGTGGAGAAGATTTGTAGCTCAGGTGGATGATTTTGGTGGAGTTTTGTTCTCTGAGCTGGATGGTTTAGTCGTGGAGCTTTCATCGTTCTTCTATCTGAAGTTTGTGCTGATGATGTCGTTCAGAAGAACGATGAAAGCTCCACGACCAAACCATCCAGCTCAGAGAACAAAACTCCACCAAAATCATCTTTATTATTGTTTTTTCGTGAAACAGAAATACAATAACACACCTCATTTAGTATAAGTATTCCTGGACACTATTTCACTCGACTGATTCCCAAATCAAAACACGACTTGGAGTGATAAGTGTAAACATGTCATAAAGTAAACATCATTTTAAGTTATGTAGATCTATAAACTTTACACAATAAATTTTTAGTCTTTTAGCTTATCTACTGGGGTTGCTTGGTTAAAAACTTACCAGTCATCGCATTCCGACATCATCTAGTCTAAAGCATATTCTCATCAAGTCTGTGTTGTGCTAACGTTTCCCTCCCGGATTCTATCCCGTGTTAAACAGCTTCACGATAGGAGAAGTTACCACTAAGCTATTCTTCTGGCAACTGGTTTACTGTTGAACTGAGATGTATTTACGATCGGTATCGTCACTGAATGATGGAGACAAATTTTAATGAGGATCCATGTATTCAACTTTAAGCTTTTTGTATGTATGATGTTAGTGAGTTATACCACTCGGTTTCGCAATCAAATTAGGTCGAGCTTGTATCAAACCTCAGTACTGGTGATTGGAAGTTGGACATCTCAACCATTAGGGTAATACTTCACAATTAAAACTTTATTCTGGTTGACCAGATCAAGATATGGTATCAGTCAGTAGTACTTTCTACTAAATTGAGTTCAGTATATAAAAATGAAGACCAGTCGGTTAGAGCTCACGATTCAATTCATGATTGCAGATGTTAAGAGAAATAACGGCGAGACTATAATTTATGAACGAACCAGATCGCAAATTTTGGCGCGAAACTCATTCATCATTCGGATAAAAAGTTTTGGTATTATAACTGATGTCAGTTCGTGATGAAAACCCTAAATCTCATTTCTAACGTTAATTATCAACTGTAAATCATAATTCTAATTCATCACACAGGTTTACAACCTTCATTTGATCCTGATTATTAGGTGTACACTCTCTAGGTCAGTCTAGCGTCGCTCAAAGGTCGTTCATAAATTATGATCTCACCGAAATAACTCGAAGTCGGTTATGGTGTCTCACATATGTATATTAAACCATTCGTCGCCCTGAAACTACTTTAGGTTTTCCACTGTAACTGTGACATTATTTCAATTTCTTTGTTTTTCACCTTGTTCTTTCTTCTGACTCGTTATACTGTTTATATGACGCATGATAATTCTGTGAGAGTTTTCAAATTCATACATACCTTCATTTATATATCGCTTATGTTCATTTTTATAAAGATTATCAGTGCAAATGGTTCAGGTGAATTAAATTTTGCTGTCAATGTTGAAACGTTAGCTTCTGTTAAGTTAACATTTCGAGGTTTAAAAGCACGTAGTTGGATGAATTCAGAATCATTTTCAACTGAAATTAATGATTCAATTGATGAAGCTCATAGTACAATTTGGGATTCAAACGATGTTGATTTGGATAATTCAAAACAGATAAACAATAACGAAGATCCAAATAAAAAATTAGTGTCGATTAGTTTAGACTTACGACGTATTAGTCAGTTATTATCAAGTCCAAGAATTGCACCATCTTGTTTTGTTTGTAGTAAGTGTTTTTTCCCTATTTTGATCCAAAATAACTTCATATCCGAATGCATATAGTTTCGTTTGTTTTATAAATTAAACTGGCTAGATTGAAATAGCTGAAGTCGTACACAAACTCAGCAGTTGATCAGTTTTCTAACTGAACACTTGAATCACTTTCCTAAGCATTTCTAATAACCTCCAGGCTAAATCCATACATTTTGAGCACGAGAGAAAGGGCGCGAAATATGGAAAGAAGGCTCTACTTCAAAGTTAGTACGTACAGAAAATTGAGGGTATTTATAGCATCTCAGATGGTCTTGGGCTTTAAGACGGTATTGGAATCAGAAATATGATCTGTGACTCTTCACCGTCAACATATTCCTGAAAAACTTCTCAGTGTTGATTGGATAAGACTTTTCCCAGCGTTTTATGGGCTTTTTTTCGAGGAATACTCTGGATCTTCCCAACACTGGCGAAATCAACACCTTAAATCACTTCTTCATAATTATAATTGAGATTCATAGCTGTCCCCTGATGTATATATAATGTTGTCAACTGCGATGGAAATCGTAGATCTTTTGTTTAGATCCTACAATGTAACAAATGTCGTAGAATATACCGCATATAAGACCACTTTCCTGTCCTTTATTTAAAGCGCTAAATGTTTCATTGGATTATGCTCTCATTTACCTTAATCGTTTTGCTTCTCTGTATTGTTGATGTGTGACAACTCAATCTATGCCAGAAATAATGATATTTGAAGTCAAGGGTGTTTCACTGTCTATATCAACGCCTAGGTGACAAGTCTCAAAACAAGACGAAACATTGAATCCTACTTTTAGCCAATACCTAACTTTACTAAAGTCTCCTGAAAACTAACCATCCTTAATCATTATAGCATTTGAAAAAAACCAACGTAACCATGTGAATATTGTTTATTCTGTTATCTGTACAATAAATTCAGATGATCATTATCATCTCAACAACTAAAATATTAGTCTGTTGTTTTCACAGAGACATCTTGCTACAATTTAGATGGTGGTTGGAGGTAGTCAACAGGAAACCCTGGACCCGGGTTTCGTGCTACTTGGCACTCGTCAGCAAGCTGTACCTGTAATCTTGAGGGAACTGGTGCTGCTTGGCGGATTCGATCTCAAGTCACCCTGCTTCACAGTCAGAGACGTTACCACTGAGCTATCCGAGCCGTGACTAACCTCCTGTAGGACTGAGATGTAATCACAATTGATTGATCACTGGGTGGTGATCAATGTCATGCTTGTCTAGTCCTTATTAGTGCAAATCGAATGCTATCGATCATGTTGCAATGTGGCCACCAGTCTAGGTGACTCGACACTGCAGGCACTATGTATTGAGATTTAGATGGTGGTTGGAGGTAGTCAACAGGAAATCCTGGACCGGGGTTTCGTGCTACTTGGCACTCGTCAGCAAGGTGTACCTGTAATCTTGAGGGAACTGGTGCTCCCTGGCGGATTCGATCTCGTGTCACGCATTCCATCTGCACTAATAAGGACTAGACAAGCATGACATTGATTACCACCCAGTGATCAGTCAATTGTGATTTTGCTACAATGTTAAAGTAATTTATTCAATAGAATATGTATTTAACTATTGTGTTCAAGTCACTTTTTTTTCTTTCTTAACTCTTTTTCTTACAGATATTATACATGAAAAGTTAGCACAATTTCTAGTGTTATTTGACAATTATAAATTGAAATATAATATACCTGCATCTAATTTATAAAATAAATAATTATCCTCCTATATATAATCTCTTTCTATTGTGAATCATCTCACTATAATGAAAGATCATAATATATGGGAGAAATTAATGTCTTAGATCAATTAATCTTTACTCAGTTAAGTTTTATGTAGATGCTTTGTTCGTTATATTATACAGTAAAGTTATTATTAATATTATATGAATGCCCTGATAGGGCGAAAGGTGGGGAAGAATCAGCTTTTCTTCTCGAAATGCTCTCACATGTTCATGCGTATACAGACCACTATCAGGGAAGTCCTACTCATAGCTTTATTGTGGGGTGGGTGTTGTTTACGAAATTGAAAGGATGAAAAGCGAGTGTCCGGGTTGGTGAATCTGGACTCCGGTATCCTGAGGGAAAAAACGGCGTATTGACTTATTGTTGATCATGGGACTGAATCTTTAGACGTTGTTCCACTGTCTTGTGGATTAGAAGTTCAGGTCGAAATCTCTGGGTGTGGGCCCCTAAGTAAACCTCTTGCTTCGGTTTGGGCACTCTGATAGTATTCCACTAATCACAATAACCGAATGATTTATGTGTTTTCGGTGCCGCCTTGTACCAATATTTATGTGTTTAAACAAATAAATGTTATTATAATTATTTGATTATCAAGTCTCTTATTAAATCATAAAATACTGGAAACATTTTAGAATTTCCATTTCAGTTTTGTGTTTATCGTGTATCCAGATATTAAGTTCCAAAGGATATGTTCGAATTTCTAGGTTAACAACTGGTCATTATAATAATAACATTGGGTATAAACTGACTACCAAGTGAATCAAGAAATACACGATTTATGTTTATGATCTACTTCCGACTTGCGTTCTGGACTCAACTGGCTGGGCTAGACAGGGAAGCGGGACCAATCAAAACTCTAGGTCCCTCGCCCGTGTTTGCGCGTCTTTGGTCCGATCGATAATTCGCCAACCTCCAATCTGCAGCATTTTCACGTTAAAACAGATTGTTAATTTTTCGAAGCAAACAACCTTTCTGATTACAATTGTTATGTCAATGAATGTGGAAAAAGACGGAATTTATCAATATCATCTTTAATGCAACAATTAATGATAATTTGGTAGTAGTTTTGAACAAATTATGTGGTGGTAGGGTAGATTTGTGGTCTTAGTGTACAGTAATATACACAATACCCTATTTGCATTTGGTCAGTTAGTAATTAATATACATGAATAAGTAGCTATTAGTGTCCAAATAAAAATTACTTAAATAGTGGTCTTGCGTGCTGTTAGAGGTATGAGGGTAGTTTTTACTTCCCGACTGCTCACACCGTGGAAGGATTGTTCTGGAGGTACTTGAAAGGAAAAATGGATTCGAGATGGCCTTAGTGATCTGATAGTGTGACCGCAGTGCCTAAGGTCGGTCACACCCGACCTTTTTGTGAATAATTCTCGTGTTAGCTCCGTACTTATTGAGACCTTACCGCCGGAGACGGATATCCGTGGGATAAGGCGAGGTGTGCATTTTTAGGGTCGACCTTTTCTAACCCCACCCCTTCTTGTGGGAAGGAAACATCGCTGTTATGTTGATTGTCTGAAGGAAACACCTTACTGCCATCATAACTCCGTACAGTAAGCAGTACAACTTCGTCTTCGGACCTTAGGTTTGTTGCTTTTAGTCTTACCGCTTTTCGACCGACCTGTCTGACATGGTAGGACCTTGAGGAACAGTTGTCCCAGCCCGTATAGCTCGGTTGCTTCATCACGATAGGCAAGCCCGACCACTACGTCAATATAGCAACAACGGTCGGGAAATTACTTAAAAGAGATTTTTGTTTACATTTGTGTTATTAAGTGCTAATTGTGAGGCAGCGATTGGGATTGATCTACGTATATTGAAAGCTAGAGCGCGTTATGCTTATTTTCAGCTTTAATGATCTGACTAAAAATTCAGTTTTACAACACAAAGACGTTTCTGTTACACGATCATTACAACTTGAGGATTCTGGATAACTGTTAAATTACCATGGTCTGAAGTATCGCTCCATAAGTTATGCTCAAGTTTAACATGAGTTCTCTGACGTAATCAAGATAAAAATTTGTCCTCCTCCTAAGACACTAAGTCAGGCGGTTCGGACATACTTTGTGCATGTTGCCCCAGCAACAAATATGCATATACTACTGACTCCGGGGTCATTTAGAAAATATAGTGTAATTTTTATTTATTATTTAAACACATAAATATCGGTACAGGGAGGCACTAAGTAGATATGCGCCACATAAATCATTCAGTTTATGTTAGTGCTGCGATACTGCCACGGTGCTCAAACCGAAGCACGTGGTTTACTTAGGGGGTCACACCCAGAGCCTTCGAACTAAAGGTCTGGTCCACAAGGCAATGGAGAAACATCACGAGATGCAGTCCCATGATAGCCGGTGACCAATAATTGGTTCATACGCCATTTGTTCCCTCAGCCCATGCGCACTATTGATTTGGAATCAGGGTTTCCCAACTCCTCTAGTTGTATTCCCCAGATTCACCAACCTAGTTAAAGCGCCTGACATTCGCTTTTCGTCCTCTGAATTTCGTAAACAATACCCCTGCCGTGAGAAAGCAGTGAGTAGGACTTCCCTGACAATGGTTGTATGCATGTGGCCATGTGAGGGAGAGCGGACTGTCCTCACCCTCGATTGTACCACGGCACGATGTTACCGTGCAGTGAAGAACAATTGTTTTCATTTAGCATCTATACGTTCAACACCATCTCTTTGTCAAATAATGCACTTCAATACATTAAAATACCATTAAATATAGTCAAGCATAAAAGCATCTAATAATTCTGGTGTAGTTTTCCACTAGATTCTACAAAATTCTCTCTATAATCCCATTAATAAAAGCAACAGGAAACTAATTAAATAATTCTTATTGTTTTAAATATAATATATAAAAACAAAATCAAAATGTTAAAAAAATAAGTACACCGATGAAATCAGTGGGTTTGAAATGCATCGCTCGTACAAAATATAATTACCGCTTCTATTAATGACTAGATGATTCCGAGACCCAAGATATTAAAGTCTGAAATAAAATAACAAGAAGATAGACTGTAAAGAACATAGATTAAGCGATTAACAATGAAATATGATTCGTTCGTGCACTAAATTAAGTATTTGTAAATTCAATACAATGGACGAGACATAATTTTCTCTATCCACCAACTAGAATGAGAAGTCCAAATTGGATAGAAGCTTCCTTGATAAAGACTGCGGAAGAATTCATTTTGCGTTAAAGTTAATCGATTGAGAAGTTACCGCTGAACACAAAACCTCAATTGATTAGTCAATTACAAGGAAAAATACCAATCCACGAAACTGTGCGATCATCTTCCATTGTACTATGGTAGATACCTGTCTCTACCAGACACGATCTAGTGGCTAAGCGCTCACGCGCGAGACCGATAGGTTCTTCCTTCTTTAAACGTCATATTGGATGATGTAACATCCCGAACAAAAGCTTATTCATCATAAAATGTTAGCATAATATGTATTTTGTACTAAATAAATTAAGAAACAATTGTTCATTCTATGATTGGTATAAGTTTGATAGGATCTGTCGAAATGCAAGACGACGACAACAACAATTTTTCTTAGGAAGAACAATACTGAACTTATACAATCTTCAAAAAATTCGAATATCATAAAAATAAACGTACACATTTTTGTATCTGTGTATAACAAATAATCTTAGACGGCACGTAACAAACTGTCACAATCACAAAGAAATCAGTTAATAAGGAAAAACGAAAGAATAATTGCAGATTTATGGAAGCTAAAGAACACCCAAAATAAACTTTTATTGTGATTCACAAGTAGAGTTGATATCGAGACGCATAAAAGATACTAGTACTTTCGAAAGAAAAATTAACTCGATTAGTACAAGAGATTGACATATTCTGGTTATCCATATCATGGACGAATATATTTTCATATACCTCTAAAAAGGAGATAAGAGTAGAACTAATTTTTTTGCCGACATGAAGATATCTATTTGAGACTAGTGACACATGTGCATTTGGTTGAGTTAGCTCTATATATTTAGCGAACCTTATCCCCGGCAACGTAAATTCATGAGGCAAGTACGTGTAGTATATTTTAGGATCGACAGTTTATGACGTAGCTTTCAAAATATATGAAGCTACAAATAAGGAAGTTGTAAACGATTAATTTAGCTTGACGATAAATGCTTTCAACTATCAGTTGTTTCACTTTTGAACGCGTTTCAAACGTTACGGGTTTGTACAGTTTTTACACTTGACTAGATGCGTTAAATTTTGTTTTTTAAAAAAAAGCATTAATACTGTTAAATACTATGAACAATTACTGCATACCTCATCATCTGTATTACGACTGACACCCATTACATGTCCACGATTTAAAACAACACTTTGTTCATAACGCGCGTCTAGTTTCGGTATGACGATGCGTCCAGATCTTGTACGGTTTAACTGTCTAACATCAACTACTTTACCTAAATATATAAGTATACAAAATAATGGGTAATTCCTTAAAGATTTGAATGAACTAAATACAAATTTTATTTGAAGGATAAGTAAATAAGCTGTTAGGGTGCTAAACTACAATTTATAAAATTATACCAGCGTTTGACTGAAGTGGATAACTAAAAATGTTAAGGCTAATTTCTCTGAAGGATAAACATATATATTTTTAATGTTCATTCATTAGAAAGTTCACTTGTGTTATTAGTATCACGAACAGACCTCAGTTAAACATCCACAGAAAACTGAGCTGTATTTTTTTTCATAGTTTCACCGTTTGCGGGCGAAACCGAAGGTCCTAGCCTCGATTCCTAGTGGCGGGGTCATGGATGGGTATTGCTGGAAACTCCTATGTTAGAATGAAACAACTGTCCAGTGCATCCTGTTTCCCAATATATGTCTAACTGAGGAATTCTGAGGTCGGTCACGTGGTATTCGGTATACATGGCAAATCCAATGGCGAGATAGTGAATCTTTATCATCTGAAGTGGTTAGATCATGTATTATATATCGGGGATGCTAGATCACCATAAATCACTCAGTAAACGTCTGGTTTTCTGTAATTTTATGTTAGAGATTTGAATTTCTCGTTCTCATGCCAAAAAATCCCATTTCACCTTCGGATTGTATTTCCCACTTGGAAGGACCCCAAATGCCACTGGTTCGTTGCCTTTTAATATACAATTTCGTGATGTTTCCCAATGACCATTTTATGCTGTATATATATGCTTGAGTTGTGTGCCTGCTTGAGGAATACAATTTTCCTTCATCTGAACCAGACCTTCTCCCTCTAGTTAGCAGGGTTAAGACGCATCGGAATAGTTTAGTTTATCTTGTTGATGTGTCGATGATCCTTCGTCCAGTTCGCCGATTTTAGGTGACCTCGTAACTTCTTCAAGCATAGCAGTGACTGATTGTGACCGATTACGATCAGTCATTCAGTTAGTCAGCTACAACGTAGGACCAGGCACATATATGCATCGGTCCAAGTTGCCGCACCTCATTAGCACAGCAAGATGAACACCAAATTCATGGAAGTAGTTACTTCAATGGTAGTAATATATAAAAGATTGTGTATAAGGATATAGCACAGGAAGAAAGAATTAGTTCATAGAGAGAAAGGTATAAAGCAATTTTAATCTCACGGCTCAAAGGAAGATAGAGAGTGTATACACCGACTCCATTGTGATCGATTTTGAGCCATGTCACCAAGAGTCTCCAACCATTAGTTGCAATAATCATGCGAACTCACAGGGGCCTACGCTCCCACTGACTGCAGCTCGGATCAAGTGAAAGATAATTTTTCCAGAAATTTTTCTGAATCTCTTCAGAATGCTAAACTCTTAAACATAATACTCGTAGCACGTGACTCTAATGCTCAAAAAGACATTCGGGTGGTTATTTTAGTATCCCGATTCAGCGAATAGATAATGGTGATCGTCTGCTGCAACTGTGTTCAGATAGTCGTTTACTTTTAACAAGCACTAATTTTAAGCATAAGGAGAGACATCATCTAACATGACGACCGCCTGACACCAAACCAACGATAAACTCAAATAGACCATATTACTATTAGTCATGGTTGAAGAGGCTCAATAGAAGACTATCGCTCATTCTAACCCCTATGATAATCTATATTACTTAACATAATTATTTTACAAATATCAACTATATTATAATTTTACATTATCTACAAACTATTCAATTCAATGGTTGAATAATTCACTTCATAAACCATATTTTAATTTAACTTATCCAATAAATAATAAACAAATAGGAGTGAATAAATCTATGCCAATTATTCATAATTCATTATAGAAAAAAAAGGAAAAGAAAAACTGCAACAAATGAAAAATATCAGAAGGGGTTTTGTGAAGATTTTATAAATTTCACTCATTGAAATCATGAGTCAATTGAAGCTAGACCACCATGGAAAACCTGGAAGCACTGGACGACCGTTTCGTCCTAGTAAGAGACTCGTCAGCAGTGCGCATACACGATCCCGCACCCCGTGAGATTCAATTGACTCATGATTTCAACCCGTGAAATTTCTAAAATCTCCACGAACCCCTTCTGATAATAATCATCTGCTCACTAACGACTGACTTCAAGAGATACTCCTAGAGTTCTAGTGAGAAGCCGTTACCAGTATAGTTCAACCAGGTCTGTTGTGAGATATCAACTCACTGAAGACAATGGTGGCCCAACTTCGTGGATTGGTCAAAGTTAGACATTAACACCATTGGATGCCGGCTCAGTGGTCTAGTTGATTGAGCGCCTGGCGCGAAACTGATGGGTCCTGGATTCAAATCTCGCGGGGTGTGGGATCGTGGGTGCGCACTGCTGAGCAGTCCCATACCAGGACGAAACGGCAGTCCAGTGCTTCTAGGTTTTCCATGATGGTCTGGCTTCAACTGACTCGTGATTTCAATCGGTGAAATAAAAAAGTAGAAAAGAGGAAAAAAAGTAGTTCACAAACCTGAGGCTGTATATAAACGATAACGTTCATCAATATTATCATCATCATCATTATCATCATTATTATTATCACTTTGATCATTGAATAAAGATTGATGATTTGATAATAAATTACGTAACTGACTTTTATTTGTTTGTTTTTTAATTTTACGTAAATTAGCTTTATCTGTTAATAAATATTGATTATTTTGTTTTATTGATTTTCTATTGATTAAATGATTTTGATCATTTAATGGATTTTTATCAATAAATTTCGATTTTCTTAATTTTTTTGATAAATGAATAGATGTTAATGGTGGATAATGATTTTCAGATACTGAAGTGAAATGAGAAAAGGAATCTATTGATGATAAATTATTATTATTATCATTTAATTCAATTGGTGATTTATTGTTACTATGATTATGATTTGTTTGAATACCTTCCAAAAAGAGAAAAAATAATAATAATGTAATGAAAAGAGAATAGTTTATGTGTGATTATTTAAATAATACTGAGATTTATGGAGCAACAGGTATTCATTATGAATAGGTGTCAGTTAGTGTTAGCGGGACATAGACTGGATTAAGGCATGCTCAATGCACGATTGCTTTGGTGCACGCTGATTGGCTAATTCTTAACCAATCAGCGTTAGCCAATACTTAGTGAACACTCTAGAAATCTCATGTAAAAAACTATAAATATACTGACGTTTTCCCTATTGTACTACTTACTACTTATTTCCATCTAACCTTGTTATTTGAAATATAGTCTCTTTCCTGTCTAACCGTGTTCTGATTTGAGGGACTTGTCGAATGAATCGGTTTCCGAGAATACTAAGCAATAGGAATAGCTGGGTTATAACCGTAAGAGAGAATTATAACAGTTAGAGAAAAGTACTGAGAATAAGAAGGACTAGATGATTGTTTTATTTTAATTTGAGATTCATTGAAAATAGTCAAATGAGAATATACTTCTTTGTTGATGAATTAATTCGATTTGTTTTGGTAGTTAGTGGGTTTTGTACGAAATTCAAAATGTGATAGTATCTTATTACAAACAAAGTAAAAATCTCATTACTAAAACATTTAAAATTGTTAAACATAAGAATGCCAAGGAATACAGACCGACCGATAGGTTAATTGAAAGCGCTAAGACTAAAAGCAGCAAACCAAAGGTCCGAAGACAAAGTCGTACTGCTGACTGTACAGAGGTGTGACAGCAGTAAGGTTTCCTTCAGACAACCAGTATAACAGCGATGCTGCTTTCCCACAAGGAGAGGTGGGGTTAGAAAAGGTCGACCCTAAAAATCCACACCTCGCCTTATCACACAAATATCTGTCTCCGCTGGTAAGGTCTCAATAAGTACGGAGCTAACACGAAAATTATTCACCAAAAGGTGGTGTGTGACCGACCTCAAGCAATTGTCCCTTAGGCACTGCGATCACGCTCTCGGATCACTAAGGCCATCTCTTATCCAATTTCCCTTTCAAGTACGTCCAGAAGAACCCTTCCACGGCGTGGGCGACCGGGAAGTGATAACCCCCCTAATACCCCTAACAACACTCAAGAAGGAATACAGACTATGATGTTCCAGCCAGGTTCGTTGGTAAAGTCTTTTCTAGTGAAGTCTAGTAGCACTTCTGAGATGGATTCTGTGTTTTCAAGGGGAACCGCTACCCCGCACCAAGAAGTGTAAGTGAAGGATTATTTAAGGTTTTTACTTACCCTGGGATAAATGTAGTCTACGTACATACTAGTTGCCACACGGACTTCCAACCATGTATCCCCTTGGTATATATACAGGTATAACTACCCAGTGAGCGAATATGCATTACACACCGGTAACACAGGTTTTATCCCATGCATCTCATAGCATACAAAAAGGTATATTCACTCACAAGGGAGGGTAGATTTTCACCGCTCCTCTTGAAACGTATTTGCTACAACAAATTGTCTCTTACATATTACGTGTATATCATTGGACCCATGGCTGCCGTCTCAGTAGTTCATGATACACATAAGCATAAGTACTCTCTCAGGGAGGTTGTTGGTCACCTCTTCCTCGTATTTGCTACTGTATCTTTTTTGCTGTGTTCGACCTGAGAAACTAGGCCGCTGATTTTGTTGGACATAGGGTAGCAAAACCCGATCTAAGGCCTCCTTGCTGTGCTGCTGGATAGTAGGGGCAACCTTGCAAGCCAACTAAGATGGTCGAAGGAAATCGCACTAATCCACCACTCAGTTGTAACCTGGATTATTCAGGTCCCAACTTGAGGCTCACTTAAGCGCATCAGCCCACCTGATGTGTATGCCCCTGTATATGTATTGCAGAAGTTATCAGGTCTATATAGTTCAAGGATGTAGATATATGCAAAAGGCACGCATGTGGTGTAGTACAATCGAAACGTTATCTGATTTACGAATTTTCGAAGGTCATCCTAAACGTCGCTGAAATTCTTCAGTAAAATATACTTTTACCAACTCGCATTTAAAATTTCGGCGGAATTCAAAGTTTAGCCTTCAGATATTGCGGTCAGTAGGGCACTTTTAGACCAGAAAGTTTAAATCAAAGGGTTCACATATAATTTACTTCCACCAATTCATGATATACTTCGACTATTTTTTTTTAAAGTATTATGAGTAATAATTTATCAGATGGTAAATGAGACAGTTAACATCTATAAAAACGAGCAATAGTCAAAATTACATAATAAATTGACAAATGTTGAATAGGAAAAATATATTTCAACTTATTAGTCTGAGTATATTATGCTAATCTCAAAACATGAAGATGTTAAAAAAATCAATCTCGAATTATTGTTTATTTATGATGCTGTGAATTAACAAACCATAATTTTAAAACGCTTTTAAATAATAATCTCTGACTTTCAGTGGGTTTGTCAACACACAAAAACTAATTTATTAAATTCAGTTACTGTTATAGATGCTGAGGAATAATGTGCTAATCATTATCAGTCAGTCAGTCAGCTACAACGTAGGACCAGGCACATATATGCATCAGTCCAAGTTGTCATACCTCATTAACACAACAAGATGGACACCGGATTCATAAAAGTAGTTAACTCAGAGGTGGTAATATATAAAAGAAAGATTGCAATAAGGATATAGTACATGAAGAAAGAATTGGTTCGTAGAAAGAAAGATATGAAGCGATTTTAATCTCTTAGTTTAAGGGAAGACAGGGAGTGTATACACCGACGCCATTGTGATCGATTCTGAGCCATGTCACCAAGAGTCTCCAACCATTGGTTACGATAGTCACGCGGACCCCAACCAAGTAGTCTGCACGCTCTCAGGTCACTGAGACCGCCTCTAATCCAATTTCCTTTTCAGGCACCTCCAGAAGAACCCTTCCACGGTGTGGGCAACCGGGAAGTGATAACCGCCCTCATACCTCTAACAGCACCCAAGAAATCATTATCATGTTAAGTCTAATGATGTCCTTGGACTCTAAATGGGCATTCCCTATTGGCCATTATTTATTCCACTCGTTAAATATTGTAAAGATGTTATTTTCTATTATTATGGTACGATGTGGTCTGTTTGATTGGTATATAAACAGAGTATGTTTGAAATATAACGATTCATATCTCAGAAGCTGTGACTTGCGTTCTAGACTCAACTGGCTGGGCTAGACAGGGGAGTGGGACCAATCAGAACTCTAGGTCCCTAGGCCGTTCACTACATGTTTCTCCGTGTCACTGATTCGGTCGACAAATACGCTGCTTATCAAAACCTGCGGTCAACACGTTACAACAGTTACCACTTCATTTCCATTTGGGATTTTACTGATTACTTTGAAATATATGAAGATTAACGGTGAAGTCATCGTCATAAAAATAACAAACGATATCCATTTTATATTAATAAATAATGAAGAAGATTTCCAGAGTGTGCCTGAGAAGTTTATTAACATCCTAAAAGCCCTACATACAAACACCTCAGGCAGCATGAGGGCATACAACCACCTCTCTCCATTGTTCCATTCGAGCAGTGGGGTTAGACAGGGTTGCCCAATCTCACCATTCCTCTTCAACTTTGCCATCAATGACATTCTGGAAACAGCTCTGATGGATGTAAGTAATGGAGGTGTGGATCTGTTGCCTGGAGAAAGACTTCTCGACCTTGAGTATGCGGATGACGTTGTCTTACTGTGCGATAATGCCCGAGCCACGCAATGCGCACTTAATCAGTTGGCAATCAGTGTCCGTAGGTATGGTATGTGCTTTGCACCTTCGAAGTGCAAAGTACTTCTACAAGACTGGCGGGATTCTAGTCCTGTACTCACTCTGGATGGTGAGCAGATAGACGTAGTTGAGAAGTTCGTGTATCTGGGTAGCTGCATAAGTGCTGGTGGGGGTGTGAGTGATGAGATCAATGCACGTATAGTGAAAGCCAGAGCGGCTTATGCCAATCTGGGCCACCTTTGGCGCCTTCGTGATGTTAGTCTGGCTGTAAAAGGTCGGATCTACAACGCGTCGGTGAGAGCACTTTTGCTCTATGTTTGTGAAACCTGGCCTCTCCGAGTTGAGGACGATAGACGAATCTCTGTGTTCGATCATCGCTGTCTCCGAAGGATTGCTGACATCCAGTGGCAACATCATGTCAGTAATGCAGAGTTTCGGCATCGTGTGTTCGGGCACAGAGATGATAATTCAATTGGTGTCACCATCTTGAAACACCGACTTCGGTGGCTTGGACATGTTCTACGAATGTCGTCCCAGAGAATTCCACATCGTGCATTATTTGCCGACTCTAGGACTGGTTGGAAGAAGCGGAGAGGTGGTCAGTACATGACATGGTGTCGTGGTATGAAAGAAAGCTGCAAAGGGCTGGCTTGTGTTGGTCCTTCAGGACTCCCTGGCTGGGGTCTGAGAGATGGTGCTACACAGTGGCTAGAGACGTTATCAGATATGGTTCAGAATAGAAGCCAGTGGCCATCCTGCTGTAACCTTATTTTACTTTCTTCATAAAAAGTGGTTGTGTCTCCTTTACCCGAAAGATTTCTTCTGATTGTACCTTTCCGTTCCCTCATTATTACTACACTACCTTACACCAATCTCTTCGTTATTGTCCTCTTTTTTTACGCTCCTTACCTTTATTTTCTCTTCGAATTCTCATTGTTTTGTGTGGCGCATATATGTTGGCGCTCTCTTGTACCAATATTTATGTGTTCAAATAAATAAAGAAATAAGATTTCCAGCTAAGATGGATACTTTTGTTTATATTATATTCTGAGTTAGATTTGTTTTATTTCAAAGTTTTCACTATCATTCTGAATATTATTTACGCCTATTTCACGTGAAATTTTATGTTGAAATCCGTTGGTAAAACATGGCACAAATCCATGAATTCATTGACAAGTGGACTGAGCCATGTTGGTAGGTGTAGACTACCTGGTTGGGATCCACAAAACGATAGCAACCGATGGTTAGTGACCTTGAATGACATGGCTCAAAATCGTTTGCAATGGCGCAGGTGCATCCACTCTTTGTGTTCTCCCAAACTCTAATCTGAATTCTTCATGTCCCTTCTTTTTTCACTTTCCAAATTTATTTCACTGGATTATACTCCTTGAATAACATCTTCAAACCATAATGTTTCCGATTACTGCTTATACATTTACCACCTCTACCACTACAGGATTCGAATCGACAACTGCATCTCTGTGCTAATGTGGTATGGCAACTGAAATGATGTACGTACGTACGAGGTTCTACGTTGATACTGACTGACTGAATGGTAATAGTACAATATTTAAAAAATGTAGGATAATTTCTATTTAGTACCATAATTAAATAGAATACTATGACTATGATCTTTATCGGTATACAACATTGTTAATGACTGACAACGATTGTTTAGATATCACTTTCTAACTCCACACAAAACTATTTTTAATTTTTACTACTGCAAGCCCAGGACTTTGGGGAAAAAGCATATTAATGCATATTATAACATGTAACTCACTCGTCTTAACAGGATCAGCAAGCTCCAAATCTTTTTCCAAATCACGAAATGTATTCCCAACAAATGAATCTAGGTCTACATCACGATTTGTTGGATTTAATATATGCTTATATTGATTTTCCTGAAATCAAAAAAAGTTCAGCTTTTTATACTGACATGACAGTTAAATGCATTTTCTACTAGTGAGCTGATAAGAAGCACAAAAAACTAATAGGTCTATTGTTTTTGATTGAAATCATGAACCGATTGATGCTAGATCACCGTTGGAAACCTGAAAGCACTGGACGGCCGTTTCGTATTATTTTGGGACTTCTCAGCAGTGAGCATCCACGATCCCGCTCGCGGGATTTCAACCCAGGGCCTTCAGTCTCACGCGCGAACGCCTAACCTACTAGACCACTTGGCCGGCATCCAATGGTGTTAGTGTCTAATATTTTTGATAGAACACTGTTAATAGAATAGAATCCTGAAGATTGTATGTTCTGTGCACGTTCAAATCTGGATATGTATGTTAGCCTGTTTTCAGTCAATCAAATTGAGAGATCGCGGGGGATTCTCCATGTGAATTTTGTATAAGCCTTAATGTTTTCACGAATATACATTTGTTATACCAGTTTATCGAAGTATTTCTCACTTGACACAAGTGTACGTCAGTTCAGGTTGTCACAGTATGGGTACAACAAAATGAGATCACCAATCGGAAAAGTGACAAAAAAGCTAAAGAGAAACAAAATGTTGAAAGGAAGAGTATCATCTCTAAAATCTAGAGTAAAGTAAAGAACAAATACAAGCAATTCTGATCAATACGATTTGATTTTCAACAAAAGAGTATAGTTATTTTGTAGAGCTCATTAGCCAATATGGATCGGACTATGAGCGGACGATTCAGTGAAATGGCAATACTGTCTCAATAAGATTACCATCAATTCTTACCGTAATAAAGTTGAATAGGACATTCATAAAGGATACCGTTTATTGCTGTTACCTTGAACAACGATTTTTACCTATACCATTACATGACAGTGTGACTTCAAGTAGAAATACCTTACTAAAACACGTAATATACTTGTCCGAGGTTTATCTCAAAAATTGACAGTTCCAAATCGATAGAGAGACACGCCATCGTTAAATCAAAGAAAATAGGCGATGTAAGGCGTCAGTAGATGCGCCTGCTTCAGGACCCAGTGAAAAATGGAAATCCGATCGATACACCATTAAAACCTGCCTAGATAATTTGCGATTCAACTACACACAGAAAGATTATAAAATATGTACTTCTGAATATTGTATTAGATAGATTAATCCTTTCGTTATTAATGGATGAGGTTTTGGTTTCTCATTATGAACTGGAATGATCGACAGCGGGAACTAGTCCCCTTGAAGGGCTTTAATCATCACACCGTGGTTAGTGACCTTTGATCGTCTTTCTCAGACATTTGGGCCGTGGTACGGCCGAGAGTGGAAAGAGTCGGCGCTATATATCCATCTAACAACGAAAGGATGAGTTTACTACATGACAGTTATCTCCGTTCTACTTTATGGATGTGAAACACAGCAATTAATAGTAACGGATATTCGTAGGTATGTCTCTTGATCTTGAATGGCATTATCCATTTTCAAGTACCTTTCTACTCTGTCTTTCCAAGCCATGTTTCCAAGGTTGAGTATTTCTTCTTATCATTACCACATTTCGACCTATTTTGTTATTTTCGTCATCATACCACGCTGGCATAGGAACTTAGACCAACGTACATCTGTACTATGCTCTATGTTAATATCTTTCTTTTTATCTGTCTTTATTTATCTATTTGAACACATAAACAATGGTACAAGGAGGTAGCAAGTACAATGAGGCCAGTAGCAGTTATCATTCATTTGTGTGAGGGCTGTGATACTGCTAAAGTGCCCAAACCGAAGCAGGTGATTTACTTAGGGGGTCACACCAAGAGCCTTCGAACTAAAGGTCTGGTCTACAAGGCAATGGAGCAAAATCAGGAGATGCAGTCCCATGATAGCCGGTGACCAATAATTGGTTCATACGCCATTTGTTCCCTCAGGATACTGAAGCCCATGCGCACTATTGATTTGGAATCAGGGTTTCCCAACTCCTCTAGTTGTATTCCCGACATTCACCAACCTAGTTAAAGCGCCTGACATTCGCTTTTCGTCCTCTGAATTTCGTAAACAATACTGTACTACCCTGTGTAGTTATCAATACGACTTCACTCTCGGACCTCAAGTTGCTGTTTTTAATTTTACTGCACTCAATAAAACGTGCCCGGCATGGTAGGAACTGGAGGAATGAATATTCCAGCCAAAATAACCCCATTGGGTTATCATGATATGCAAACCCGACAACCAAGTCAAGGTAGCAGTTATAGCAGGGTAACATCTCGATAGAAAATAGAACAGACTAGTTACAACTAAACAAATTCCAAATGTTAACTGGATAAGGTGAAACCTATCATTTCATCGGAAAGCAACATACCAGAAGGAATTCACAAATACCAAAACCTTAATACAGGACGATTAGTTGCGAAAACTCACTTCGGAAAGGGCAATGAAGTTGACACAAATTTTTGAAATGAATTATTGGGAAAACTGAATCTAATTGAACCATTTACTAGCAATGACAGCACGAAATATGAAACAATTACTAATGATGAAAGCAAACAATGAATTACCTTTGGCAACCTATCAGCACAAATAGGACTTGGCATATTTATAGGTTGTACACCAGAACTAATGACTACAGATTCCTTAATCCCTTCGGAAGCAGTAGATATAAAGTAGTGCAGTCCTTGAGTCCAACTCCTCCAATTATGTGCAGGAAAACCATTAGAAAATGCATCAACTATTCCAGGAGGAGGTGAGTCAATTAACAGCATAGGATAAAGTGCACAAAATGTTGTCCAAGAAAATCCCCCACGTAAATAATATATATTGTTACCTTCCGTGCATACAATCTGGCCATTTTCTGAAACATATGACACACGATTAGTTACTACAAATCTACAAGACATTTGATTTGGTCTTCTTTCTATTCCAGCAAGAGAACAATCTCCATCTACTTGTAGTCCGACAGGACACCATGAATATAGTTCAGACGATAATGAACATGGTATATTTAAACGATTAAGAGTAGGCCTTGATGACTTGGGCGTTTTACTGAAAAAGTAATGTCACAGACTACCAGTATACCTACCAATATGCATCGACACTTCGGGAGACATCTGGGTTTTCATTAAGTTTAGGTAACAGTACAAAAGGGGTTTGAGCAACGTAATCATTTTTCGCAGAAGGGAGACTGGTTGTATATTCCGAACAACCTGGTACTGGGTGAAATTTCACAGATGGAACAGACGACATATTGAGAATATCTTGTTTATCTGTTAGTCATTCAATTAGTCAAATTCACATTTACTCTGTTCAAGAAAGGTAAGAAAATCGCGTACAGCTTTCAACATAGATTCTAATGTTTCCATGGCTCTGCTTGAATTGATGGAAAATGTTTTTTGGATGCTTTGTCCAAATATGGAGACAAGTTATATGCAGCTGACAAGCCTAAAAGCCCTAGAAAAAAAACCAATAAAATATCCCCAAATAAAAATGAGGTACTATCTAAATAATAACTTTACTATGCAACACAAATATTTTACTAATCAAAATCGACTAATAAATTTTTTTCAAAAACACGATTGAGCAGAAAAACCCGTTATATATTACCACGAATAAAACGATGTACAAGGTGATGTTGAGATGACCTGGTGGATCTGGTTGGAAAATCATTAGAAGTTGCCGCTCTAGCTTCATGACAAGGTTAGAGTTCCGCTACTAGCGAAAATGTTCCCTCGTGAAACACTTTTCAACCGTCAATGAATTACAATTAATCCAGGACCTTTAGCTGTTACATTTTGAAACAACATTGTTGGAAATCTGGGAATTAGTTTATACTATCAACTGTATACGTATCTGGGCCAACGTAATATAACACGTATCAAGTATAGGTTTTGTACTCAGCTAACCTCGTCCACGTAATGCCAGTTCCCACAAGGCAAATCTTAAGAGTAGCAGTTTGCGTAAAACCCTGACAAAACTCTATTATAAACCAGGATACAATACAAATCAAATTTGTTATATTCAGTTACGTGGTCAAGAAGTTCATAATGATAAGTCATAGATGTAAGAGACATCAACAGTTTGTGATGAATAGGAGGTATGCTTTCAAGTTATATTTGACAGTGGAATTTTAGCTACTCCTTGAGCACTAATGAGATGACTGGAAGGATATTATTTGATCTGAAGTTAGAAATATCAGCTTTTGTAACCAACTTTGTGACAGGCAGTATTGATGGTATTCGTCACCCGACGAAAAACTTCTCCAGCCAGAACCTAACATTGTTGGCAACTCGACCTCATGAATAAACCTGGAATTTCCTGAAAATCAATCTTACTAAACTCTAAGCAACCTGCACAACATGGAAGTTTTGGTTTTTAATATTATACCAATTAAAAGAAGCACCACTTAAATCTCAATTCTGAATAAGAAAACAACCAAATCTCATTCTTTTTTCACTAATGTGCATTAAAATAAAACGTTGGTTTGTCTCATAATCAATTGCATCTCCTAACAGCCGCAAAATTTGCAGCAGCTAGGGAGTAGATACTTAAACAATCAAACGTCTAAAAACAAGCCTGTTACGTCTGCATCACTGTAAACAATAACAATGGTGATAACCATAAATTTTGTTAGATATCTACTTCACGAAGTTGAACTCCTTTCCTTGAATGTAATTGGTTCCTACCATATCAATTAACGTTTAAACGTTAATTGGTATATCATGAAAAGATCCTTCCATGTATGATCTTTCAATATCATAAACGCCCGTACCAATTTTGCAAAACTTATAACCGAATATCAGCGTAGAAATACTTTACACTTACTCATAACGTCTAAATACAACAACTAATACAAGAAAGTCATGCATCACAATAAACTTCCGTTTTAAAATTCCCTCGTACGAAAAACAAATTCAGATATCTACGTAACCAGCTTATAAAAAGCCAGTTGATTTTTTGTGCTCGTTTCCCATTGTTACCGTACAGTCTCATTTAATTTGTGGTTTTAAGTGGTAGTGGTAGTCTAGCAACTCGATTGCACAAGTAAATTATTGATCACAGTGTGAGTAAATGGTTCAAATGGTTCAAATGGTTGTGGATGGAATAGGAGAAACTTTCGCTTAACAGGCTTCCGTGTCTAGTAGCAGGGGATCACCAAATCCCCCAGGCAGGAACCTAGGTATGTTAACAATAAAACAGGAAAAGAAATTAATAAATCATAGTGCGATCCTTAGTCCTTAAGAATAGATCAAGTTGCCTCTTAAATGACTCCTGGGAAGTCGCTTTGACTAGCTCGGCCGGCAGCGAATTCCAGCATTTGACAACTCTTAAGGAGTAGAAGTTGTGTCTACAGTCCGTTCTGCTATGTTGTGTCTCCAGTTTTTGGGTGTTACCTCTTAGGTTAGTGTTGGAACTAAGCTTAAGTAGGTGTTCGAGAGGATGTCCAGAAGTGTTAAGGATACTATAAGCCATCAGAAGGTCACCTCTAAGACGTCTATACTCTAATGGGTAAAGGTTAAGTGAATAGAGCCGCTCTTCATAAGGTTTGAATTTGAGTCTCCGAACTGATTTTGTGGCTCGCTCCAGGGCGTCCTTATCCTTTTCGAATGAGTGGGGAAATACTATGTTTCTGTACTCTAAATGGGGACGGATAAAACTATTGAAGATTATATTGAAAGTTCTTCCGTCAAACTGGCCAAAAATGCGCTTCAACGTTACCAGTGCAAGCTTTGCTCGGAAGGCATTTTTGTCACAGTTAGCGTAAGACTTTAAATAGTAGGGCACCAGGACACCTAAATCTTTTTCGACTTGGGATATCACTAGAGAGGAGGTACCTAAGTTATAACTGTAGTCTGCGACATGTCGCAGATGGACTACTTTACACTTTGAAGTGTCAAAGGTAAGTCCGTTGTCGTCTGCCCAACTTTGAAGTCGAGTCAGATCTGTAGAATTATGGTCTACTATGATATTAGTACTGCTCTAATAATAGACCTAATCCTAAATTTGTAGATTCGTCATGATATAACTGCCTAATCTTTAAGATCTTACGTGGAAGTCACACCATCGACTACGCCAACTCACTGTATCGTATCAATTACCAATACATGATGAAGAACCAGCTTAGGTTAGAGAAGGAACAATATATTTAATATGAATAGAGACCACGCCTGCATGGCCGAGCCATGCCACTCGATCAACTCCAGTCCATTCAATTCATTCTCCGCGCCTTCTCCATTGTTAGGTATTTCTCCGCGTTAAATATTGAATATCTATTTTCTGAGTAGTCTCGTGTTCACGGCTTTGTGGATTGTGTGGCTATTGTCCAATGCCACTACACTACTCTCCCACCAGAATCAACGTGATGTTGGTTCGATACCAAATTGGATGGGATCGTCGTGCGCGGGAGGTTACCAAGGATAATAAGAATCCTCCGGGTATTGGTAAGCTGAAAGATAAATCAAAAAGAAAGCGGCAGCATCTGGTCGGGAAATACATGTAATAATTTTAAAATATCTGCCTTCATGCTTAAAACGCTTGAAATGATAATTTGGGTGAAGATTATTTGAACTATAAAAAATGAGATTATAATAATAATAATAAAACGATGCGTGTTAATAACTTAACTTATAGGTAGTAGTTATTTTGTGTTTAGAAATATTAAAATAATGAATATTGTAGAAATGTTAATATTGGTATTAGTTTTGGTTTAAATTATGAAATCGGATAACGATTATGCCGGTAAGTTGTCCATAAGAGTTGATTTCCAATTGCATCTGTATCAGTAGGCTAACTGAAGGAACAAAAGTATTACCATGGTAAAGAATTCCAACTAGTGTTCCAGTTAGTTTGATACGGTTTATTTAGTTACGGGGAGATTTTCTCAACCTCATTTTTACTTGACCGTGATAGAATTTAGTAATACTACTAATACACATGAATGTTCATCAAAACAAAATTTAAATACGTGAGTGATGATTATATGAATTTTGGACAGATAGCTAGGAACAAATCGTTAAACATGAGCGTATTCGTAAGAGACATGCTCTAGACTCAATGTTCTGATCTGTGGCAGACTATTTACTTGTATTTATACTTGCCGAGTGATTGGACATACAAGTTAGTTGCAAGTATGCAGTTTATCATAAGGCGGAACACGATTTAATTGAGATATAGTGGTTACAAGTTATTAAAATCAGTTAGACCTGTGTCATATTACGAAGTGATGTGATGCTGCAAAATGTATTTAGCTAAATAAGTTTTTACAAGATGATTAATAGTGAGTGATGCTCATGTGATTATCAGGGAGAACATAAGTTGTAACCAGGGGGAGTACACTCCCAACTCATGTCTATGATAATGGCTTGAACCTTAGTCAGTGTTGGGGTAAATTCGACATTGATGTTTTCAGTTTGCAGGAGATTTGCTCGACTGCTTATACTGATTATTTGCATGCATGATTGTGTCGCTAAACCTCCAATTAGACTGACAAGGTTTTGAGATATTTACTGAATAAGCAACTGATAGAGAAACATACTGTAATCATCTGTAGTGAATGAAGATACCAAGAAAACAACACCATTTAATGGTAATTATAAGTCAATTTGTTGACCGATTTCGTTAATAGTTTTATTAATTTTATCAGTCATATTACGTGATTGTCAAGTTATGACAATGCTTTATGACGATATCCTGAAACTATTAAATTTAACTAGTTATAGTGTTGATTAAGGATTAGTCAGTAGAAAAATAGGTATTGTTGCTTTAGGTGATTCAAAATCATCAGAAATTTATAACGTTAAAGAATCCGAGACGCCTAATTTAATTATAAATTTCAATTTAGAAATATTCGTTTAGTGTTAATTCTAGTAGGCTACGGAGTTTTGATTTTAAACATTTGTTTAGCCAACAGCTACCTGGGGATTTAGTTATTTTACTAGTGCAGTTGATAGTACCTAAATTTTTAATCTTATTATCTAAACTATGTTCGCATTTTAGGCTGCTAATATGATAAACCAATCAATAAACCCAAATACGATTAGCAACAACGACTATGATGGGTTTATTGATAAATGTTAAAGGCGATTCAGATGATCTCTAAATTTAGAAGACATGGAGATATAGTGTAACGTATGTATGGGCCAGGTTAACATGCAGGTTGTTGACGTATATGACGATTTAAAAATAATGAACATGACCAGAAAATAGTTTTAAAGTTTAGACTGCTTGTGAAACTTCAGGCAGGAATATGATGCGTGATAAACATTCCATAAGGAGTTACTGCATTTAGCCTAGGGACACTTACAAATACATAGCAAAAGGGACCGGAAAACATATACATGTTAAGTAAAAAAAAATCATCCAGTAAAATAGTTGAACTCGCCTGGATTATTTTTGAAAATTAGATTATTCAGTGGACGACATATATAACGCCATTCGTGAGTAGTATTGATCCAAAAGCATCCAGAATAAAACATGCAGTATGGCAATTAATTCCAGGGTGCTTGATGCTGTTGACGTTTTTGCCACTCGCTCGGATCAGAACAATCGAATGAATCCAGATAATTGTATGTGTCATTGAAAACCATCTAAAATGATTGCAGAAAACTTATAGCTGAAACTCACCGTATGTTTTTGGAGTAGTCATCCTCGTTGTTTGGCAATGGAACTCGAGAATATGAAATTAGGCAGGCAGTGGTCGGAAGAAAAGATATTACAGGATAGTGCATCGTTTAAAACAGGATGAGGTGTTAAGTGAAGGAACACTGAGAATTAGATCCAGAGAACTATTTAGTCCTTGATCGCATTGTTAGTCAATGTATATTTACGCTATTTACAGGTCATATTTGCTAGAGCTTGATGTTTAAACAAGACTATGTCGCTGAAGCATGTAAATGCTATTACAGCTTGTTAACAAACCATCAAAGCTAATTAGTTAATATAGACGACCAGTTTTTATTATCGATTGAGCTAGTTTGTCATGAGGACTAATCAATATAACATTACGATAATGCATGTGAGCATTAATCAGAGGACTATTAGAATACAGGGTTAACATAAATATAAAATCGATCGAGAAAGTTGAAGTGGAAATAAGGATTAATAATAATAGGTTGCGTTTCTTTAGTTGGGCTCACCAATGTAGAATTATGGTCTACTATGATATTAGTACTGCTCTAATAATAGACCTAATCCTAAATTTGTAGATTCGTCATGATATAACTGCCTAATCTTTAAGATCTTACGTGGAAGTCACACCATCGACTACGCCAACTCACTGTATCGTATCAATTACCAATACATGATGAAGAACCAGCTTAGGTTAGAGAAGGAACAATATATTTAATATGAATAGAGACCACGCCTGCATGGCCGAGCCATGCCACTCGATCAACTCCAGTCCATTCAATTCATTCTCCGCGCCTTCTCCATTGTTAGGTATTTCTCCGCGTTAAATATTGAATATCTATTTTCTGAGTAGTCTCGTGTTCACGGCTTTGTGGATTGTGTGGCTATTGTCCAATGCCACTACACTACTCTCCCACCAGAATCAACGTGATGTTGGTTCGATACCAAATTGGATGGGATCGTCGCGCGCCGGAGGTTACCAAGGATAATAAGAATCCTCCGGGTATTGGTAAGCTGAAAGATAAATCAAAAGAAAGCGGCAGCATCTGGTCGGGAAATACATGTAATAATTTTAAAATATCTGCCTTCATGCTTAAAACGCTTGAAATGATAATTTGGGTGAAGATTATTTGAACTATAAAAAATGGGATTATAATAATAATAATAAAACGATGCGTGTTAATAACTTAACTTATAGGTAGTAATTATTTTGTGTTTAGAAATATTAAAATAATGAATATTGTAGAAATGTTAATATTGGTATTAGTTTTGGTTTAAATTATGAAATCGGATAACGATTATGCCGGTAAGTTGTCCATAAGAGTTGATTTCCAATTGCATCTGTATCAGTAGGCTAACTGAAGGAACAAAAGTATTACCATGGTAAAGAATTCCAACTAGTGTTCCAGTTAGTTTGATACGGTTTATTTAGTTACGGGGAGATTTTCTCAACCTCATTTTTACTTGACCGTGATAGAATTTAGTAATACTACTAATACACATGAATGTTCATCAAAACAAAATTTAAATACGTGAGTGATGATTATATGAATTTTGGACAGATAGCTAGGAACAAATCGTTAAACATGAGCGTATTCGTAAGAGACATGCTCTAGACTCAATGTTCTGATCTGTGGCAGACTATTTACTTGTATTTATACTTGCCGAGTGATTGGACATACAAGTTAGTTGCAAGTATGCAGTTTATCATAAGGCGGAACACGATTTAATTGAGATATAGTGGTTACAAGTTATTAAAATCAGTTAGACCTGTGTCATATTACGAAGTGATGTGATGCTGCAAAATGTATTTAGCTAAATAAGTTTTTACAAGATGATTAATAGTGAGTGATGCTCATGTGATTATCAGGGAGAACATAAGTTGTAACCAGGGGGAGTACACTCCCAACTCATGTCTATGATAATGGCTTGAACCTTAGTCAGTGTTGGGGTAAATTCGACATTGATGTTTTCAGTTTGCAGGAGATTTGCTCGACTGCTTATACTGATTATTTGCATGCATGATTGTGTCGCTAAACCTCCAATTAGACTGACAAGGTTTTGAGATATTTACTGAATAAGCAACTGATAGAGAAACATACTGTAATCATCTGTAGTGAATGAAGATACCAAGAAAACAACACCATTTAATGGTAATTATAAGTCAATTTGTTGACCGATTTCGTTAATAGTTTTATTAATTTTATCAGTCATATTACGTGATTGTCAAGTTATGACAATGCTTTATGACGATATTCTGAAACTATTAAATTTAACTAGTTATAGTGTTGATTAAGGATTAGTCAGTAGAAAAATAGGTATTGTTGCTTTAGGTGATTCAAAATCATCAGAAATTTATAACGTTAAAGAATCCGAGACGCCTAATTTAATTATAAATTTCAATTTAGAAATATTCGTTTAGTGTTAATTCTAGTAGGCTACGGAGTTTTGATTTTAAACATTTGTTTAGCCAACAGCTACCTGGGGATTTAGTTATTTTACTAGTGCAGTTGATAGTACCTAAATTTTTAATCTAATTATCTAAACTATGTTCGCATTTTAGGCTGCTAATGTGATAAACCAAGCAATAAACCCAAATACGATTAGCAACAACGACTATGATGGGTTTATTGATAAATGTTAAAGGCGATTCAGATGATCTCTAAATTTAGAAGACATGGAGATATAGTGTAACGTATGTATGGGCCAGGTTAACATGCAGGTTGTTGACGTATATGACGATTTAAAAATAATGAACATGACCAGAAAATAGTTTTAAAGTTTAGACTGCTTGTGAAACTTCAGGCAGGAATATGATGCGTGATAAACATTCCATAAGGAGTTACTGCATTTAGCCTAGGGACACTTACAAATACATAGCAAAAGGGACCGGAAAACATATACATGTTAAGTAAAAAAAAATCATCCAGTAAAATAGTTGAACTCGCCTGGATTATTTTTGAAAATTAGATTATTCAGTGGACGACATATATAACGCCATTCGTGAGTAGTATTGATCCAAAAGCATCCAGAATAAAACATGCAGTATGGCAATTAATTCCAGGGTGCTTGATGCTGTTGAGGTTTTTGCCACTCGCTCGGATCAGAACAATCGAATGAATCCAGATAATTGTATGTGTCATTGAAGAACCATCTAAAATGATTGCAGAAAACTTATAGCTGAAACTCACCGTATGTTTTTGGAGTAGTCATCCTCGTTGTTTGGCAATGGAACTCGAGAATATGAAATTAGGCAGGCAGTGGTCGGAAGAAAAGATATTACAGGATAGTGCATCGTTTAAAACAGGATGAGGTGTTAAGTGAAGGAACACTGAGAATTAGATCCAGAGAACTATTTAGTCCTTGATCGCATTGTTAGTCAATGTATATTTACGCTATTTACAGGTCATATTTGCTAGAGCTTGATGTTTAAACAAGACTATGTCGCTGAAGCATGTAAATGCTATTACAGCTTGTTAACAAACCATCAAAGCTAATTAGTTAATACAGACGACCAGTTTTTATTATCGATTGAGCTAGTTTGTCATGAGGACTAATCAATATAACATTACGATAATGCATGTGAGCATTAATCAGAGGACCATTAGAATACAGTGTTAACATAAATATAAAATCGATCGAGAAAGTTGAAGTGGAAATAAGGATTAATAATAATAGGTTGCGTTTCTTTAGTTGGGCTCACCAATGTAGAATTATGGTCTACTATGATATTAGTACTGCTCTAATAATAGACCTAATCCTAAATTTGTAGATTCGTCATGATATAACTGCCTAATCTATAAGATCTTACGTGGAAGTCACACCATCGACTACGCCAACTCACTGTATCGTATCAATTACCAATACATGATGAAGAACCAGGTTAGGTTAGAGAAGGAACAATATATTTAATATGAATAGAGACCACGCCTGCATGGCCGAGCCATGCCACTCGATCAACTCCAGTCCATTCAATTCATTCTCCGCGCCTTCTCCATTGTTAGGTATTTCTCCGCGTTAAATATTGAATATCTATTTTCTGAGTAGTCTCGTGTTCACGGCTTTGTGGATTGTGTGGCTATTGTCCAATGCCACTACAGATCCTCCTGAAGTGCCTGTATGTCGTCTTGGTTGCGTATCTCCCTCCAAAATTTCACGTCGTCGGCAAAAAGTAATAAGTCTGACGACACCTGTTGAGGAAGATCATTTATGTAGATCAAGAAGAGAAGAGGTCGCAGTACTGAGCCCTGGGGGACCCCACTAGGACATTCCATAGCCTGAGATAAAGTGAAATTAACCCTGACCTTAAAATGTCGATTTTTCAGGTATGAAGTGAGCCAATCGATTAGAGGTGGTCTGATACCCAATCGTATGAGCTTATTGATAAGACATGTATGGTTAACCTTATCAAAAGCTTTTGAGAAATCTAGGTAGATGACATCAACCTTCCCCTTGTGATCGAGGATGCTTGTCCATCTGTCCACCGCAGTCAGCATGTTGGTAATACAAGAGTAACCCTTCCTGAAACCGTGCTGTCGGGGTGACAAGAAATTTAAGGACAGTAAATAGTCATTTATACCATCGCATATCAGGGACTCCATGATTTTTGAGGGTATGGAGAGAAGAGCCACCGGTCGGTAACTTGAAGGTTCCCTGCGTCGACATCGTTGTTGGTCGGGCCATTAAGACCTACAAGTTGGGAAACTCCAGTTTTGGCTTGACGAAGAGGGGCTGCATAACGGAATAAGCTTTTAGAATTAGAGGCAAATTTGTCCATAAGCTTTGTCTGGTACTGAAGCCTGTCTTCTCTTATAGCCCTCGTGCATATGTTCCTGATATGTTTATATTGCCTGTACGCTCCGTCGTTATCAGTTCGTTTGTATTCCGCCCAACAGTGCCTTTTGCGGCTTAGCAGGCGGAGGGCAAGGTTCTTGATTATATTAGGTGGCTTGCAGCTTTTGGGAACCGTTTGAGGAACTGAATGGTTTGTAGCACGTAAGAGCGTGTGCAGTAAGAAGTCATAATGACCGTCCACATCGACTTGGGGGTGAATATCCCAAACCACCTGTTGTAAATAGTCGTATAGAGCTGGCACATTCAACCGTTTAAAATTCCAACGCAAGTTATTGGTGGGGTATCTTAGCTTAGTTTTGCCGACAAAACTGAAGGCTATGACGGCATGATCGCTTTTCCCAGGGGAGCCAAGGTTGAGAGGTCGTCAACTAGAAATTCTTCGTTTGTGAATACACAGCCTGAGCGCGATGACGTCTGACTGTTTCTCCAATGAGTTGCCGACCTCAAATTTTTGTACAATCCCAAGTCATCGAGTAGACGGAAGTGTTAGAATGGAGAGAAGATAAAAACAAGACAGGGATAAGCGAGTGATACGTGGTAGTTGTAACAGTAGGTAAGTTACGAAACATGTACCAGGTATGAATAGTCCAAGCGCGAGATGATAATCTTTGGTTTAGTAGACATTTATCAGGTCTTCAATTGATGCCATCCTATGAGGAGCATCTGGACACTTCCGAATGCGGACAATTACTAATGAGAAGGAGTGAGACTACATGAGCTCTTGCTTTTCGATAAGCAGTTTGCCGAGGATTGATTCGAAGTGCATGATGGTGATGAAGACGGTACAGGTATTCAGTGTTTGACAACGCTTTTATCAGTAACACCTCCTAATATAACTCGTACCCACCAAGAGAAATCAAAAGACAGAATCGAGGAGATCAGAAGTTGCATTTGACGATTGCCAATATATCGGAACTGTCTGTTCTAGTCTGGTTAGCGATTGCAGTAGATGTTGAGCACGGTGTTCCCACACGTGATTGACACGTAACAAATATTCTACAATCGCATACACCAGTGCTTAGATCGACTTCATAATGCTTTCTACATGCTCCCTAAGTTCACCGTTTTGTCGCAGCATATGCACTGTCTGCTTTCGAGTACAACCTGTAATACATTTCCATACACTAACCAGTGGAGAGTTGGGCTTTCATAACTTTGACACCAGCAGCGGTAACCTGCTTACCAGTTCTCTTCTTAATACTTTCTATAACTTCATCTGTTGACTGAGAGTGCAATATTACTGGCTTCAAGTTTTCTTTTTCTTTGAATGACAAGCTTCTACTTCACGGATCACAAATCATCCATAGACTACCACAAGGATGGCTGTGAGACATGTTTCAAAATTTTATGCCGTATTCTTGACCTTCCAATCTTACACGAAACCTATATAGGCAGTTTAAAAACTCAGACCTTAAATTTCAAAGGTAAGTTAAAGTCCTCACGGTTTTTTATTCAACGTCGGGCCTGCTGATTTACGTTTACGACCAAACTTGTAATGAAACACCACAAACAAGTATTTCTACCTCACATCCTTGGACAGTTCACTTTTTGAGTGAACATAGTGCGTATGGGTAATCTGAAGAAACATAGAATTATTCCTCCATACTTCATGGAAATCCTTTAGCGCACTATCAAATTCAATCCAGCTTCCAAATTGCTTTTCAGCATAATGCGTTGAAACGCCTCGCTTACGTCCACTGAAACTTCACTCAAACATGAAGCACTACAGACAACTTGGATTAACTATTAAAAAAGTTATTCCTTGAACAAAAATACTAACTGAAAGAATTACAACAAATATTTAGGACTTACCGTTGAGTTGATATTTCGTCTTAACTTCTTTGTTTAACAGCGACTCACAAAAACTTTGCGTATCTATAACTTTTTACGTTATTTTATCTTTCTTACGTTGTTTTCTGGACCTTATCAACAAATTATATAAAGGTGTTGACGTTTACTACAGAAGTTGGGATCACAGATCAAGTTACGAAGCAACAACAGAGCTAACGTATAGACTACAAAACAGAAAATGCTAAATAATTGCTCTCAACAGTTGTTTTGTGCTTTTTCATACCGCGAAGGATGGCTTAAATATGGGAAAACTTAATACTCATACGACCCAACACACCCACGGAATGACCGGCTCTAATCAGGCCGTTCAATATCGTTGAAAAGAAACGGCGGGCAGATTTGAAGGAGCCTATTCCTATTCTCTTCCCATATTTTAATGTAGGACGTGAGTTGTTTGTGTCTTAGGTTGTTGAAGGTTCATGAAATGCCATGTTGGTAGATTAAACTTCAACCTAATATCTAATAAATAGCTCTGTGTCTTCAAAATTGATGCTGACCTTATTAGTTTTACTGGACACGCCGTATTTGAAGGTCTTCAGTCATGAATCCACACAAGATCACTATGGGGCACGCCGTGTTACTCATCCCTCACAGAAACTAGCCAGCTCCACTCACACGCTCAGACCATATTCTTCACGTTAAATTGTCTATATTCAAGCAACTTCATTCCCGACTTCTGGTTTGATGGGGTTAGTAACTCATGATTATTTAAGTTGTTGTGAGCACAAGACTTGCCAAGTCTGTGGCATCATAAGTGCGAAACCTCCGGTGATTAAGGTCTTTTATAGACAAAACAGAAGTGGCTCAGTAAAACTTATCTTCGCATTCTTCAGTACAAGGAAAGGGTTGTGGTACTATGTCAAACGCTTCCGTAAAGTCGAGGAATATTTCAAAATAACCGACGTCTTTAGCTCTCTACAGATTGTTCAGCTGTTTCGTGACAAGGTAAATTTGGACAGTCATAATCTTCCTTTTAAAAACTTATTATAATAACGAAAATTCTAATATTTGACCTGAACACAGAGAGAAACAATGAAACAAAGTTTGCTCTATCAAACCAGACTGCATTCACCTATTCAGCCTGAAAATACCTTTGAAGCTGCTCGTACCAAATTATATTAGAACGCGAATTCGCTACATGATCTGAATGGTTCCATGAAAACTATCAAACAATTTTGATTTTATCCCTTAGTGCAACTGTGCTTTGTCAAAAAAACCGTTGTTACTCAAAAGAAAAGGCGCAGACAATCGGCTGGAGTGCAAAACACTATTACATGGTGGATAAGTTCACAGCACAGATCCATGCATTTACCGGTAAGAACGACAATTTACAACACGAGTTACCCAGTGAGACATTAGCCTCGTAAGCGTATTAAAAATATTAATTTAATGCAGTCGTAAAACACAATGTGCAAGGAGATGTAGAGAGTATGTATTAGGTGTGTTGGTGTAATAGAACTGGACAGTAAGTTTACAGTTTTCATGAAGTATCCATCGCAGACTGTATCGTGACAATTGTGACCCTGGTCAACATGTATATGGTCGAGGTATGTGCAAACGCGTCACAGTTGCATGATACAAACGTGGGATTGAAGAAGGAGAAAAGGGGAAAGATTAGTAATAGAGAAAACGACTGTGGGTCGCCGACAAAGTCTGGTTGTTCTATAAGAAACTAATTAAGCTGTTTAATCAGTAGATAGAACCTAAACTGTTCACTGTCAACAAAGTGAACTACCAATAAATAAACGACCAGTAATTCATGCAAGCCAAATACGGTGTTTAGCGGCAAATCAATCCTCACTGCTCAGTTTACAACTGGTAACCACAGAGACCTTGGAAACCGACTCAAGCTGCATTGGTGACGCAGCTAAATTAAATGCAACGATTCGATTTATACGAGTACAGATCAACACAATCATTCCTGATACTCCACATAAACACACTCACAGCCTCACTTCAAATTCCACAATGCTGTTAAGCTCACTCTCTTTAAAGGAGACGCAAACCTCGCAGACAAAGTACAAAGACGAGTACTTGATTGGTTGGTGAAAATGTCGAACGAATCTCACGAAGACAGACTCAGACACTTGGGATTATATTTGCAGAGTTATAATGGAACAAGAGGTGATCTGATGATGACATTCACCTTAATATGTTCGTCAAGTTACTCTAAAGCAAACTTTGGGAAGATTCGAGAAATCTAGAACAAGTTGATAGAAACTAAAAATATCGAGACAACTACCGAGGATATTAAGATACACACTGAATACACAGAAACAAACAAACAAGTGAAGAGTAGCATCAGAACCGACAAGCAGAAATACATGGAAGAGCTTTCAGTGACACCGGAGAAAGCTGCAAGAGAAGGAAATATGAAAAAACAATATGACACAGCAAGGAAACTGGCAGAGAACTATGGTAAACCAGACTAGACTTGTCAAGAATGAAGAAAGCGAGACATTCACTGAGATTCGAGAACAGAGGAACACGTGAGCAAGACACTTTGAATATATCCGGCTGAAAAACTGAAGTCAGACATAGAAATAACTGCAAGTATGCTTCACATCCTATTCAGGGAGATTCAAGAGGAAGAACAAGTGCTGACGGACTAGAAAGAATGATATCTCATCAATATATCAAAGAAAGGAAGTTTGAGCAAATGTGAGAACTTCAGAGGCATCAAACAATAATCAGTACGAAGAATGGTCTTCAACATTGTTGTTGAACCGAATGAAAGACTTAGTAGACATCAGACTTCGAGGTCAACAAGATGGATTCCGCAAGTATAAACTGTATACAGACCAGATTTTAACACTACGGATCATCAATGAACAATCAAGTGAATGGATCTCGTCACCATACATCAACTTCGTTGACAAGAAGGAAATATTTGACAGTGTGGATAGGAGGACCTTATGGAGCCTTCTTCAACACTATAGTGTACTTGAAAAGATCATCAATATCATACGGAGTTTCTACAACGGACTACACTGCGAAGTGATGCATGGAAGACAGCTGACAGACACATTCCAAGTGACGACTGGAATCAGACACGGCTGTCTACTCCGTCACTTCTCTTTCTTCTGGTGGTTGATCGCATTATGAAAACCTCGTCATCTGACGGGAAACACGGAATACCCTGGACAGTCTAGATGCCACTGGACGATTCGTACTTCACAGATGACCTGGCCCTTCTATTCCATACGTATCAAGAAATGCAGGTCAAGACAGCCAGTGTAGTAGCAGCATCTGAATCACTAGGCCTCGACATACAGAAGGGAAAAAGCAAGTTTCTGAAATACAACACAGAGAGCAGCAGCCCAACCACACTTGATGGAAAAACTCTGGAAGAAGTGGTAAGTTCCTCTTATCTGTGTAGCATCATCGTCGATGAAAGTGGAGGATCTGATGCAGACGTGAATGCAAGGATTGGTAAAGCCCTGACAGCATTCCTACTGCTGAAGAACATATAGAACTCAAAACAACTGCCAACCAATGTTAAAATCAGAATCTTCAATACGAATATCGAAAGGGTTCTACTGTATGAAGCTGAAACTTGGAGCACTACTAGAACCATCATGAAGAATGTGCAGGCATTTATGAACAACTGTCTAGGCAAGATACTCAATGTCCGTTGGCCGGATTCCATCAGTAACAACCTACTATAGAAGAGAACAAACTAACTTCGAGATGAATAGGAAATTAGGCTCTGAAGATGGATAGGGGACACAGTGCGAAAATCATCAAACCGCATTAATAGGCAAGCGCTAACTTGAAATTTATTAATGCAAGGATATTATTCTCCAGTTTTTAGATGGGTTACGTGTCTTCTTTACAAATGTTAATGTTAAACTCTACAAAAGTATCGACTATAATAATATTATGAATTGTACATTTAATCACTTGTAGAGTTGTTTTTTAACAACTCGACCTTTGAAGCTGAACATACAATAACTGATAAGAGTTACATTCACCGTTTAGTGCTTGCGCAAGGTCAGCAGTGTTGATCTTGGAAACGCTTAATTGAGGTCGTTTGCTTCGGTCATAAAGACGTGGTCGCCCTACTTATCATCTTGGTTATTATATCAGATATATTGTTCCATCTCTAGTTTAAATGTGTTCTTCAAAGTTTATCACAGCAAAACCTCTTAGTGTCACGACAGGACTAGTCAGTATAGACAATTATATGACTTCAACATAGGATCTAATATATTAGGTATTTATGCCATGGAAAGTCCATAATATTGGATTAGGTCTATTGTTCTTGTAGCGTAGATCAATCCACTAAAACAGACCTAGACCTAAATACTACATGATCCACTACAATTCGTTTAGGAAATTATATTTCCATCAATAAAAACATCGTTAACAAGAGTATTCGAAATTATATACCTAACTACTTGTTACAACAATTAGTCTTTCCATTCCAGGAAATGTACTTCAATCCACAATTTAAAAATTAACAATTCTAAACAGTTCATGAAGTACAATCAGAACCAACGTAGATATAGTTCGTAAAAATTATATAAATTCAGTAGAAACGTAAGAAAGTCAGAAAATACGATAAAAAACTGGTATTCGTCCCAACCAGAATCACTGGAATTTACAGATGAGATCAAGAAAAACTGCTTCACACATAAAATTAAAGCACCGAGTTAAAGTACAGTATGTACGTGGAGGAGCTTTTATTCACACTCACATTCAGCTTTCAAAAAGCGATATTACAACGACTCTATTCTAGAAATATATATTCATCACCATTGAGGAGATACAGTTTATCATGATTAATTCACTTAGTTCATTTTGAATATTATCGACAATAGCCAGTGTACCATCTAATTCATATTTTACATGAATAGCTATTTTCTAGGCAATGCATACGGTTTGTAGTCTTGATGAATAGGGTTCAAATTAATTACCTAGCATAATGGATAGATGGGCTGGTATTATCTTAAGCACTTAAAACTGTTCCATAATATCTCCGTGTCGGGTCAGAAAACGCAGGTTGGTTGTAGTAGGCTGACATGAAGTTCTTCGCGCTCTAGTTACTTTTCGACCTTATGAGGATGGGAAGAGAGGATAGCAATAAAATCCTAACGCTTCGGGTCTCTCTGAGCCGAAGAGTTCCTCCAAGTCCAACAAGTCCCAATACAAATTATCAGTCAGAATATATTATTAATCTGTGCACCTTGTCAGCACAACCGTAATTAATTCAAAGCTTCTTCGAATGTTCCGATGGCGAGTCACATGTTTTAAGAAAAATTTATAAGATCTAATCCTCAGACATTGGGTTTCTCACATTATTTAACCACCTTCTTTCAATGTTTTTGAATGTGGCGTAAAGCCTCTATTCTACCTCGAGTTGTCGGGATACTTGCATAGTCTCTAGCGATAATAAAACGCATCCATTTAATTTTTAAAGGTGCTTCCATGTTATTTTGACGTTTCGATGTCAACTAAACACTTCAGCTAGATTTTTTGTGATGGCATCCCCATCGATGCTCCCTAACTGTAGGAATAATAACATTACTTAGCACCTCATCATCGAAAGCAAATTATTTGACAAGACTTGAGGAGTGATATACTTAACTAAGTCGCAGAGATCGTGCATCAACGGAAGACGTCAGTTCATAATTTATGGTGTACTGACAAATTTCGCTTTTTATCTGGTAGGCTTCTACTCTTCGTTAGATTGTTTAGTGCTTAATTTGAGCGTAAACAAAGTGACTGTTGGTGTCGTGAATTTACATTAATATTTTATGCCTACCATGTGTTTGTTTATGAAGCTTCATCAACTGCTTACTTTAACCTTAAAAAAGTGTTTCATCATTTCACTCAAGGAATCTAACATCTTTTTACGCTGGCTAGCCGTTGTAAACAGAAAGCCTAGAGATGATGTCTGAAGTCCTGACTATCATGACTTAGAGGTGTTCAAGGTATAGCACTGTAAATTATTTAGAAATGCTGTCTCTGTTGAGTGTTAGCATCTAATAATCGTAAGTTAAGTGTATAGTATGTGTAGTACTAACATCTTGAAAACTCAAACTATCTGAGTGTAGAAGGTTTTTCACTGAGGTATCTGTATAAATACTGACAGTGGGACATCCCTACTCCTCGTTTATTATTCTCAATCCCTTTTGAATCATGCAATGCCTACTTCACTGTAGTTAACATCAAAGGGCAAGTACATTTACATAAGCCCTATGATGTTTGACTTGAGATGAAAATATATACTTTGAAGGTATGCTATTTTAACCTTGATATCTGATCTCACCACAGTATTTGTTCTCCAGTTGCATCTCCCCAGTTATAAGCTAATAATTTTAATTAGAAGCGGCAAATAGCTATTTATACCGTGATCAACCTACAGAAATACTTTGGGTTACTAGTTTGTCAATAATATTTGCTCGGAAGAAAATTATTTACAAATTCATAATGTGATACTAATATTTTCCAGCAAATGGTAAAATAATCTGAAAAAGAGAACCTCGTGTTGTTCCTAGATGTATGACCAATCACTGAGGAAGGTAGTTTTCTAGTAAGAAATCAAGAAACAGACAAGATAAAACATGGAAGAAAGTCATTGTAAGTTATGTATCAGCGACATATTGAAGAACCAATTATAGTCCGATCATGTGTCCGAGTATGTCCTGACCATTCGTATTCATGGATAATTCCAAAATGTTTGGGATAGCGATAAAGTTAAATAGTAGAATGTGATTCTTGTCTTATTTGTTTAATATGATATACGATAGCTTCCATAATTGAGAATTGAGCACTTTGTTTGAATCCGTGGTCGTTTGCGAAGTCATCCCTAAAAAATGGCTGCGAGATACCGAGATGTTGGTACGAAAGTATACATAGGTGACCTCCCTAGAGAGGCATCTGAACGAGAACTAGAACGCATATTCCGGGAGTACGGAAGGTTGCGTAACGTATGGGTTGCGAGAAACCCACCAGGTTTTGCTTTTGTTGAATTCGAAGATGCTGCAGACGCCAGTGATGCGGTGCGTGAACTCGACGGAACGTAAGTAGACATTTGTCGTTACATTTAATATGTTTAGAGTCATGTGTGGTGTCCGCGCCCGTGTTGAACTGAGCACTGGAAAGTCGCGACAGAAGCCGTGGGTACGTGGAGGTGGTGGTGCTCGTAATGGTGGAGGACGTGACAATGGAGTTGGTTCTCGCCGTATGAAACCGTTTGACCCAACAGATCGGTGTTACGAGTGTGGAGAACGCGGACATTATGCCTACGATTGTCGTCGTCGGAGTGGTGGGCCGGGTGGTCCAAATGGACGCAGCAGGCCTGAAGGCCGAAGAAGGTCGAGGTAATTCATCTTACTCGCATGTCGTCTGGTATCGTCTCGGCTACCATGATACGTTATCAACTGTATCAGTTTTATCATCCAAGTACGGCATCCTTAGACTATTTCGACATCCTATCTCGCAGTGTAACAGCTCAGTCAAATGCTGGTGCTCTAAATTCCGTAGCGGTGACTCGTCACTAGCACGCGGAATGTATTATGAAAAGACTGGTCTACATAGGCACTTCATTCAAAAATTGGCATCTTTGACTTCATTGCGGCGGGCATAAACTGCCTTACATCTCGGCATCTGTGAGCCGTCGACATCGTCGTCGTGACTACAGACAGCCTCTATAGTTAACGTCCGTAGAGACCTACAGCTTGTTTTCCTTCATGCCTAAACGTGTAAGTGCCTAGTTTCATAGATTATCAATATGTAACGGTTACCACTGTTTTTTTGTCCTAGCCATCATTTTTAATTTTCTTTCTTTCAGATCTGTGTCAAACCATAGGAGTTTCTCCCGAAGTCGCAGTCGTTAATGTAAATGAGGTTCGCAGGTTTACAATGCATTTCACTTCAAGTCCAAAAACGTCCAGGTCGCATCATACCGTTTTCTATCCAAAATATAATTAATACTCATTACGTCCTTTAGTTTTTTGGATATCGTCTGTTAATTTGTCTTGAAATTCAGAAGATAAGTTAGATACTTAGTCTACTTGTAGGAAGACTGAGTCTTTTTTTGAGGCAAGTAAACAATCTTACGCCTTAGTGGGTTCATCAAAGGTTCAGGCTTCAAGCAATAAAGCAGGCTAAATGAGGTCATTATAAACTACTTGATTGTCCCGCTAGATACTTCGCCAAATCGCCTGTCTCCGCTACGTGGTGTGTTGTGACTCGTCAGTTCCCAGTTGTGTTATAATTCCTAGTAGACATGTACGTGAATGTGATGATGCTTAGGTATTGGCGACGGCGTCTGCTGCCAGCGGTGCGTTTGGCAGTTTGGTTTCACATGGTCTGTTCGCGCGTTGATTGCTAGCGATACCTGGTGTGGCGTACTCGTTTCTCCTGGCTGAGAGGACATACCTGCAACATCATGCAGTGCATAGATAGTGACCGTGCCAACGCTGAAGGATTCGTCACTACTTTACATGGTGAAGTGGATATGAGTTGCGCTAATTCGACCTATCATTCGACAGTTACATTGTCGTCCAGAAACTAGTTCGGACGGCTTCAGGACTGGTATGAGTCACCCACACTTGGTAAGTAGGTCGCACTCATTTCCCTCAAATATTTAAAGGTGACAAGGCTTGGGCGTTCGCCTTAATTATTCTATACGTGTAACATTTTAGTCATTGGTCCTTCACTTTCCGATGTGCTGCTATTGTCTTTTCTATAGAGAATCATGGGTGACAGGTTTTCGTTATAAGTTCAGAGTAATACCGCTTATTCGTCTTACAATCTCTAAATCCATCTCGAGCGGATTTATTTAGTTGGGTCCGTGCAGGGGTTTCTATTTCGCGTGTCTATTGGGTGAATATGAAGCGTATCTGTCAGGTGAATCCTATAATATTAGAGGGGTTGGAGTTGTCCATTAGACTCCTACCTGCGCTTATTCTCCCAAATGGAAAGCGGGGCATATTTAGTTGCCTTAAGAGTTTGGGCGATGAGTGGCTGTCAAGATTGCAGTGAACCATTAATTTGTTAGACTTATTAACACTATATAAGGTAGCGTCGTTAGGGATGGTTTCTGCTCGCTGGGAAGTTCCTAATAATGAGCGGAAGGTTACGTTGTGGGCTGCAGTTCCTAATTATCAGGAACTGAGTCGGACATGGCACCTATCAATGCATAAATTTTAGCCTGTCAAAGTAATTTGTGTGTAATTTCCTTAGGATGCCAATTAATACTGATGTCATCTTGCAACAATTATTGGCAGGCAAATATGTGACTTAGAACTGGAGAACAAGTTGCATGCAACGCAGGATCTGGCGCTATATGCATCAGTCTAAGTTGCCATACCACTTTAGTACAATGAGATAAGACGTTCAAAACAAATCACAGCAGTAGAAGTAGGAAACACTAGGCAAAGAAAAAGGCACAAAGAAGATACAGGACTGAAGACATAGAGGATGCACTTCTGCCAGTGTAAACGATCGTAGGCTGTGTAAATCAAAGTTACAGCAGACGAGTGGACCGAAACCAAGTAGCCTATATCCAACGGCATAGCACATAACAGCCAACCACATTTTGGTTTGGCTACTCCTGACTTTGTCTCAACCTGCATCCGATAGCATAGACCGTCCAGGTACTTGGTGATTGAGCACATATAACACATGCCAACCACTTCAGATGATAGAGACTCACCGGTCGGTTTGCTTCGATATCCAGTATCATGTGGCTGAACTCAGAATTCCTCACTTAGCGATCCCTGAATACACGAGAAATGCTTTATAGAAACATGTAATCAAATACTAGTGACTTACGGATATCCTCTATCTCTAACACACATGTTTCACATGCATAAAGTAGCACAGAGGGAACTTATATGTAGTAAACTCATTTCTTTATTGACAGATGGATACATCGTCTACTTCACAAGTTGGCAAAAGTCGACTGAGTTTTCTAAACTCATTCCAAAATTATATAGTAATATTCTGAAGTGCAAATGCTATCAAACTCAAGCCCTTAACTGAAATCTATTTCATTTGGGAATTTTAACGACTCACTATTATTATTCATTTGGTATTGTTTGGCTTGTATCTTCCCATTAAGGTTTAAGACTGTAATTGATCAGTCTGTTATTAGCATATGTGCATCCTGTGCGGATTGCCTCGATATTACCTTAATTCACAAGCTATTTGTAAGCAATGATGGATAGTGCGTTCCGTCCTATTCGGCACTCGTCAGTTCGATGTACCTGCATCTCAGAGAGTTGATGTTCACTGTGGGACTCGAACCCAGTACCATTCGCTTCAAACACCATCGCCTTATCCACTCAGCTACTGAGTCCTGATAGCCACTTGCTTGTGCAATGGCGTGAATTTCAATTCACATGGTATTGTTCGGTTTGTATCTTCCCATTGAGGTTTAAGACTGCAAGTGATCAGTCTCTTATTGGCATATGTGCATCCTGTGCGGATTGCCTCGATATTACCTTAATTCACAAGCTACTTGTAAGCAATGATGGATAGTGGCTAGCAGTGGAATGCAGTTTGACGCGCGTTTCCTCCTATTTGGCACTCGTCAGTTCGATGTACCTGCATCTCAGAGAGTTGATGTTCACTCTGGGACTCGAACACAGTACCATTCGCTTCAAACGCCATCGCGTTATCCACTCAGTTACTGAGTCCTGATAGCCACTTGGTTGTGCAATGGGGTGAATTTCAATTCGCTTGGTATTGTTCAGTTTGTATCTTCTCATTTAAGCTTTAAGACTATTATTATATAAATAAATTTTTTTTTAAGAATTATTACAAATCATGTTTATCTATAAACAAATTACATTAGATCTTATTACAATTAATTTAAATGAGATTTACAAAACAAGTAAATAAACAAATAAATCACAAGTAAATTAAGGAATAAAAAATTATTAAAAAAAAATTATTATTTTTTTAATTTATAAAAAGTACAAAAAAAACCTGAAATAAGGAGAGAAAGAAAAAAAACAGGGGGGGGGTTATTGTATTTAAATTCAGATCAATATCGGATTCCTTCCATTGACTTGAATACGTACACAAATAAAATATATTTTTTTTTAAAAAAAAAAAGAAAAACAAAATTTGTGAGATTACTTGGCGGTTCTTTTTTTTCTTCTTTTAAACAAAAAAAAAGAAAAGTAAAGTAAAGTAAAATGAATGTAAACAGTTTCTCCACTGATCATCTGAGAATAAATAAATAAATAAAGAAAGAAAGGAAAAAGAAAACAAAATAAAAACACACTTATAACAGAAGGAATGAGATTATTCATATATATATATATATATATAGGTGATAGATCATTTAGATAAAGAAAGGAGAAAAAAAGAAAAAAAAAGGTATGTATATTATTTTTATTATTATTTTAAATCATATCCATTAAGATGTGTTAAAATCTTCATTATTATCCCATAAATTTGCTATTTCATATAAATTTTTATAAAAATAATCAAATGATATTGAATAACCAATATGATTTAATGCATTTCTAATTGATTCATCTGTTAACCAACCAGTATAAGGTGTAGTATTTGTACGTGGTAACTGAAATGAATTTTGATCATTATTATTATTATTATTTAATAATGTTGATCCTAATAAATTTCTATAATAAGCAGCATTGAATGCATAACCTCCACCATTAGTTAAACGTATTGAACGATTCCAACGATACCATGCATGAATCCAAAAATGTGGATAATAGAATGGTGATAAAATTGGTATAAGTATTTGTGTTGATTTGTTTATAGTTTGTATAAGTTTAGTATAATCTGATCTATTCTAAAATAAGACAAGAATATGATATAATCAAATCAAATTAAACTTGTAGATAAATAAATACTATTACAACTTAAGTAGACCATTGTTTTCCGTCAATGTTAAACACAATGTGAATAGCCTAACACTAGATATATCGGTTCAACGTTGCCACCACACCACGATAGTACGATGAGATACATGACAAATTAGTACTGGCATTAATGATAGTAATAAAAAGGATTAATTATAGAGAATATGATATTTAGATGGTGGTTGGAGGTAGTCAACAGGAAACCCTAGACTCGGGTTTCGTGCTACTTGGCACTCGTCAGCCAGGTGTACCTGTAATCTTGAGGGAACTGGTGCTCCCCGGCCGATTCGATCTCGTGTCACCCAGCTTCACAGTCAGAGACGTTACCACTGAGCTATCCGAGCCGTGACTAACCTCCTATAGGACTGAGATGTAATCACAATTGATTGATCACTGGGTGGTGATCAATGTCATGCTTGTCTAGTCCTTATTAGTGCAGATCGAATTCTATTGATCATGTTGCAATGTAGCCACCAGTCTAGGTGACTCGACACTGCAGGCACAATTCCAATGGCAAATCTCCAGTCTCATATAAGACCTTCAGTTCTACATAACTATATAATTTATAATTAATAGAAAAATAAATTAAATTAAAATGAAATTTATAATAAACACATAATCTAATTGATTTATAAATATGAACATACATTTACAGGATCTGAATTATATTGCCAAAAATATAACCAATTAAATAGTAATTGATATCCATGATCAGTTAAAATATCATTCCAATTATGAAATGAACGCCATGCTCTTATATTATAAAAATAATTTGATTTTTCAATAATTTGTTCTTGTGTCATTGATTTTGTTTTAACATGCCTTGTTGCTTCACATGAACATGAGAATTCTATAGTGAATGGTGGAGTTCCACCACCTCGACTTAATGCACTATCTAATAATAAGACCAGATAATCCTAAACATGATAAAAAATTTAAGAAAAAACAAACAAACGTTTATAAAAACGGGATTAGTTTCATAATGTATAAATGGACCAAGGAGTAAGTAACTCAGTTGTTAGGAAATGGGTACTAGGTAAGAATGGCAAATCAATTGATGAAGTGCTGAAACTTCATCAGTTAAGATGGCTGGGATACGTGTGACGTATGCCCAACGACCGACTGTCTCGACGTGCGATGTTCAGTGGTATAGGAGTAGGTTGGAAGAACGTTAGAGGCGGCCAGACCAAAACATGTCACAAATCCATAAAGTCACTGACAAGTGGACTGAGTCATGTTGGTAGGTGTAGACTACCTGGTTGGGATCCACGAGACAATAGCAATCGATGGTTAGAGACCTTGAATGTTACATGGCTCAAAATCGTTTGCAATGGCGCAGGTGCATCCACTCTTTGTGTTCTCCCAAATTTTAATCTTATGAATCCTTCATGTCCCTTATTTTCTTTCCAAATTTATTTCACTGGATTATACTCCTTGAATAACATCTTGAAACCCTAATCTGTCCGATTACTGCTTATACTTTTACTGCCTCTACCGCTACGGAATTTGAGTCGAAAACTGCATCTCTGTGCTAATGTGGTATGGCAACTCGAACTGATGTACGTACGTACGAAGTTCAACGTTGCTACTGACTGACTGTATAAATTCGAAAACATATAAGTAAAATTAAAATTTGAAGATTAGATCATAAGTGTCTTTTAGCTAAGCAACTATTGAAAACCAAGAAGCACTAAGTAATTACTTCGTTCAAGTATGTGGATATTCACGATCCAACTAATCATCGAACCCAGGACCATTAGATATGGAGTTGTGGTGAAAAGCTTTGACTAGTAGAATGCAACCATGTCAGGAGTGAGATAGGTATCATAGACGGGAGTTGTTAATAGTCGAACAATATCACAAGTTGACTAAAATCAGAAATAAGAAGGACTGGGAAGACAACTGAGCGCTAAGATAGGTCTACCATAGAGCTACGGATAGACCCTACTGACACTTGGATGAGACAGCTGTCCTAATTCTCCCTGATTATCTGGCTTAATTCAGTTCCTGATTTGAGCTATAAATGAAACTAATAAAGTGAGACCCGGTGAAGAAATGGATGATATAGCAAGCTATACATCCTTATTAAGAATCAGTTATTGATTTATCAAATATTATCAGTGTGTATGTAGTATATCCTAAACCAGTTTATTTTATCACAATCTTGCATACGCGTATATTTCGCTCACACGATAGAACCTCCGTCTTTAATTTAAACCAGTATTTCACTGAATTCATATTGTGATGAATGAGAACTTAGATGAGGAAAACCAATTCATTATTGATTAGTGCACAATTACACAGTGGTTTAGTAAAATGTGAAAATCATACATCAAATACATAATCTGTACATCTTCCATCAGTTGTCCTTTACATTCTCTATGATTCTCCCAATTCTGTTTTTACTCCAATCTCTTTCTGTTCTCTTCTCTTTAATCTTCGTCTGACAAACATTCCACTTCTGATTGATGTCACATACTACTTATATCTGTCAACATAAGTAGCATAATAACACAATACATAAGCTTTTAGCGTACATTTCTACGTTAAATGTTATATATTCATGTTTAATTTTGATTTCAATTACAACCCTACAGAAGTGCAGGCAACATTGTTGAACGAAACGATGGAATTATTTAAATTTCAGTCCTTACAGTTCTGAACAAATTCCAGTGAGAAACCATGACTAGTAGGGCTAATGGGTGTTAAGTATGAGGCAGTTACCCACTGAAGACAATGAAAGATGGTCGCGCAATTTCGTGGATTGGTTGATGTTAGACATTAACACTGTCGGGTGCCGGTTCAGTGGTCTAGAGGTTAGGCGTTCGCGCGCCTGACCAAAGGTCCTGGGTCCGAATCCCGTATGACAGATCAGGGATGCACAACGCTGAGGAGTCCCGTATTAGAACGAAATGGCCGTCTAGTGCCTCCGGGTTTTCAACGGTGGTCTAACATTGATCGATTCACGATCTCAATTAAAAAAAGACAACAGAGATAAGTTTAGAAAGAGTCGCATTAACAGTTAATTGAAGGCTATTTATGCTACCAAGTTCATTTTTATTTGACATTGAAATAATTACATAACTTATTAAGAAAATATTCCTTAAGGATATAAATACAATATGAAACTTAAACATGATTTATATTGTGTATTAGCATGTATCACGGTGGATTTGGCACTAGAGTTTCTCAACCCTTTAAGTGAATGCTTTTTTGTCAATCTCGATCCGCTTTAAGCGCTGCATATCTATTTACTTTCGCCTTTTGATAGGATCACTTGAGCTATGTGAAAGCAGTAAATAAGAATTTCCTGAAAGTAGTTGTAAACAAGTCATTGCGTATTAGAGCAATTCCTACTCTGACTATACTTAGGAAAGTTATCAATCATTTCAAGTCTAGCATACAATATCAAACAATTTTCATTGATTAAATGACTAAATTACTTCACATCTGATACGTGACAGATGAAAAGAATAAACGACAAATTGAATTTACTCATTCTTCAGTTCATAAGTAGATACTTACAGCCTAATTACACAAATGATATTGATACGCTAAGTCAGCCAGATATAGGCTGAAAAATAAATGAGAAATACTGATGAGTGCGCCATTGCAAACAATTTTGAGCCATGTCATTCAAGGTACCTAACCATTGGTTGCTAATGTCTCGCAGATCTCAACCAGGTAGTCTACACCTACCAACATGGATTAGTCCACTTGTCAGTGACTTGATGGATTTGTGACATGTTTTGGTCTGGCCGCCCCTATCTTTCTCCTAAACTATTACTACACCATGAAACATCGCAATACAATAAGTAATCGACTAGTTAATGATGATAACTTTACGATTTATTCGAATTGTTCTCCTTCTTCTAAATTTCGAATTGTATATATTTGTGTGTAGTTATTGAGAAAACAAAAATTGTGTCGCGACTAGTCAGGAGGAGCTCAAATGCGTAAACACAATTTGAATAAAGTTTCACTGTAATGATTTGTATATTCCACATTGTTGGTAATAAAGAATTGTATTTGATCATTCTCTATTGGTAACTCCGCCTGGAGCACTTCTGAGGCTACTGCCGGTCCCAAGCCCGGATAAAGGAGGAGGGTTGGGGATGAGAGTAGCGATCCCATCCCGTAGAATAATTTAAACCATTTAAACTCTGTCCTGCGAGTTAGGTCTTCATTTAGTAAGTAATTCTTTATTGGTATATGTGCATTCTCTGACTGCACACCTTGATAATACCTATATAAATATATGTTTTCGATAATAGTTCTGAGTTGTGAAGAACAATCAAATCTACGGTAAGCATAATAGTTAGAAAATACACTGAAACAAATTACATTCTGTTAAATAACAATCACTTTAAGAGTGAAGATAAGTAATGTCCGTGAGGATGAAAAAAAACAACACATACCTCTGTAAATGCAAATTCTGTAGGAAATTGGACCAATAATTGATGAACACAGTCGATGAATAATGCGAAACATGCACCATCATCATAATCACAACTAACTGAATCATCATGCCAATCAGTTGGATCGGGGACAAATGGATAACCATAACGAATCCATTCTTGTTCAATTAAATCTTCAAATCCAAGAATTGTTCTGTTCTCTGCAGATAACATTATCTATAAATAATAGTATAATTTATATTACGAGAGTTCCTTATAACAAATAACATGAGTATAATTTTAAAATGTAATCATATGCCAATTAGGGCTTAATTTTAACAGGTAATTCCCGGAGGCCTAGTGAGAAACTATTAGTTCGACCACTTCGGGAATGAAACGGTTATCTACTAATGGCAACGGATGGTGATTGAGTAGTATTGAAAATCGGTTGAAATCGTAAGTTCAAACCATATGATGCCAGTTAAGTTCTCGATGTGAGACCCTAGGATTCTGGGCTTGACTGAAGCAGCTTCTCTGTTATAACGCTTATGTGAACTCATTCTGGCTCTTAATCTTGCCAATTATTTTGTGACCTTGTTAATTATATTCATATTCATTTTTATATATGCTTCGCTTATAAAACTTATCTACTCGCTAACTGGTTATCTGTAGTGCATACAATTTTATCCTCATGAAAGAATTGACCCACTCATTTGGAGTAAATCCTAATATCTATATTCTCTGTTCTCCGCATGTATGCATGAAATATACACAACCTCTATATAATACTTATTCTAATTTTTCACGTTGTTTCGATATGATTGACCGATAAAAAGTACACGACATTAATTAAGCACTTATATTCCATCATCCCATATCGATAACAATTGCAGTTAACAACGGGCACTGAAGTGGTAGGCTTGCTGAAGGGCCACTAATCATTCCTAGTGGAATAATGAATGAGGACTGATGAGGGATTCCATAGTTAGGATAAACCAGCTAATCAGTGTTATTTTTTGTTTTCACTAGTCTCTTAATTACCGGTAAGTGATAAACAATATTTTTTTGTAATATAAAATCTCAGGAAGACCCTAAGTAGTGCAGTGGTAATGATAACCTTGTTGTTATTAGTATCTGGTTTTCAGATAGATTAATGGAAATTACCAACTGATGGGTTTCAGTCACGGAGGAAGTCAGACAACTGAGCATACAAGATGGATAGATGGTTGAGGTAGAATGAAAAATAACTGGTTGAAAACAAAGGTGAACCATTTGATTGAGACTCAGTAGAGAAAATAGTGAGTCAAGATGTTCTAGAATACTTTTAGGTGTGCACAGGTGGTTGTCACTTCTTGATTCTCCACACGGTGAAACCGTACCTGAAGAAAGTGACCGTCGACCATAAGAGATAACTGCGTAAAGCCAATCACAGACGGTCTTTTATGTGAGGACCTATTGATCTGTTAGCTCTGTATTTTAGAGGTCCTACTACAAGAAACGAAAATGTATGGGGAGAGTTGAAGTACGAATTAAAGAGACGACCTCTGTGATATGAAAACAGCATCGTTACACATACGAATTGTCTGATGAACATATCTCATAGACATCACACTATGATACAATCAACATCATAATCTTTGCCTTCTGACCACGAGTTCACTGATTTATTGTAACAATTTTCAACCAATCTGCATACCATAGTAAGATTTATTATTATTATTTTATTTTAACACATAGATATTGGTACAAGGGGGCACCAAATACATATGCGTCACACAAATCTCATCCGATATGTGTGAGGGCTGTGATACTACCCAGGTGCCCAAACCGGAGCAGGTGGTTTTCTTAGAGGGCCACTCCTCGAGCCTTTGACCTGAAGGTCTAATCCACAAGGCAGTGGAGCATCGTTAGGAGATGCAGTCCCATAGAAGCCGGTGATCAACACTTGGTTCATATGCCATTTGTTCCCTCAGGATACTGGAGTCCATGTGTACCATTAGTTTGGGATCTGGTTAGAGCACCGGACATTCGCTTTCCCTCCTCTCATTTTCGTAAACAACACCCCCACCACGAGAAGGCAGTGAGTAGAACTTCCCTGGCAAAGGCTATATACGCGTGGCCATGTGAGAGGATTTGGAGAGAGAGAGAGAGCGAACTCTCCCCACTCTCGGTTGTACCAGGGCATTTTGGGGACCATAGTAAGATCTAAATGAATAAGTGTTCCTATCAATATAGTTCGACCAATTTATCACGTTAGACGTATTCGATCACTAAATCAAAGTAGTAGCTATGGTTGACCATCTACAAAATCATAGTTTTATAATCATACAGTAAATCAAATAATCAATATTTATTATACATAACCTTACTTGTACAAGACTCATTAAAATCGGTTGCCAATTTCGACCACTATCTGGTCCACTTAATAATATAATTGTTCCATCATAACCATTTATTGGTTTCATTGAATATTGATAAATTAATTGACTTAATTGTGTTGCTTGTTTTAATGTAAACAATAATAAATTTAACCAATTTGTTGATAATAAATAATCATACCAATCAGATCGATGCGGACTACATTGAAATGCGAAATGATCTAATTTCTTTTTATTTAATAAATAAAAATGTGAATAATTTTTACTAAATGATTGACCTATACTATTACGTAGATTATTAGTACTGTTACTTTTATTGTTCGTATGATTAGTATGATTATTACTACTATTATCAGTTTTAAGTAAATTAGTAAAACTGAGTTTATGCCAATCAGATCTTGTAGATAAACGTTTATCAATAACTGAATGATCTATTTGTTTTGATTTTGATCGGAATAAAATATCAGAATATTTTTTTTCACGTTCACTACTTAATGAATCGGTTGATAAAGTATCCCAATTCATAAACATTAGATTATCATTACTACTACTAGTATTATTATGATTATTAGTATTGAGAGTAGGAGTAGTAGTTGCAACATTAATCAATGAATGATGGTCACCAACTACTGAAGAATCATAATCAGTAGTATCATTCATGCTACTATTATTATTATTATTATTATTATTATTATAAGTAGTAGTATTTGTAAACTCATTGAAAATCTCTACATTTGGTGTATGAATTTGTGGTAATTCTATAAGATTTTTTAATTGTAACCAAGATTGTTTAATATGATTATGTTTAGGTATTAACCAATTATTATCATCATGTTGATTTAATTCATATAATTCAGTTATAAATGAAGATGGTATAAAATTGTTCTGTTCTAGAGATTTTACCATATTCTCATTATCATTATTGGTTGGATGATCTGATGTTGTCATGAATGTACAATCATCAGTCGTAGTAGTAGTAGTAGGAGTAGGAGTAGGAGTACACCAATCATTAGAATAATCTTCATATAATGGAATATAAAATTCTTGTAAAGTTGATTCAGTTGATTTGACAATATTTTTATCTTTGAATAATTCATTTAAATGATCACTAAATGATAATTTAATATGTTTTAAATATAATTTCTTTTGGTGATTTGATGTTGTTGTTGTTCTTGTTGTTGTTGATGATGATGATAAATGATTATTACAATCAATCAGTTGATTCATATTGATATCAGTTAATAAATTACCAGATCTTAATATCCATACACCGAATCGATTTACTAATGACATTGAAACCGGGGAAGTAGTATTAGTAGTAGTAGTAGTAGCAGTATTAGTAGTAGTAGCCAAGGAATAAGGTGGATAATATTTATATAAATAAGAATTTTTATTATGAACTAATGAATTTGAATAATAAAATGATAACATTGGAAATCGATGTCCTTCAAAGTAGTCGCGAAATATAATTACCTAGGAAATTAAATACAAAACAAATAAACAAACAACATGAGATGATTACATTACTTATAAGTAATACATTAGTTCATGGGTGGATATAAGCTTAGGTGATTTTTGATAATCAAATAAAACGTAACTCTCTTATTTCAGTAGTTTATTTTGTTGTTAAGTAAATCAGCAAAAATTAATGGAATAATTTGTCGTTACCAGTGCAGTTCAACCAGGTCTGTTGTGAGATAGAAGCTCACCGAAGACAATGGTGTACGGTAGCGCAACTTCAAGGATTGGTTGAAGTTAGACATTAACACCGTTGGATGCCGGCTCAGTGGTGTAGTTGGTCAAGCGCCTGGCGCGAGACTGATAGGTTCTGGGTTCGAATCTCGCGGGGGGGCGGGAACGTGGATGCGCACTGCTGAGGAGTCCCATACTAGTACGACACGGCCGTCCAGTGCTTCCAGGTTTTCCATGGTGGTCTAGCTTTAATTGACTCATGATTTCAACCAGTGAAATTTTAGGTTTGCTAAAATGTCCGGCACATTGACCAAGTTGGTGGATCCTTCAGACTCACTTAAGGTAGTTGGAAAACCCTGATATCAAACAAATGGGTGCACATGGGCTCCAGGGTCCTCAGGAAACAAAAAGCGTATGAGATTATTGTTAGTCACCGGCTACCATGGGACTGCATCTCTTAATGTTGCCCCACTACCTTGTGGATTAGACCTCGAGGTCAAAGGCTCGAGAGTGACCTTCTAGGAAAACCACCGGCTTCGGTCTGGGCACACGGGAAATATTCAAGCCCACATACAAATCGAAAGACGAACTGTGGCACATTTGTATTTGGTGTCCCCCCTTGTACCAATGTTTATGTATTTAAATAATAATAATAATAGTAATAAATCCAATTGATCACTTAAGTTTTGAATCTGTAACTTATGGAGTCGGTAAATCTACATAAAATAAAATAGTATTTTCAGTGATCAGTTCGTCACATTTGAATCTTACCAATAATTATTGATTAAACAGAAACTGGGAAGTGATCTGAGAAGAAAATTCTTTTTTGATTTGTTACACTTCGAGGCAAAAAAGTATGAACTTAATACAAAATGTAATACAATGATTAAACGACAAAATAAGTAGTTAGTAAACCTAACCTAAATATTGTATCCAGAGAATATTAAATTGTGGGTAACTGATGGGAACCATTTGTAGACTGTTATTATAAATATATATATCTTTTATCATAAGCCTTCAATTGACCTATTGACTATTTATCATACATATTTATCATACAATTTACTATTCTTAAATTATCCCCAATTTATCAGTTACAGTATCCCATACTAACAGCCATTTTTAGCTTGATACTGTACAGTTTTTATTTTTTTCTCATTTTATGGTGTGTGTTATGGTCTGGTTTGTCTGTATATGAACTACATGTACCTGAAATATGAGATTCATATAGCGGAGGTTGATATTTATATTTCTGATGGGTTTTTTTGTGGAGATTGTAGTAATTTTAATGGTTAAGACCATGAGTCAGTTGAAGCTAGACCACCATGGAAAACCTGGAAGCACTGGACGGCCGTTTCGTCCTATTGTGGGACTCTTCAGCAGTGCGCATCCATGACCTTGCCCCCTGCGAGATTCGAACCCAGGACCTACTGGTTAAGTGCTCGGGCGTGAAACCAGTAGGTCCTGGGTTTGAATCTCGCAGGGGGCGAGGTCGTGGATGCGCACTGCTGAGGAGTCCCACAATTTATATTTCTATTTTGGACTTGAACGGGCAGGGCTAAGTGAGAAGTCATTATTTTCAGAACCATTAAAAATTTAGAGTTGACATGTTATTGGTTTAGTACAGGAACAAGGTCACATCAGTCGGTATTGTGATTAGTGATTTTGTCAGGTGATAATTGACAAGGATAAAAAAGACAACACTAATGTAACCGGCTATGAGTGAAAAAAAAACAAGAAAAGAAATCTAGATAGGCTAGTGTCAAAGGATTATCAGCTTAATGTGCAATGTAAGAAGAAGAAACAACAATATATATATCTTCATATATTATATAAAATACTTTTTATTGATAAGAAAGAATCATTGTGAATAATATATGAGATTGTATAGATTCAAATGGTGCTTCACATGGTGCTTTTATACATTACTACTTCTGGTGTAATTGGTATAGATAACATAAAACAAGAAGAAAAAAAGAGATTAGTTTACTATTAACTAATACACAACTTGTTACTTGTGATGTATTGAATAATGTATCAACACTTCTGCGATCTCTATTATACTTGAATAGATTTGGACAATATTGACCAAATCGTTATGTTGTTAATGAATTGATAAGGATATATTACAAATAACATGAGAGCTCTATATAAAGTGATGAAGAAAACAAAATTGATCTCGAATAAGAAAGATGAATGTATTTTGTTGTTGGATGAAACATAATTTAACTTTTGGATTAAGAGACTAATGTTGAACCCTGAGAAATTTACATAACATGTCATGGAGAAATGTATAACGTTTGTTCATACTTTCAAGATGGTGCAACACAGTGGCTAGAAACGTTATCAGATATATGGCTCAGAATAGAAGCCAGTGGCGATCCTGCTGTAACCTTCTTTTATATTCTTCATAAAAAGTGGTTGCTTCTTCCTTAACTGAAAGATTTCTTCTGATTGTACCTTTCCGTTTCCCCCATTATTATTATTATTACTATTATTATTACACTACCTTACACCAATCTCTTCGTTATTGTTCTCTTTTTTTACGCTCCTTACCTTTTTTTCCTTCTCTTTAAATTCTCATTGTTTTGTGTGGCGCATATATATTTATCAGAATGAGTTTTGTGGAGATTTTAGGAAACTTCACAGGTTGAAATCATGAGTCAGGTGTGAGATATCAGCTCGCCGAAGACAATGGTGTACAGTGGCGCAACTTCGTGAATTGGTTGAAGTTAGACATTAATACCGTTGGATGCCGGCTCAGTGGTCTAATGGTTAAGTGCTCGCGCGCGAAGCCAGTAGGTCCTGGGTTCGAATCACGCGGGGGGAGGGTTCGTGGATGCGCACTGCTAAGGAGTCTCATACTAGGACGAGACGGCCGTCCAGTGCTTCCAGGTTGTCAATGGTGGTCTAGCTTCAACTAACTCATGATTTCAACCTGTGAAGCATATATATTTGGCGCACTCTTGTACCAATATTTATGTGTTCAAATAATAATAATAATACTTTCAAGAGACATATTCTTTATTCAACTTAACTAATTGTGACCATTAACTAATAAAGACTATCAATAAATCAAAGTTATTTAGAGATTAGGACGATCTCAGTTGTAAAAGAGTAGTTCTATCCGAGACTACTTGATAAATAAGAATTCTACTTTATGCAACTGTTGTCAGCTTTGATCATTCAATTTTTTTAGTACCACCATATACTACTTAAATTTAAAGATTATAACTCATATTTTGTAATAGGTAGATCAATTTTTTCATTAGAACATAGTTGGAGCATTACCTAGACGTACATAAATATCAGTCAGTCATAGACCAACGTAGGACCAGGCACATATATACATCGGTCCAATTTGCCATACCTCATTAGCACAGCAAGATGAACACCGGATTCATGGAAGCAGTTAATTCAGTGGTGGTAATATATTAAAGAAAGATTGCATATAAGGATATAGTACAGGAAGAAAGAATTAGTTCGTCGAAACAAAGATATGAAGCGATGTATACGCACGCCTATACCATTGTGATTCATTCCGAGACATGTCACCCCGAGTCTCTAACCATTGGTTACGATAGTGGTATATATACATATAAAAATGAATAATAATGATTTGTAGAGCAAAACAATACATAACAAGTAATATACTTACAGACATTTTAAATGCAAGTGTTGGTATTTCCAATGGTAATGTACGACAATAAGCAAAATCTGTATTATTAATTATTACATAATTTCCTTTTAAACGATGATACCAAGTTGTTTTTAATCTTGTCAGTGAATTTACTGGAGTACACTTGACTGGCTGATAAATGTTTGGTGTATAAGGAGAAGAAAAAGAAGAAGAAAATAAAGCACATATAGATGAGATAAATTACAACATTAAAAACGTAAAATAAACTCTTGTGTTTTCTTTATAACTGATAGAATTGATCAGTTGTGAGGTTTTAGTAACACGGTCATGTGCAGTATCATTTCCACCAACAAACACACACATAAACCGAAATGGATCTCACTGAACCACATTAGGGATAACCATAGCAATCACATCTGTATCAATAGCAAATTCAGAAGGTCCATCGAAGACGTAAAAATAAAGAGGATGGATGATATGGCTTCAGGTCATCAGTCAGTCAGCTACAACGTAGGACCAGGCACATATATGCATCGGTCCAAGTTGCCATACCTCATTAACACAACAAGATGGACACCGGATTCATAGGAGTGGTTAGGTCAAAGGTAGTAATATATAAAAGAAAGATTGCAATAAGGATATAGTACATGAAGAAAGAATTAGTTCGTAGAAAGACAGATATGAAGCGATTTTAATCTCTTAATTTAAGGGAAGACAGAGAATGTATACACCGACGCCATTGTGACCGATTCTGAGCCATATCACCCAGTCTCCAACCATTAGTTACGATAGTCACACGGACCCCAACCAAGTAGTCTGCATCTATCAACATGGCTCTGACTAGAAGTTAGTGACTTCAAGCACTGATGCCACGTTTTGGTTTGGCCGCCCCTAACCTTCTTCCAACCATCTCCAGCACCGATTAGCATTGCACGTCGTGGTAATCGGTATTCAGGCATATGTAACACGCGGACCAACCATCTCAGTCGATGAAGATTCACAACCTCATCAACTGATTTACCATCATTCCCTAATACCCTGCGTCTAACCTCAATATTACTTACCCGGTGATCCCAGCAGATGCCAGCAATATTTCTAAGGCATCTGTGGTCAAATACTAGTAGCTTACGAGTGTCTTCCACTCTTAATAGCCATGTTTCGCTGCCGTAAATTAAAACAGAACGGACTGCCGCGCAGTATACTCGTCCTTTTATTGATAGACGGATATCTCGCCTTCGCCATAGGTGACGTAAGTTGGCAAAAGCCAAGCGAGCTTTTCGAATCCATGCTGAGATATCGTCAGACACCAACCCATTAGGGCTGATCAAACTTCCAAGATAAGTGAAGTTGTCAACGCGTTCGACTACTTCACTCCCTATCCTTAGTTCAGGTGTTAATGCACACCAGTCTTGAAGCAACAACTTGCATTTAGAGGAAGAGAAGCGCATTCCAAACATTCTGGCATTGTTGCTTAGTGCTACCAAAAGACTCTGCATTTTGTCAGCGTCTTCACCAAACAGGACTATGTCATCTGCGTATTCTAAGTCGATAAGTGGACCTCCTGGTAGGAGATCAATACCAGAGAATTCAGTAGATGAGAATGTTATTTCCATCAGTAGCATCAGGTCATCACCTGACGGTGATCAGGATGAAACTGAAGTTTAATACAACTTTCCTTCGCGATGCTAAAAAAACACAGCAAACTCAAGATGGCTTTATGCAACAGGTTTCAAGACCGAAAAATTCTACTGTAAGAAATGGAAATCACTATGGAGAATGACCGGGAAGGGATTAGAGAAGCAATAACTTCAACATACCAGATGTGGAGGCTGAAGAAACACCAGCATAAAGAAATAGACTTTGTAGACAATCTCCTCAAGAATTACCATTAAAAAACAAAATTGTAGTCAACAGCCCAAAAAAAACGAGGGAGGCCGAAACACAAACTGAATATACAGAAATGAACAAACGAGTGAAAAACAGTATCAAAGCTGACCGCCAGAAATATGTATAAGACTTAGTAATGATGGCATATAAAGCTTCAAAAGAGGGAAATTTCAAGAAGTATATAGTCCAACCAAGTAGCCGGCAAATCAGCTTCCGAATGAGGGGAAAACTAGGAAAAATGCCGGAGGTAGATAGAACACATTGAGAAGATCATCAAAGTATCTCATAAAGCAATCCCTAAGTTGGAATCCTTATGACAAAAAGAAAGGAGGTAGACCAAATGACACATGGTGCCGGGGATTCAAGGCAGACATCAGAAGGATGAAGAGTACCTGGGGAGAACTAGAAAGAAGAGTCTAGGACAGAACTGCTTAAAATTCCGGTGAGAGTATAATTTAGGGACGAACCAGTTAGATTTAGCATGACAGGTAGTGGATTTCGGCGCGAAATTCATTCATCTGTTTGGCTTAATAGCACTTTGACATTATAGCTGATGTCAGTTCGTGATGAAAACCTTAAATCTAATTCCCTATCCTAATCATCAACTGCAAATCATAATTCTAATTCCTAACACTTGTTTATCACCCTTATTTAGTCCTAGTTAGTAGGTGGACATTCTAAAAATCAGTTTAGCGCCACCCAAACGCCGTTCATAAATTATAGTCTTACCGAGATTGTTTGTTAACGACCTATGTCAGAAGAGAGGTGAGAAGCTGAAGCAAGCATTAATTCATCAATGTACACCAAAAGCATCACAAATGTTTATTCAAGGAAAACATCAATTTATTTGACATCACGCACCCAGATAAGCACTGGTCAATAAGAACCAATCAACATCGAGGTGCACAGAACAAGCTGTGAAACAAATATGGGGAAATTCGAACACTTCACTTCTATCTGAAGTTTGTACTGATGATGTCGTGCAGAAGAACGATGAAAGCTCCACGGCCAAACCATCCAGCTCAGAGAACAAAACTCCACCAAAAATTGGTTAAGCACACATATATCTCATCCACCTCAGGTGACTGAGATATATCACCAAAGTCATTGCATAATAAGGATCGTGTAATATTGTGAATTGAATAGAAAATAATCAGAGCGGTGAGAATGCACTAATCTTTTACGTTTCTTTAATGTTTAAGTTTTCGTATTGTTTTCCATGCAAACTATCTGTAATGCTCATTTTTCTACCATCATCAAATGCCCTGGTATGACCAAGAGTGATGAGAGTCAGCTCTCCCTCTCCAAATGCACTCACATAACCACGTGCATAAAACCACTATCAGAGAAGTCCTACTCACTGCATTCTCGCGGCATTTTTGTTGTTTACGAAATTGAGAGGACGAAAAGCGAATGTCCAGCGCTTTAACCGGGTTAGTGGACACGTAGAGTCCATCTAGGGAGAGTTCGAAAACCCTGATGCACATGGGCTCTAGGATCCTAAAGAAACATGGTGTATGAACTTATTATTGATCACCGGCTACAATGGGACTGCATCTCTTAACGTTTCATTACAGCTTTATGAATCAAACCTTTAGGTCAAAGACTTGGAGTGTGGCCTCCTAAGAAAACCACCTGCTTTACTTTGGGCACCCGGGCAGTATCCTAAACCTCACACAAATCGAATGATTTATATGGGGCATATCTATTTGGTGCCTCCTCGTAACAATATTTATGTATTTAAATAAATAATAATTGTTATATATATACTGATGTGTGGGCGAGAATGACAATGATTAGTTGTCTGCTTAGTGAGATATGTAGATAGTCTGACAAATATCAGATGAGTTATATATATCTTCCCCAATTCTTATAATTCTTATTACTTATTATTGATTGATCATTGTTGTTAGGTTGTGTCATGCTTTTTTGGTGTGAAAATATATTTACATTCTAATCAGGCTAATCCCATGTTGTTGATCATTTGAATTGTGTTCAAGTCCTGTAGAATAGACACTGAGAAAGGAATCTAGTATAGATATTCATCTAAGATAAATTAATATCTCATTCATACATACATGTGTATAGAAAGGAAAACCAATCAAGTTATAATAATTGGCAACGGGATGAAAAAACAACAACAACAAAATCAAGGGGGGTACAAAACCATAAGTTATAACATATACACTTTAAAATAAATAAATGGACTTAACACCATTGGATACCGGCTCAGTGTTTCAGTAGGTTAAGTGTTCGCGCGCGGGACTGAAGGCCCTGGGATCGTGGATGCGCACTGCTGATGAGTCCCGCAATGGGACGAAACGGCTGTCCAGTGCTTCCAGGTTTTCAATGGTGGTCTAACATCAATCGGTTCATGATCTCAATCAAAAAACTTAACCACCTCCACAACCACTATACTGATAATTACCATGTGCTCACTAGTAACTAGCTTCTTGAGAAAATTCTCGAAGTTCTGGTGGGAAGCCGTAACCAGTGGAGCTATTCCGTGTCGAGTAGAAACAGGTGTCTACCTCAGTACAATGGAAGATGGTCGCGTAATTCCGTGGATTGGTTGAGGCTAGACATTAACACCATTGGATGCCAGCACAGTGATTCAGTAGATTAAGCGCTCGCGCACGATACTGAAGACTCTGGGTTCGAATCCCGTGAGCAGGATCGTGGATGTACATTGCCGAGGAGTCCCGCAAGTTATAATAATTGGCAACGCGATGAGAAAAAAAACACAACAACAACAAAATCAAGGGGGGGGGGGTACAAAACCGTAAGTTATAAAATATACACTTTAAAATCAATAAATCAACTTACAAAATCACGTTTATTATCATTCCAATTAGTTTCATAGATATTTACATTGGATCTTTTATGTAAATTATGATGAGTTGTATCTTGTTGACCAATCAATAATGTTTCCAAATCATTATTATTATTATTATTATGATGATGAATTGCATATTCATTAGCTAATAAATATCCAGTTGATTTACGTATATATGATATTCTTTTAGTTAATAAATTAATAAATAAATTTATATTATTTTTTATATTTTTACGTAATTTATTTAATTCTTTTGTTGTTATGATAGATATTGTTGATAATTTTAATTGATTATAACATAATTGAAAACTAAATACTTCAAAATCTGTTGTTAATATTAATAAACGTGTTGGTGTATGAGGTAATTTATTATGATGATGATGATGAGTACTAGTCGTAGTCGTAGTAGGAATAGGAGGAGTAGTATTATTAGTAGTATTATCAGTAGTATTTAACCAATATTTTTTAAATTTTTTTAATTTAATACCATTACCATTTATTGAATGTAACCATATATTATTAATTGGATCAAATTTATATAAATGATCATGTCGATCTTGTATAATTAAATAATCAATTTTACCTAAACCAATAGAACCAGGACGATTAGATATCCATGATTGATAAAAATATGGTTCTGTACGATGAAGTGTTTGAGATAATAATTGACTATAAATAAGAGTTTTAAAAAGAAAAACAAAACAAAACAAAGAATGTTAAACAATTATAAGTTATCATTTTAATTTTTAAAAAATTATGCTAATTGTTATATCCGAGTGAAGATTAAATTACAGGTAACTTCCGAGGACTATTCATGGACTAATATTCTATAAATATTCTTATTGTATAACTACTCAACAATTACACTATGTATATTTGTATTCCTCTTATTATAAGCTTTATTTTGGCCTATAATTTATTATTGTACGATTTACGGTTCTTAAGTTATGCTCAGTTTATTACCTACTGCCTCCCACATTCACAGCCACTTTTTGGGCTTATTTGTGTACAAATATTATTTCCTATTTTATGGTACGTTGCGGTCTGTATGATTGATATATAAACCAAGTATGTCTGAAATAAACGATCTGCTCTGATTCGGAGGCTGGTATCTTGTTCTGGACTCAAGTGGAAGGGCTCGTAGGACATAGGACCAATAAGGACGCTAAACTGCCCACACCGGTTGAACGTCATTGGTTGGCCTAGTGTGAAGATTCGTATAAGTCGTATTCGGATTGGTAGATAAGTCGTGCGATAGAAAAACCAGACATTCAAGGTCATAACAATTGGCGACGGGGATTTTGGCAAAAACAAAATAATTGGGAGACGCAAGGTCATAACACTAATAATAAAGTGCTGGGATCAATCCTAAAATACAAAACATATCACAATGGGCAAGCCCGACCACCACGTCAAGGTAGAAACAACGGTCGGGAAAACATATGACAACAAAATACCAATAATATTATCCGACTAATTATTATTACTATATGATGAATGAAGTCGTTATTTTAGTAGTTGAGATCATGAGTCAATTGAAGCTAGATCACCATGAAAAAACCTGGAAGCACTGAACGACCGTTTCGTCCTACTATAGGGCTCCTCAACGGTGCACATCCACGATCCTGCCTTGCAAGACTCTAACCTAGGACCTATCACTCTCGCACTTGAACGCTTAACCTCTATACCATTGAATTGGCCGGCATCCAATGGTGTTAATATCTAGCTTCAACTAATTAACGAAATTGGACGACACATTCACCATTGTCTTCAGTGAGTTACTATTTCACAACAGACCCGGTTGAACTTCAATGCTTCCAGGTTTTTTTCATGGTGATCTAGCTTCAATTGACTCATGATCTGAACTATTAAAATTACTATAATATCGAAAAAAAACCCGTCTGAAGTCATTATTGTTATGAAATTATAAACACTGATTAGTATTTTCTGTTTCCCTTGTAGGTTGCTTAAGATTAACTATTCGTTTAATTTTTATTAAAGAAAAAGTACTATTTTATCTTTGTATATAGTTTTTTTTTACAACGGATCGGTATCACTTGAATGGTCATTAAATAGTGGGAAAGAGTGGAGTATGATTAAATCAGACTAGTATGATATTATTTCATATTTTTGATTGATTATGAAGTGTGAGGAGATTATTTAAAACTACAAATAATATAAACTCCACGCCCAACCTTGAACTCTAATAGGCCTCCATGTGATGGTGATGGTGGGGATTTGTGAAGAATCACAATTGATTGATCACTAGGTGGCGATCAATGTCATGCGTGTCTAGTCCTTATTAGTGCAGATCGAATGCTATCGATCATGTTGCAATGTAGCCACCAGTCTAGGTGACTCGACACTGGATGACACGAGATCGAATCGGCCAGGGAGCACCAGTTCCCTCAAGATTACAGGTACACCTTGTTGACGAGTGCCAAGTAGCACGAAACCCGGGTCCAGGGTTTCCTGTCGACTACCTCCAACCACTATCTAATTTCTGAAGAATATTTGTTTTTGATAAGGATATAATCTTTATAAAGCATTAAACTAATAAAACCAAAAAAACAAATGAATCATTGTACTTAGTTTAGGTTATTTTCAACGTTTTCAGTGTTCAATAAATGTATTGTATCCAACACTAGGGTAATTGCTAATATATATAGCCATAGGTGATTCCTAACAGAAATTTTGTTTCGAACCTTGATTTTCACTACATAATTGTTTTTCCATACATCATGTTGGGCTGATATATAACAGCATATCTATAGGACAATTGGCAATAACTCCACAGAATTGAAATGAAATCTGTAGTAAAAAAACCACAATCTAATATGCAGCACCTATTCACTAAATGAATAGAAAATAGCTAGAAGTGCTGGGTACAGCATACTTACCGAATATTGAAAACATTGAGAATAACCTCAATTGATTGATTGTCAATGATATTTTAATATAATATATGAAATACTTCTAAAATCATAATATTGAATTTCTTATTTGATAGATGCCCCCGAATGCCTTGGTACGGTCGAGAATGGGGAGAGTCCTCTCTCCCTCTCCAAATGCTCTCGCATGGACACGCGTATATAGCCTCAACCAGGGAAGCCCTACTCATTGCCTTCACGTGGTATTATTTATTTATTTTAACACATAGATATTGATACAAGGAGGCACCAAATCTCATTCGACATGTGTGAGGACTGTGATATTACCCGGGTGCCCAAACAGAAGAAGGTGGTTTTCTTAGGGGGCCACACCCGTAGCCTTCGACCTGAAGGTCTGATCCACAAGGCAGTGGAGCATCGTAAAGAGATGCAGTCTCATGGAAGCCGGTGATCAACAATTGGTTCATACGACATTTGTTCCCGCAGGATACTGGAGCCCATGTGCACTATTGGTTTGGAATCAGCATTTCCCAACTCCCCTAAGTGGACTCTCCATGTCCATCAACCCGGGTAAAGCGCCAGACATTCGCTTTTCATCCTCTCATTTTCGTAAACAACAGCGATGCCACGAGAAGGAAATGAGTGGGACATCCCTGGCAGAGGCTATATACGCATGGCCATGTGAGAGCATTTGGAGAGGGAGAGCGGACTCTCCCCACTCACGGCCGTACCAGGGCATTTGGAGGCCTTCTCGTGGCGGGGGTGTTGTCTACGAAAATGAGAAGATGAAAAGCGAATGTCCGGTGCTCTAACCGGACCCCAAACAAATGGTGCACATGGACTCCAGTATCCTGAGGGAACAAATGGCATATGAACCAATTATTGGTCACCGGCTTCCATGGGACTGCATCTCCTAACGATGCTCCACTGCCTTGTGGATCAGACCTTCAGGTCAAAGGCTCGGGGAGTGGCTCTCTAAGAAAACCACCTGCTTCGGTTTGAGCACCCGGGCAGTATCATAGCCCTCACACATATCGAATGAGATTTATGTGACGCATATGTATTTGGTGCCTCCTTGTACCAATATCTATGTGTTAAAATAAATAATAAAAATAAAAACATTTGATCGATATACACTTCTATGAAGCATAACCATTTCATTATATGAGTACATATATTTCATTTTTCCATTATAAACAATATTTTAACAAGTCAAAATATGTATTAGTCTAGTGAAAATATTGAATCAAGTACGCTTAACTTAAAATAGAAAAGTTTTCAATGTGTAAAACAATTAAGTATTTATAATTACGTGATTAGTTGTTATGCTTAAATTTGTTTCTATATATATATATTGATTTATGTAAAATGGTCATGGAATGCAATGTATCAGATAAACGGTAAAATACAAAAAAAAAATTTATTGTTTAATTAAGCAAGGTTATCGGGAACTAATTCCCATTGGAAATCATTTTCCTCATACATAGACATAAGCTAAGAAACCATTAAAAACTAAGGGGAAATAAATATCAGCTTTATCTTAGATTATTCGTACTTATTAGCAGTGTATACAAATGACTTTGTGTGGTAATAAAACTCATGACCTCTAGCTATTTAAGTAAGTATGAAACTACTGAGCTAGTGAGTAGGTATCTAACAACTTATCATTGTATGTCTTTTTATTTATTTATTTATTTAAACACATAAACATTGGTACAAGGAGGTACCGAATAGATATGCGCCACATAAATCATTCGATTTGTGTGACAGCTGGGATATTACCCGGGTGCTCAAACCGAAGCAGATGGTTTTCTTAAAGGGCTACACCCGGAGCCTTCAACCTAAAACCTTGATCCACATGGTAGATTTAATAACCAGTCAATGATATTGGACAGAATCTGACAATAGCTTTAGTATACATACTACAATATTACAAACAGTGAATTGTGAAATCACTAGACCAGTGTTAAAATTTCTATGTGACACTTAAAAAATTCATAAATTTTCGCTTAGCAAAATGATAAACTTCTTATATGAGTATTAAAACAAATCATAATACATGGTCGATTTTCCATTTATGTCAATGAATCACCAACAACATTATAAATACAATTCAAACTGGCCATTATTATACGATTTACTATTCTTAAGTTATTCCGAATCTAATGGTCTTTACAGCCTTTCACAATCACAGCCATTTTTTGACTTAATCTTGTATAATTGTTATTTTATATTTTATGGTGTGTTATGCTCTGGTTTGCTTCTATATAAACTGCGTATGTCTTGTATACACAATTCATACAATGCAAGCTAAGATTGTGTTCTGAACGCAAACGGGGAGGGTTAGGTGGGAGGACTAATAAGAACTCAGAAGTTGACTCTAGGCTGCTCGCATTGGTTTGGTAGTGTCAAGGTTATATAAGTCCCTGTTCTAACTGACAGTTTAATCATGTGATATATTAACAGGCTATAAGAATATAACAAATTGTATTTAAATTAGTACATTTTTATCCTAAAATGTTATGTTGCCTGAACTAAATATTTCAATTATAAGATATTTACATTATTCACAATTATGTACCGATAACGATGTTCCTTAAGAAGAAACATTCTCACAAATAAACTATTCAGTTTACAGAACATAACATGGATAAAATTCTTGTCCTGAGATACAAATATTCATCTATTTAAAAGAATTCTGTTAATCATACTTTTTCATACCAGAAATGTAACAGGGTTCATATAATAGATTAGGTTATACATATAATTCTTGTAGAGAATAGGACTGCTCATTGTTTTAAGATTTAATTGAACAAGAATGGTTTGATTATGTTTACCTGCTTATGTCATTTAAACTTCCCATCTTCAATGTTCGCACTAAGAAGTATATTCAAAACCATATTTTGAAAGTCAGTCATAAATTACTGTCTCGTCGTATTATAACTTAACACTTCATCTGATGATTTTATACGTTTGGTCGAAAAACGCTCGTCCAAGGAGTCTATAGTGTTGGTATCCTGCCTTACTGTGCCTCAGTTTCTCGCTAAGCATTAGAGCGGAGACAGAACTGATCGACTGAGTCTCTATTAACCGTTTTTATTTGTTGTTCGGTTACAGGGACCTGTTAAAGCGAAAAGCTAGTAATTTTATTTATTTACTTAAACATGTAAATGTTATTACAAATGGGAACCAAGTTATAAACTGACTACTACTCCGTTCTTTCAAACCAGTCTCAGCGTCCGAAAATAATGCATAATGCGGAACTCTTTAGAAAGACGCTCGTAACATACGCACAAGTCACAGAAGTCGATGTTTTAGAATGATGGGACCAATCGAAATATCGTCAATGTGCTTGAACATATATTGCCAAACTTCCTCATTACTCGCACAATCCTGCCACTGGATGTCGGTAATTCATTGGACATCGACGTTCAAACATAGAGTTGCCTAACATCCTACACTCGGAGAGATCAGGTTTCACAAGCATAGGTCGAAAATGTTCCCACTGGTAAGTTGTAGATAAGATCTTTTAGAGCCAGATTAACATCACGGTGCCAAAGATGGACCAGATTAGCATAAGATACTCTGGCTTTCATTGCACGTAGATTAATTTTATCTATCACGTCTCAACCACCAGCATTCCTACAGTTACCCAAATACACGGGCTTTGACTACTTCTAACAGATCACCACAAAGAATGATTGGCGGGATAGTGTCCTGTAAATTTTGTAGAAACACTCTGCATTTAGAGAATGAAAAGCATACGGCATGCGTACGGACATTTATTATCAACTCATTAAGTGGGAATTGCATAGCTTGAGTGTTATCGCATAGTAAGACAACAGAATCGACATACTCAAGATTGAAAATTCTCTCTTCAGGTAGCAGAACCATACTACCAGTACCTACTTCCATCATATTCGCTTCCAGGATATCACCCATAGCAAAGTTAGAGAGGAATGATGAGATTGGAAAACCTTAACTAACTGCATTGCTCGACTGGAACGAGAGAGAGAGCTGGTTGTATGTCCCTACTCTGCCTGAAGTGTTTATATGCAGAGCCTTCAAGATATTAAACTTCTCAGGGATACCTTTCTTCAAAAGATAATTTTAGAGCATAATCTTGTTAAACTAATCAAATACTCACTCACACATTCCGCTGAACTGGCTACTAGCCTTTAACCTAACTCGGTTTGATATTTTTTTGAACACATAAATATTGGTACAATGGGGCACCAGAGATATATGGACCACACAACAACAATGAGAGTGGGAAGAGAGAAAGCATATAAGGTGCGTATAAAAAAGAAGAAAAAAGAAAAGAGAGAACAATAACGACCACAGATTAGTGTATGGTAGTGTAATAATAATAATAATAATAATGGGGGGAACGGAAAGGTAAAACCAGAAGAAATCTTTTAGTTAAGGAAGATACAACCACTTTTTATGAAGAAAGTAAAAGAAGGTTACAGCCATATCTGACAACGTCTCTAGCCACCGTGTTGCACCATCTCTAGGACCCCAGCCAGGGAGTCGTAAAGGACCAACACAAGCCAGCCCTTTGCAGCTTTCTTTCATACCACGTCACCATGTCATACACTGACCACCTCTCCGCTTTTTCCAGCCAGTCCCAGAGTCAGCAAATAATGCACGACGTGGAATTCTCAGGGACGACATTCGTAAAACATGTCCAAGACATCGAAGTCGAGGTTTCAAGATGTTGACACCAATTGCATTGTCGTCTCTGCGCGCGAACACACGCTGCCGAACCTCTCTGCATTATTGACATGGTGTTGCCACTAGATGTCAGCAATCCTTCGGAGACAACGATGATCGAACACAGAGTCGTCTAATATCCTCAACTCGGAGAGACCAGGTTTCACAAGCATAGAGCAAAACTGCTCTCACCGACGCGTTGTAGATCCGACCTTTCACAGCCAGACTGATATCACAAAGGCGCCAAAGATGGCCCAGATTGGCATAAGCCGCTCTGGCTTTCACTATACGTGCATTGATCTCATCACTCACACCCCCATCAGCACTTATGCAGCTACCCAGATACACGAACTTCTCGACTACTTCTATCTGCTGACCATCCAGGGTGAGTACAGGATTAGGATCCTGTCAGTCTTGTAGAAGTACTTTGCACTTCGAAGGTGCAAAGCACATACCATACCTACGGACACTGATTGCCAACTGATTAAGTGCGGATTGCATGGCTCGTGCATTATCGCACAGTAAGACAATGTCATCCGCATACTCAAGGTCGAGAAGTCTTTCTCCAGGCAACAGATCCACACCTCCATTACTTACATCCATCAGAGCTGTTTCCAGAATGTCATTGATGGCAAAGTTGAAGAGGAATGGTGAGATTGGTCAATCCTGTCTAACCCCACTGCTCGAATGGAACAATGGAGAGAGGTGGTTGTATGCCCTCATGCTGCCTGAGGTGTTTGTATGTAGGGCTTTTAGGATGTTAATAAAGTTCTCAGGCACATCCTTCTTCAATAGACAATCCCAGAGAACAAACTCGTCCAACGAATCAAAGGTAGTCCTGATGTTGGCCTTTGATAAGTGTCAGTCAGTCAGCTACAACGTAAGACCAGGCACATATATGCATCGGTCCAAGTTGCCACACCTCATTAACACAACAAGATGGACACCGGATTCATAAAAGTAGTTCAATCAGAGGTGGCAATATATAAAAGAAAGATTGCAATAAGGATATAGTACATGAAGAAAGAATTAGTTCGTAGAAAGACAGATATGAAGCGATTGTAATCTCTTAATTTAAGGGAAGACAGAGAGTGTATACACCGACGCCATTGTGATCGATTCTGAGCCATGTCACCCAGAGTCTCCAACCATTAGTTACGATAGTCACGCGGGCCCCAACCAAGTAGTCTGCATCTACCAACATGGCTCTGACTAGAAGTTAGTGACTTCAAGCACTGATGCCACGTTTTGGTTTGGCCGCCCCTAACTTTCTTCCAACCATCCCCAACACCGATTAGCATTGCACGTCGTGGTAATCGGTATTCAGGCATATGTAACACGCGGACCAACCATCTCAGTCGATGAAGATTCACAACCTCATCAACTGATTTACCATCATTCCCTAATACCCTGCGTCTAACCTCAATATTACTTACCCGGTGACCCCAGCAGATGCCAGCAATATTTCTAAGGCATCTGTGGTCAAATACTAGTAGCTTACGAGTGTCTTCCACTCTTAATAGCCATGTTTCGCTGCCGTAAATTAAAACAGAACGGACTGCCGCGCAGTATACTCGTCCTTTTATTGATAGACGGATATCTCGCCTTCGCCATAGGTGACGTAAGTTGGCAAAAGCCAAGCGAGCTTTTCGAATCCATGCTGAGATTTCGTCCGATACCAACCCATTAGGGCTGACCAAACTTCCAAGATAAGTGAAGTTGTCAACGCGTTCAACTGCTTCACTCCCTATCCTTAGTTCATGTGTTGACGCAGACCAGTCTTGAAGCAACAACTTGCATTTAAAGGGACTTTGATAAGTATGATGGTGTTCTAACATTTGGCGGAGGGTGAAGATATGATCAATACATCCTTGACCGGAACTAAAACTAGTCTGCTCCTCGCGAGTCAATCTTTCTCACGTTTTGAACAACCTACGAAGTATGACGGAAGTCAACAGTTTGGACGCAATCGGAAGTAGACTTATCTCCCGATAGTTGTTACAGAAACGACGTGGACCCTTTTTTAAAGATAGGGACAGTTATCAACTCATTTCATGACGTTGATACACTCTCTAGGTCCCAGACCTTTGTAAACAACGTTGTCAGCTCCTTAGCCAGAAAGTCATCACCACCTTTAGAAAGGATCGGAGGTAAGTCATCTGGGCCCGGTGATTTGTAGCGCTTCAAGAGCTGGAGTTCCTTGTGAACTTCTGCCTCATTTGGTGGATCAGCCGTCACGGACCATGGAGGGCCGGACAGTCCGATCGATGTTGCCGGAGCAGCAGGCCAGTTGAACTGCCCTTCGAAGAATTCTGCCCATCGTCCAAGACGTCGATGGATGTTAGTGATTGGCGTTCCGTCACCCTCATAGATTGTTTCGTTCAAATCAGATTTCTTGCTGCCAGCGGCCTAGATGAATTGGAAGAGCTTCTGGTAGTTACCAGATGCAGCTGCTGCTTCCCGCTCATTAGCACGCTCCGACCACCAGGCTTCTCGGTCCTTACGCAAGCTTTGTCCAATTTCATTACGTAATAGCCTTCGTTTGTGGTCAAACTCACGGTCATGCAGTTGTGACGAATGCTCACCTATACTTTTTAGTGGGGTGGTAGCTAGCCTAGAAGCTAACTCGGTTCCATACTCAATTGCAACAGAAGTTGCAACCAGCTTGCTAATATCAATCCGTTGATGGTGGTCACTTCGTTGTCCACTGAAAATTAAGGCACGATTGGCGCAGACCAAGGCATGGTCAGAGTCCAGATAGGTACTCCAAAAGGAGCGACAGTCTTGTACACAACCACGCCAGCGGTAGCTGATCGCGATGTGATCAATCTGAGTCCAGGCTTGAGATGCAGAGGAAGGACGCCAGGTGGCACATCGACGATGACTGTGCTGGAAGTTAGTGCTAGCCAGAAACAGGTTGTATTCTGTGCACAGCCGCATTAGACGGTCCTCGTTATCTGTTCTGCGACCAACAAGTCCCCATCGGCCACCTAAACGACTCTCTTCTGTCCCTAGACGCCAGACTTGAGCATTCAAGTCTCCGGCTAGTACCACAATACCTGTCGATATTTGGTTGTAACTGAAGAAACGGACCATTTGCTGGTATCAATCCGTTAAGACATAGACGTTTATTGGCCACCAAAACGCAAAATAAGCTGGGTGAAAATTAAACTATGATCACATTAAAAATAGGTATCCCAAAAAAGTGGCAGTTTTGTATGAAACCATGCCAGTGGTATGTAATTCGAATATGATCAATCTGGATCAAGGTTTGAAGTGTAGAGGGATGACGCTTGGTAGCACATCGGTGATGACTGTGCTGAAAGTTGGTGCTGACCAGAAACATGCCTTTTCCTGCCTAAAGTTGTGAAAGACTGTCATCGTTATCTTCCCCCAAATGCCCTGGCAGGGCCAAGAGTGGGGAGAGTCCGTTTTCTCTCTCGAAATGCACTCACATGGTCACGCGTATAAAGCCTCTACCAGGGAAGTCCTAATCACTGCCTTATCGTAGTGAGGGGTGTTGTTTACGAAATTCAGAGGACGAAAAGCGAATGTCCGGCGCTTTACCCGGGTTGATGGACATGGAGAGTCCACTTAGGGGAGTTGGAAAATGCTGATTCCAAACCAATGGTGCACATGGACTCCAGTATCTTGAAGGAACAAATGAAGTATGAACCAATCGTTGGTCATCGGATACCATGAGACCGCATCTCCTTACGATTCTCCACTGCCTTGTGGATCAGACCTTCAGGTCGAAGGCTACGGGTGTGGCCCCCTAAGAAAACCACCTGCTTCGGTTTGGGCACCCGGCCAGTATCACAGCCCTCACACATATCAAATGAGACTTGTGTGGCGCATATGTATTTGGTGCCTCCTTGTACCAATATCTATGTATTAAAATAAAAATAAAGAATAAAAAGACCTGTGACCAAGGGTTTCTCAATGGTTACCACCTAAGGGTCTTTGCACTGTGTCTAGACACTTGAGTTGTGTATTCAAATCCCTGACTAGTACTGAAATATCTGTCAAACGCAATCTCTTGAGGTCATCTATTTGATGGTATAACTCAATATCAATTACATCAAGGCTGCAAGTGTAGTATCTGAAGAGTACTTTGGCAATGTACTAGTTACCACTACTGATGGCTCTACAATACAAATCACATGATAGAATAATTTGGTATAGCTTTGAGAAACTACTAGTTTTTAGGAAGCCGAATGTGAGCCTTAGTGAACGGTTCCAAATCTGCACAATTTTTTAAAGCAGTACTTCAGTTAACAAGATCTAGTCAAATGTTTGAGAAACGAAGCATTTCCTAACAGTGCTTTAGTAATTGATATCGTATAACTGAAAACGACATTGCGTAACGGACATACAATGAGAAAATTAAACCGTTTAAAAAAATACAACCTGAACTAACTAACCGAGTGGCATTAATGTTCTCCTTACTTATTTGTCCAAGATTAATACATGGCACAAATAATACTTCCCAATTTGATAAACCCAAAATTCCATATAATGTTAATTTGTTGTGTGCAACTTCAAAACACCCAAAACGGAAAATTTTATCCAGAGGTTTTCCAAGCAATTGCTTCTCCCCAGAATTTCTAACAGCAGTTAGCAAGTGACCCGTCGGATGCTCTGAAGAAACTCCTCGGAAAGGCACTTCATAGGTACAATAGCAACATGGTACATTATCCATTCCACCCGATTATCAGATGACTGTCATGGTCATGAGATACGAGGGAGGAAGTTGGAGCAAAAACAAATCAAATTTTTTGTAGATTGGTCAGTTATACTCTACTGAAAACATATTCAATAAAACATAGAAAGTTAAACGATGAAGTGAATGTTCATAACTGACATGTGCGAGAACTACTCTCTGATCTAAGCTGGTGATATAAACAATGTTACAACCCTGTGGAATGGAATGAAAGTTAAGTACTGAAACTTGGTTGATAAATCAACATATCAGGGCGATAATTAGCCTACTAAAAGCATTGTTTTTCCGGTAAACGTAATGTACACAGTTGAATGACAGTGATGTGTTAAACATTACGGTCAATCAAAAGGCTGCAAGAACGAATGGATGACTTATTATACTAGGAATTAGTATGGGAATATGGTTTTATGATCATTGTATTATAGCTGATGTCAGTTTAAGATAAAAACTCTAACTGAACACCTAACCCTAACAGTAATTCTTAACCTTATTTTGATACTTTAAACATGAATTTCTGCGTTCATTGGTTCGGTTGTATATTTTAAGTCAACTGTTTTTCTGCATTAGCATAAGTAACAGGAATGACGGGACTACCGTCAATACTGACCTGAAGCGATATGGGGATTTTAAAATGATTAAATCCCTTTCTGTTAACAAATCCCTATATAGTGAAAAAGTAATAGCGGTAGAAATTTCAGAGGTGTAGTATTTGATGGTTTTAAAGAGGTTTCTACTGACTATCTAATCTGAAACCGATACAGAATCATACTAGGTCTGAGATTACAAAGACTATCCATCCACGGATGAGGAACCCTTTAACAGTAGGTATAAACTGGTTGTTTTACGAGCAGGAACCCATCGGGAACTGCATTTCTAAAGAAGCTTTAGGTTTTCCTCAACACTAATTTATCAGTGAATAGTCAAAAATGATTGCTGCTACTTACGGGAGTTGTGAACCTTTGAACGATATGTTGAATTAGATGAACTGATTGCTAAGTAAGATAGTCGGTACCCGCAGTGATTTCACGAGAAATCTGTCAATGTATACTAATTGCACTGACTTTCATCAGTAATGTAAGTGATATTCCTGACCATACAATATCGAGAACCCTAAGGGTCGTTACAAGCTATGAATTGATGACAGCGAGTTGCAGTGTAGTTTTGCTAAAAGATTTGGGATGTTATGTCCGTACTAGTGTCGCGAGTTGCTTGGGCAAAGAGATATTTTAAAATATCATGCCATATTGTGTTAGAACCCTTATGCAGTACTGTATCCAATCACTCATTACATCCTTCGCAACTGAGACCGATACTCCGAGAAACATACAAGTTGCTAAACGAAGAGTTTGCAATTTTATTAAACGATTACCAGCTGAAATAGGTTAGTAGAAAAAGTAATACTAGCTGCACACGTGAAGGGACTTACAATGTGACAGGATTTTGTGGGAATAACTAATGCGGGGACTAACACAGACCATCTGTAATCTTTCCTGAATAGATCTCTAGTGACAAGTTATCCCATAGATAAAAATTTCTAAGGATAGTTCTTGAAATGAAGACCACTTCATAGAACATGTGGAAACATTCTAAACCTTCTTTCAGAACTAGAGGATTCCTTGAAAAGGCATAAGACTAGTAGAATAGTGGGCATTATACTTAAAACACATTACCTAATATCGATCGATCTACACATAAGAAATAAGATTTCCAAGCACAAAGAAATATGGGATAAAATTCAGCATTACTTATTTCTGCGAAGTTATATAATGACTTTAATTTGCAATGTACCGTTTATATATATATATATATATATGTATATATATACAAACGGCATTGCTTCAAATTGAAAGGACTGTTCGAATATTTTGGCTCAAAAATCTAAATAAACTACTCGCACTAGCGAAATTTACTTCTGGATAATTTATACGTGCTTTCCGAAAAAAGAACAGAAAGTAGGCGAAGGACAATCTTAAAAATACGACAAATATGAAAGAAGCGTACATGTCAAGCAACGCGCACTGCACAAAGTTCCAATAAAACCAGTAACTGTGTGACGAGCATGTATAAACGGATTGATTTCTTAGAGATCCCTCCCCGTTGCTTCGTTACAGTTCCAGGTATTTGGTACTATCCAGTAGGCGGTAGTCTAGTTACCTGACTGCATTTCTTTTAGTCAAATGGTTCAAAAGGTTGTGGACGGAATAGAAGAAACTTTCGCTTAGCAGGCTTCCATCTCTAGTGGCAGTAGATCACCAATGCCTCCAGGCAGGAACCTAGGTATGTTAACCATAATAGATTAGAAAAAAAGATATTGGGAACTCATAATAAGATGTTATCCGTAGTCCTTAAGAATAGGTCAAGTTGCCCCTTAAATGACTCCTGGAAGTCGCTTGGACTAGCTCAGCCGGCAGTAAATCCCAGTATTTGACAAGTCTTAAGGTGTAAAATTTGTGTTTACAGCCCGTTCTACTGTGTTGTGTCTCTAGTTTCTGGGCGTTACCACTTGGGTTTGTGCTGGAGCTAAACTTAAATAGGTGTTTAAGGGGATGTCCGGAAGTGTCAGGGATACTGTAAGCCATCAGAAAGTCACCGTTAAGACGCCTGCGCTCCAGTATGTAAAAGTTAAATGATTGAAGGCGTTCTTCATAAGGTTTGAGTTTGAGTCTCCGAACTGACTTTGTGGCTCGCTCCAGAGTGTCCTTATCCATTTGGAGTGAGGGGGGAAGTACTATATTTCCATACTCTAAATGGAGACGAATGAAAATGTTGAAGATTTTGTGGAAAGTTATTCCGTCAAACTTGCCGAAAATGCGCTTCAATGTTGCCAGTACAAGGTTTGCTCGAAAGGCATTTTTGTCACAGAGTTTGACTTCAAATCGTAAGATACCAGCACTCCTAAATCTTTTTCGACTCGGGACACTACTAGGGAGGAGTTTCATAGGTTGTAACTGTAGTTTGCGACATGTCACGAATGGACTACTTCACATTTTGAAGTGTTAAAGTCCGTTATCATCTGTTCAAATTTGAAGTGGGGTCAGATCCTCCTGAAGTGCCTGCATATCGTCTTGGTTGCGTGTCTCCCTCCAAAGTTTCACGTCATCAGCAAAAAGTAATAAGTCTGGCCATACATGTTGTAGAAGATCATTTACATAAATCAAGAAAAGAAAAGGTCTCAGTACGGAATCCTGAGGGACCCCACTAGGAAATTCCATGGCCTGAGATGAAGTGAAGCCAACCCTGACCTTCAAATGTTGATTTTTCAGATATGAAATGAGCCAATCAATTAGAGGTGGTCCGATACCCAATCGTTTGAGCCGATTGATAAGACATATATGGTTAACCCTATCAAAAGCTTTTGAGAGGTCAAGGTAAATGATATCAACCTTCCCCTTGCGATCAAGGATGCTTGTCCATCTGTCAACCACAGTCAGCAGGCTGGTTGTACAACAGTAACCCTTCCTGAAACCATGCTGTTGGGCCGAAAAGAAGTTTAAGGATAATAAATCGTCGTGTATACCATCGCATATCAGGGACTCCATAAATTTTGAAAGTATAAGGAGAAGAGCCACCGATTGGTTGCTTGGGGGTCAACTGCGTCGACCTCCTTTGAAAATTGGTGTGATGTGTGTCAGCTTCCAATTTTCCGGTAGTTTGCCTCGGCATAGCGAGTGTGAGAAAATCACGCTAAGCGGTGTTGTCAGGATTGCAGCTTCTTCCCTCAGTATAGCAGAATGAAACATTATTTGGACCAGCAGAAATGCCGCAGTTTCCGGAACACCAAGTCAGCGCTCAGGTTCACTTCGGAAAGACTTGTGCAACTGCAGATGAAGCTTTCATATATATATATATATATATATATATATATATATATAGCTAATGTAAGTCGATTTAAATGTCCAGTAATATTGTTAGCGGCGTCACCGTCAGTAAGTAAGTAGGTAAGTAAGTAAGTAAGTAAGTAAGTAAGTAAGTAAGTAAGTAAGTAAGTAAGTAAGTTAGTGGTACTCCAATCAATCGACTGCATTAATTCTAGTTAGTTCACTAGATATTCATAGGTTTATATATTGTGTAATCTGAGTGAGTGTGTTCTTCTTTGAGCAGTAGGGTTTCTGGATATCAACAACTATCACACTAAAAAATAAGAGGTTAGTTTGTCAGTTTCGATGTAAAAACAAAAAAGTGAAATTCGAATTCCGAGAGAAGACGATTGTTGCAAGGACTAATTAAACAAATTAATCGATTAGTAATACAGACAGTATGAAACGACCGAATGAGCGGGGAAACGGAGATAAGAATAGGCGAGATAGGAGCAAGTTAATGATGTGTGATAGTGATGATGACAGTAGGTAAGTGTTGTAACTTGTGACCCTGTTCCTCTACAAACATATAATGTAATGATACCACCAATTTAAGAACAGTGAATTATCAACCGGACCAATGACGCATAAAACCCGTACGGGCATTCTAGGGTTCTTATCGGTCCTTTTTCCTGCCTAGACCTACCTGTTAAGTGCAGAACACCAATCTCAGCCTGTGTGTAATAGATCATGTATTTCAAGCATACATGGATCGACCAGTTGGGCTGATGCCACAACCAGCGATATATCGTAACAGTAATTATAACCCCAAGCATATATTTTGCGGAAACATAACATATACGATAACTTTGGATTTATACATACATCGCTTATTTATATGAGAGATTGATGTTCATTGTACAAGATTCAGGGCTAGCTGGAAACAGAAAATCTATGGATATATGATGTCAACACTTTCTTAACTCTACTTTATCCAGATGGAGGCCACACACTTGCCAAATTTTCGATGTCACTGAGACTCATGGAATTTAATCTGGCAGACAATGCCTACAAAAAAGCACAAAATGAAGTCGGTTGAGTGAGGCCAGTATATACTAATAAACTTGTGAAATTTGAAATAGAAAAGAAAGTTGAACTTACGTGTGTAATCTCATATGAAAATAAGTTAGTCTAATAGACGGTTCTTAAGTATTTTGCTCACAATTTTTACGTGACACCAAGTCATCCTAAAAGTACCATACGTAGAAATCAACATAAACCACTGTTGATGACGTAGTAATTATTAAGACATACATAACCTGGGAGGAGTTGAGTTTGAATGCCAAGTGGCTCACTTAATGTTTATACTGACTGGGGAGACTTATTCACGTCATTTAATTACATTTTTCGTCGCTAGTGATAGTGATTAGAGTGGGAAATGGATGGGTTCGGTTGTAAATCTCCGAATTCCCGGATATATACCCAAACATTTCCTAACTTGAAGTGCAATGAAGGTTGGTGTCGGAGTAGTTTAGGAAACTAAGAGAGGCCAAACCAAAACAGCATTAGTCTGTGACTGTTGGTCTGAGTTATGTTTGGTAGATAGACTATCCGTTTGGGGTCCGTATGAAAACTGCAATCAGTGGATGGAAACTGGATAACATACCTGAGACTGTAATTCATGGACGATCTTTGGACAATGCCAGTGACCTTGGTGAAAAACCACTTACAAGGGTCAAAAGAGAGTTATAAATCAGAATCTACAGTTAAAGTTAAGATTAGTAATTAATGTTAGAGTTGTCATCAACTATAGTGTTAAAATGCTATCTAACCAAATAGGTGGATAGATTTCGAGCCAAATATCCAAGACTTTCTATCTTAGATCTTATTGGTTCACTCATAAGTTAGTATCAACCCACTAATGCTGTTACAGCTTATACAACTGACATTTTCTTGTGCTGGCGTGGTATGTTAACTTGAAAAGATGGATATGCATCGAACTTTACGTTATGTACAGCTAGTGGGACGACACTGCTGAAAAATCGTACTCTCAGTATATCAGGTATGTGGACTTTTACAATGATAAGACGAAGTAGTGTTGACTTTACACTATAGACAAGATTACGTCTAATGAAATTTCTTCTATATATACTACTTGGGGCTTTGCCGCACAGAAATACAAACTTAATACTTAAAAACACCTCAGTATCGAAACTTTCCCTCGAGATTACTGTGTACCAATCATGAAGTATCGACCGATTATTAAACAATTCACACGGCTTTGATTAATATAGATAATGGAGATTATCTATTACACAGTAGTACTTCACCCATAGAATGAACGCAGCGCTGCATTCCAAAGAACTAGTTCGCAGTCACGATGTCTTTGTGAAGTCAAGAACTGAGTTGATTAAGGGAATGTCTGCGTTCGAGAAGGATTTGAAGAGAGAATATTTGAGGCCATCTTTCAATAAATAACAACTAGGGGAATATATATATGTCTACATTACACATATGACAAATGTTAATGATCAATATGTCACTGGTACTTGTGGCTTGATAGATACACACTTTAATATCATGAGAAGCACTTGGGTTAATCAACTTACCTGAAGAAATTTCGAGACCACAAAATCCGGATTAACTTCAGGAAGTTTCTCAGCCAAATACTTGCGCAAAAGAGACTCAAAGTCACTTCGTTGTGGTGCACTTTTTGTTAGTAAGGTAAGTCTGTCTCCATCCCTGATTTCATAATTTAGTAGAGGCTTGTCTTTGTCTGGGACATCACATAGATACTATTAGTTAACTACCTAATAAAGGACATCCTTTAAAGACTAAGCGCTGATACTCAGGATCAATATCAAAGGCACACTTCACTGCGGCCAATAGATCTGAAACGTATGCATCATCATCCACCTTCGTAGAGTAAGTCTAAGGAACGGATGAGAACATACCTGGACTACTTTCTCAGCACGCGTAAGAGGCTTTACCGTCAGTTGCATTTAAGGCATAAATAGCGCCTATACCAATAGACAATATCTTTGTGACGGGGTTCAATAACCAATATGTCGAATAATCTTTTGACGGACTCTTATAAACCGAATAACTTTTTGAGGACCCTTCTTGTTGTTTCATTACGGTTACACGAATTTGGTAATATCCAGAAAGCGGTACTCCAATCAATCGATTGCATTAATTCTAGTTAGTTCACTAGATATTCATAGGTTTGTATATTGTGTAATCTGAGTGAGTGCGTTCTTCTTTGAGCAGTAGGGTTTCTGGATATCAACAACTATCACACTAAAAAATAAGAGGTTAGTTTGTCAGTTTCGATGTAAAAACAAAAAAGTGAAATTCGAATTCCGAGAGAAGACGATTGTTGCAAGGACTAATTAAACAAATTAATCGATTAGTAATACAGACAGTATGGAATAACCGAATGAGAGGGGGAACGGGGATAAGAATAGGCGAGATAGGAGTAAGTTAATGACGTGTGACGGTGATGATGACAGTAGGTAAGTGTTATAACTTGTGACCCTGTTCCTCTACCAACAAACAATGTAATGATACCACCAATTCCAGAACAGTGAATCATCAACCGGACAAATGACGCATAAAACCCATACGAGCAGTCTAGGGTTCTTATCGGTCCTCCTTCCTGCCTAGCTTTACCTGTTAAGTGCAGAACACCAATCTCAGCCTCCGTGATATGGATCATGTATTTCAAGCATACTGGGTTTATATACAAACCAGACAGGCCGCATCACACCACAAAATAGAAAACAACATTTGTACGAAGATATAACCAAAAGTGACTGTGAGTGTGAGAGACAGTAATGAATAGACTGGACAGAACTCAGAGACAGTAAATCGTATAATAATAGTCTAGGGGTCAAAATAAAGCTCATAATAAGAGGAACTTGCATATGCATAGTTTAGCTATTTAATAATTATACAATAAAAATATATGTATGGTGTTGGTCCATAAACAGTTCTCAAGAGTTACCATTCATAATTCTCGTCAGGATACGACAGTCAGTCACGAGACATGTACTAGGTACAACTTATCGAAGCACGACATTGTGATCCATGGGTTAGTTGACATTTATAAAATATCCTCTCGAAGCCACTCTATGAGGAGTCTCGGGACACTTCGACTGGAAGAGCATTCCGAATGATAACAACTCTGAATGAGAAAGGGTGAGAGAGTGCCTGAGCTTTTGCCTTTTGATGAGCAATTTGTCGGGATTGACTCGAGGGACATGGTGGTAATGTTCTGGTAGGGTGTTCGCTTTTGAGTACCTTGGCGAACATAGTAGGTTGAATGCCATTATCACATCACATGTTGTTCCATTATAACTCTGCAAGAATAATCCCAAGTGTCTGAGTCTGTCTCCTTGGGATTCATTCGATAACTTTACCAACCAATCAGGCACTCTTTTTTGTACTTTGTCTGAGATGGTTGCGTCTTCCTTGAAGAGAGTGAGCTTAACAGTATTGTGGAATTTGAAGTGAGGCTGTGTGTATGTTTATGTGTAGTGTCAGGAATGATTGTGAAGCGATTGTGTTGATTTGTATTCGTATAAATTGAATCTTTGCATTTACTTTAGCTGCATCACCAATTCAGCTTTCAATATGAAATTGAATAAGTGCTTCGTCAAGAGACGAATTTTAGTGCAACTGATTCGGTTACTTGTTTTCAGTTCATTGGTTACTGCCGCAGGATTCAGGCAAATGGTGAACACATTTATACCTGTATGCTTTCCATGGGATATGTAGACTGTCGTCTAAGCGTCTATATGTGCACGTACCATACATTTCTAACCTCCCCCATCTATTCCTTGGCACCTACTTTAGGATGAATATTTCTACGAAGTGTTCATCCAATACAGGCACGTAAATCCTACTTTGCGTGTTTACCATGTTCCAGGTTTGACTGAACGAATAATGTTTTCAAGCTTATTCATGTGAGGGTTTAGGTCCATATTCCATGAAAAAGATGAAAAGCCCACAAATTCTTCTAGAAGTCACGGTTTCGTTCCGTTGTGCTGCAGTGTATCCAATGTCAGCTTCCGATGCATTGCTAATATCAAGTAAAATGAGTGGAAGAGCGTTATCCCTCCGTGAGACATTTTTGGCTGAGTGAAGCTTTAAGCTTTCGTGAAATCATTCTACCAACCCGTTGGCTCGTAGGTGATAGGAGGCCTTTAGAAATCGTTTTATTCTTGGTAGGATGCTAGGAAAACGGAACTGGATTGGTTGAGGTTAGACATGAACACCGTTGGATACCGGCTCAGTGGTCTAGTAGGTTGAGCATTCGCGCGCAAGACTGATGGCCCTGGGTTCGAATCCCGCTCGCGGGATCGTAGATGCGCACTGTTGAGGAGTCCTACAATAGGAGGAAACGGCCATTCAGTGCTTCCAGGCTTTCAGTGGTGGCCTAACATCAGTCGGTTCATGATCTCTATAAATAACTTAATAATCTTCACAACCCTATATTTATATTTGTTGTGTCTAATCAACCTACATTTCTGGCAGCATGCACAGGAGCGTGCCCACTCCCTCACGTCTTTATTCACACCAAGCCGGCAAAATCGTTCTGCTGTGAGCTCGATGGTTGCACATGCATGTGGGTGAGAAAGCTTGTGCAACGTATTCAAGACCTTGCGTCCATAATATTTAGGCACGATTGGGCGGTCGCAGCCTGAGTATGCGCCACATATTAAAGTTTCCTTACTTGTTCCGATCTGTTTAATACGCAGTTCCAGGATTTTGGAAGATAACTTGTGCTGAAGATGAGTGTCTTCTTTTTGAAGCTGTGCGAATTTAAGGTCGATTCCTTGCAAACTGTTCAAAGGAACGTACACTAGACAAAACGTCCGCAATCACATTATTTGCACCTGAAATGTTTTGTATATCTGAAGTAACTTGCGAAATGTAGTCCATTTGCCGAGACTGTTGAGGGGAGTACTTACCCGAAAACAAGCTTGAAAAGAAAGTAAAAGGTTTGTGGTCGGCAAATAGGGTGAACTATTGGCCTCCTACAGAGTGTTGAAAAAACCTTACAGCACGACACATGACTAGGGGGTCCCTGACGAAAACGCTACACCTCTATTAGGTGTCAATCAACTGTCTCGAGAATAATGTCAAGGGTTATCCGGCGTTATTTATTACTCGTTCTAAGACTCTGATTGGCAGGTTGGATGCACCTACTGCGATACCAATGCGCATTTCAGTATCGTGATGTGCAAGCATAGTTGTTTTTACGACAATTTCCTTGATTATGGAGAGTGCTCTTTCTGCGATATCATCCAAATTGATGGATTTCGCATTTCCACGAGGTTTATCGCTTAAAGGTCTCATGAGAGCCAATTAATTCGGTATGAACCAGGCCGTTGAAAACGCGTGATTGCTTGACTGTGCTCGGTTCTGGGTAATCCTGATTGACCGCCACTTTGTTTTTCAGAAGTCGGATTCCTTGGGCATCAATTGTATGTCCGAGACAATGTAGAGAGTCGGCGTCAATTTGACATTTCTGAGTGCTTACTGTGATGCCATGTTTTTGGAGTCCTTCGGAGACAATGTTTTCAAATTCTAGAGATGAGATTCTCTGTCTGAACTCACTATCAAGCAGTCACCTACATATGTGTGTGCGAAGTTGTGTCCTCAAACGACGTCATAGATGAATCTCTAGAACGTTCGTGCAGCATTTCTTTAACCGAATAGTATGTGCAAACACTCGTAGAGTCCGAAGGGAGTCATTGTGGTTGTTTAAGTAGTATCATTTGAAGCCAATTGAATTTGACTATATGCTTTAGTCAGGTCGATTTTTGAAAAAACGGTTGTACCTTTCAAGGTAGCTGACAAATCGTGAATAAGTAGCAAAAGGGAAACAATCGGGAGTGGTTTCCTTATTCAATCTCTCATAGTCACCAGTTGGACGCCAATCATTGCTGTCCTTTTTAGGGACCATGTGCAAGGAGGATGCTCATGTGGTAGAATTCGTTTATGACCAACCTTAAGTTTTCAGGAGATAGTCGGCACGCTTTTGAGAATACAGATGGTCCTGTAGTCGTGATGTGGTGCGCAACATTACTGGCTACATGTGGAAATTTTAGTTGCTTTTTTACAATTCAGGGTACTTATCAATTATCCGTTGATAGAATGGGTTGCTCATGTGCCTAAAAGCGACTGGGGATAATCTACAACCAGAGAATGAGGTTACGCGAACAGATATTATGGTACTGTCATCTAACCTCCGTTTGCACGTGCTGATGAGTAGACTATGATGTATTAAAAGGTCTATACCAATGGTTGATGTAGAAACATCTACAACAACGAAGATCCAGTGAATGGTTTTACTTAAACCCACGGTACGATTCACATATCGTTTATCGTATGTGGCAATCGGCTTCGACTGTTAGTTGAAAACTGGTTCGTGTGGTTGGTCGTTAGAATCGGCAGGAAAAACACTAACTTCCGAGCCAATGTCGATGAGGTAGCAAACTTTCGTCATCACATAAGTGATGTACAAGTGACAGCTGTGTTCGCCGGCTACGGTTGGCGTTAACGCGTGCCGGCTAGGAGGTTTTTCGAAGGGTCAAGCAGCAGATCTTCCTAGGACAAACTTCTTCGAGGTGTTGGGAAGCGCCGACGATTATGATGAACTTCAAAATAAGGAGTCATGAAAGAGATCTGTGACGTCATTTTACATTGTCTATGTCTTTTATTTGTCAGGATAAACCCTGGCGTTTGAGGTCCTGGTGATCTCCGAAAACCGATCAGCAGATGCAGCCATTCTGTTGATGGAGTTATTTTGGAACGAGACAAGAACCCCCTGAGTCTGTCGGGTAAGCTTATACAATAAGTGCTGTCTAAACAGGCCCTCGTCAAAGGTCCGTTGACCACTGAACCCACGCATGCGTAGCCGTGTTACAGCTCAATGTTGTGAGAAAGTTGTTCTAACATTTGTCGAGCTCTGGGGTCTCCAAGTTCAGGGACAGCCTAGTTCAAAGTGTCGTGAGGTTCCGAAACATCACTAGTGAACATATTAGGTGTGACGTAATGGTTAAAATCGCACAATAGTGCCTTCACCGCAGCGAGGGATCGTGCACGTGGGTCTGTCACACCGTGTTCGCGGAAGTAAACTTCTACGTAGCAGGAACAGATTTCTATATTATCGGGTCAGAATGGCATTAGATGAAATGTGGTAGGCGAAAGAGTCTTAATCTTAGATAGCTTAGGTGTATGTTCCATTATGATAAAGATATGACATACCAGTGGGTGGGAAAAGTATCCGAGAATGTAAAAAATATCGCAATATGTAAAGGATAAAAATTAAACGGCAATAGACAATTTTTTGACGGGGAATATACTCGCAGTTTACCGTTTGGTATACCAGATCACGCCGGGTTCACCAACGTAGATGATCTGTATGGAATGATTGGGGGTCTATTCGAGTTAGACAGGAATGGTGTGAACAACCGGCCAACGCTGAAGTCACACGCTCAGAACAAAAATCTACATGAAGATTATTTGAGCGTTAAGCAAAGTGGGACTATAATAATAATGAAAAATCATTTAATACAAAGATATTCCCACAAGTCACTTTAAATATATCACTACGAGCTAACGTAAAAGTCATACATCGTGTTTAGCATATATAACGTAGATTACCTTGTCTTCGTACCCGGGTTCTATGGTTTCTTTGATGACTGTACGAAACAAGCGATGCTATCACAAAGATATATTGGTCAGAGTAAGTAAAACAAACAGAGTGCAACTGTAGAATTATGGTCTACTATGATATTAGTACTGCTCTAATAATAGACCTAATCCCAAAATTGTAGATTCGTCATGATATAACTGCCTAATCTATAAGATCTTACGTGGAAGTCACACCATCGACTACACCAACTCACTGTATCGTATCAATTACCAATACATGATGAGGAACAAGGTTAGGCTAGAGAAAGAACAATATATTTAATATGAATAGAAGATATAAAGTAACACTGAGATGGACCACGCCTGCATGGACGAGCCATGCCACTCGATCAACTCCAATCCATTCAATTCATTGTTCGCGCCTTCTCCATTGTTAGGTATTTCTCCGCGTTAAATATTGAATATCTATTTTCTGAGTAGTCTCGTGTTCACAGCTTTGTAGATTGTGTGGCTATTGTCCAATGCCACTACACTACTCTCCCACCAGAATCAACGTGATGTTGGTTCGATACCAAATTGGATGGGATCGTCGCGCGCCGAAGGTTACCAAGGATAATAAGAATCCTCCGGGTATTGGTAAGCTGAAAGATAAATCAAAAAGAAAGCGGCAGCATCTGGTCGGGAAATACATGTAATAATTTTAAAATATCAGCCTTCATGCTTAACACACTTAAAGTGACAATTCGGGTGAAGATTATTTGAACTATAAAGAATGAGATTGCAGTAATAATAATAAAACAATGCGTGTTAATAGCCGTTGGTTAATAACTTAACGTTTAGGTAGTAAGTATTTTGTGTTTAGAAATATTAAAAGCAATCAATATTGTAGAAATGTTAATATTGGTATTAGTTTTGGTTTAAATTATGAAACCAATTAACAATTATGCCGGTAACCCGTCCATATGTGATTTCCAATTGCATCTGTATTAGTAGGCTAACTGAAGGAACAAAAGTATACCGTGGAGAAGAATTCCAACTAGTGTTCCAGTTAGTTTGATACGGTCTATTTAGTTACGGGGAGATTTTCTCAACCTCATTTTTACTTGACCGTGATAGAATTTATTAATACTACTAATACACATGAATGGTTATTAAAACAAAATTTAAATACGTGAGTGATGATTATATGAATTTTGGACAGATAGCTAGGAACAAATCGTTAAACCTGAGTGTATTCGTAAGAGACATGCTCTAGACTCAATGTTCTGATCTGTGGCAGACTATTTATTTGTATTTATACTTGCCGGCTGATTGGGCATACAAGTTAGTTGCAAGTATGCAGTTTATCATAAGGCGGAATACGATATAATCGAGATATAGTGGTTATAAGTTATTAAAATCAGTTAGGCCTGTATCGTATTACGAAGTGATGTGGTGCTGCAAGATGTATTTAGCTAAACAAGTTTTTACAAGATGATTAATAGTGAGTGATGCTCATGTGATTATCAGGGAGAACATAAGCTGTAACCAAGGTGAGTACACTCCCAACTCATGTCTATGATAATGGCTTGAACCTTAGTCAGTGTTGGGGTAAATTCGACATTGATGTTTTCAGTTTGCAGGAGATTTGCTCGACTGCTTATACTGATTATTTGCATGCATGATTGTGTCGCTAAACCATCAATTAGACTGACAAGGTTTTGAGATATTTACTGAATGAGCAACTGAGAGAGAAACATACTGTAATCATCTGTGAGGGATGAAGATACCAAGAAAACAACACCATTTAATGGTAATTATAAGTCAATTTGTTGACCGATTTCGTTGATAGTTTCATTAATTTTATCAGTCATATTACGTGATTGTCAAGTCATGACAATGCTTTATGACGATATCCTGAAACTATTAAATTTAACTAGTTATAGTGTTGATTAAGGATCAGTCAGTGGAAAAATAGGTATTGTTGCTTTAGGTGATTCAAAATCATCAGAAATTTACAACGTTAAAGAATCCGAGACGCCTAATTTAATTATAAATTTCAATTCAGAAATATTCGTTTAGTGTTAATTCTAGTAGGCTACGGAGTTTTGATTTTAAACGTTTGTTTAGCCAACAGCTACTTGGGGATTTAGTTATTTTACTAGTGCAGTTGATAGTACCCAAATTTTTAATCGAATTATCTAAACTATGTCTACATTTTAGGCTGCTACTATGATAAACCAATACATAAACCCAAATACGATTAGCAACAACAACTATGATGGGTTTATTGATAAATGTTAAAGGCGATTCAGATGATTTCTAAATTCAAAAGATATGAAGATATAATAAAACGTATGTACGGGCCAGATTAACAAGCAGGTTGTTGACGCATATGACGATTTAAAAATAATGAACATGACCAGAAAATAGTTTTAAAGTTTAGACTGCTTGTGAGACTTCAGGCAGGAATATGATGCGTTATAAACATTCCATAAGGAGTTACAGCATTTAGCCTAGGGACACTTACAAATATATAGCAAAAGGAACCGGAAAACATATACATGTTAAGTACAAAAAAATCATCCAGTAAAACAGTTGAACTCGCCTTGATTATTTTTGAAAATTAGATTATTCAGTGGACGACATATATAACGCCATTCGTGAGTAGTATTGATCCAAAAGCATCCAGAATAAAACATGCAGTATGGCAATTAATTCCAGGGTGCTTGATGCTGTTGAGGTTTTTTACACTCGCTCGGATCAGAACAATCGAATGAATCCAGATAATTGTATGGTTGTCATTGAACGAACCATCTAAAAATGATTGCAGAAAACTTATAGCTGAAAATCACCGTATGTTTTTGGAATAGTCATCCTCGTTGTTTGGCAATGGAACTCGAGAATATGAAATTAGGCAGGCAGTGGTCGGAAGAAAAGATATTACAGGATAGTGCATCGTTTAAAGCAGGATGAGGTGTTAAGTGAAGGAACACTGAGAATTAGATCCAGAGAACTATTTAGTCCTTGATCGCATTGTTAGTCAATGTATATTTACGCTATTTACAGGTCATATTTGCTAGAGCTTGATGTTTAAACAAGACTATGTCGCTGAAGCATGTAAATGCTATTACAGCTTGTTAACAAACCATCAAAGCTAATTAGTTAATATAGACGACCAGTTTTTATTATCGATTGAGCTAGTTTGTCATGAGGACTAATCAATATAACATTACGATAATGCATGTGAGCATTAATCAGAGGACTATTAGAATACAGTGTTAACATAAATATAAAATCGATCGAGATAGTTGAAGTGGAAATAAGGATTAATAATAATAGGTTGCGTTTCTTTAGTTGGGCTCACCAATGTAGAATTATGGTCTACTATGATATTAGTACTGCTCTAATAATAGACCTAATCCCAAAATTGTAGATTCGTCATGATATAACTGCCTAATCTATAAGATCTTACGTGGAAGTCACACCATCGACTACACCAACTCACTGTATCGTATCAATTACCAATACATAATGAGGAACAAGGTTAGGCTAGAGAAAGAACAATATATTTAATATGGATAGAAGATATAAAGTAACACTGAGATGGACCACGCCTGCATGGACGAGCCATGCCACTCGATCAACTCCAATCCATTCAATTCATTGTTCGCGCCTTCTCCATTGTTAGGTATTTCTCCGCGTTAAATATTGAATATCTATTTTCTGAGTAGTCTCGTGTTCACAGCTTTGTAGATTGTGTGGCTATTGTCCAATGCCACTACACAACCACCACCTTATCGGCCAATTCACGGAATGGAATTGACTGATGAACGTTGGTTGTGCTTGAACTATGACCTGTTTTACGTTCAGTGACTTGACTCCCGGATGATTTGGCTAAGACCTGGTGACGCTTCACTGGCCCTACAGGAGTAGCAATAGGTGCTCCCTCTGTTGAAAAATGAATTGGTTTAATTATGTGTTTCGTACATAAATTATCCAATGTTTCGTATACTGGGTCTCGAAGGTCATAAGGAGCTATCCATCTTTCAAGAAAGCCTGGATCACCTTGGCATTACATTTTCGACGTTTAGGTTTTGTCTTAGTAGACACGAGACACAGAAGAGTCGGTTTTGCATCAGTTCTTCAATTATCTTAGATAACGACATTGTCATCAAGACACCCTTTTGCGCTAATTTTATCGCAGTTTTATGCACAACCAAAAGTCTAAGGTATTTATGAGTAAATCTGAAAGTTTATTTTCTGATTTCAAAACCAAATATAAAAGGATTTTTTTATTTTGGGGTACATGTTATGGCGAATTCCTTTGAAATTCACTATTCATGTGCTGCTACAATAGGTTTGACATAATCACATCGCAGATTAGCAATTACTTCCATTTAGCTATACCCTCAGAGTGGACAAATATTTTAAAACCCTGTCTTGAATCTTTGAGGAACAGTCATTTCTACTTAATATCTGTTACAAATGCTTGAAGATAACTAAAGAACCGGGAGATGACTTAGTAAAACATACAGGAATTTTGGACCGAGAATGTGAGAGGTTCAAGTTGTCTTCCATGACTGAAGATCAGTTTAAATGCCTAGTATTTGTCTGTAGCCTGCGTTCACGCGAGGATGCTGACATCCTGACAAGAATCCTAAGCAAGCCCGAACATTCTGTTAACATAACCCTGCTGGAAGTAACTAGCGAATACCGGAAATTAGTGAATTTGAACCATGATACATCCATCGTAGGGAACAGTTACGGGTTCCTTCACGTCCATGCAGTCGAGAGAAAAGTCTAAAAGGGTTCTAGCACGCAGAATTATCATGATGACGGCAACCAACCATCACCCCCATGCTGGTTATGTGGCGATTGGCATTTTAAAATGTTTTGTCCGTTAAAAAATCATCGTTGTACCACGTGTTCTAGAAAAGGACACAAAGAAAGTCATTGCAAGACCCATGAACGCCGTCAACCGAAAGTGTATTCTTAAATATTCAAGCCATGAACAGCTAAAGTAACGGTATCTCTTAACAAATTCGGCTCCCATATGCTGACCCACCAGTTGTTGAACAAGAGGTAGAACTGTAGTGAACACGAACACCAGTGGGGAACAATCGAATGTATTTAACACGAAATTACAGGACTTGTTAATAAAATTTAGCAATCATAAAGTAACTGCTTAATTTGCAAAATCTCCACCAATTGTCTCAAAATGACCCAGACTTCATTGTTCTCGTATTTTCATGCAAATTGCATCCTGTTCCATTCTATACTATTCGATCCTCTTATCCCTCTGCTGCCAGACATTCTGTTCATGACTAACATCATATACTACTTATGTCAATATAAGTAGCACACACCACAGAACGACTTCATAAATTGGGTATCATTGAACCGGTAAAAAATGGGCTGCACCGGTAGTGGTAGTAAAGAAGGCAAATTATAGCGTCCGTTCATTTCCTGACTACTCAACCGGACTAACTGAAGCCCTAGAAACTCATCAGTGTCCCTTACCTGAAGATCAGAATAGCCGGGGTTTTAACGTTGGTGATAAAGTGTTCGTCAAGTTATACATTAAGAAGAATCGTTGGGAACTGGAGGCCATTGAAAGGAGAATAGGAAATGTCTTATGCAAAGTGAATAGGACTTTCAGAATGTAGATTAAACACATCAATCAAATGCACAAAGAAAAAGGGCTTTAAATACTGTAGATAGATGAGTGAGGCTTCCACTAGAGATAATTACAGATACACCAATGACAGGAACCCCAAAAGACACTCATAGACGCCAAATACCAAGAAAGTCTGATCGCTGCAGAAAACCAGTTACAAAGCTGCAAGTAGACCCAAAGAAGAGGTCTTATTTTTTTAAAGGAAGATGTGTTGGGGCGATCCAACAAACTCCTCAAAAAGGCCAGAAAGGCTCTGAAAACATCAAGATACATCTTATCCAATCAGCGTTCACTGGACGTTTTGACGGAAATATCTAGAAATTCAAAAGTTACATGTCGAGCTTCTGATTGGATGATCACGTATACTGCTACTATGTTCAGTAGCATGCCAGAATTTTCGGGAAATCCAAGGACATCTAAATACTATAAATACTCCAGATTTTCTGTATATAAACGGACCGTTAGAGTAATGTGTTTCTTACATTTTTGTATCTTTCCTGTCGTGTTCAGATCGCTGTGTCGATCTAGTCTAGGGAGGGGGGGTACTAGAAGAGCTTAGGAACCAAATCTAGCGTTCAATTAGTAAGACTTATCGATACCATTGGTACGAATTATCGATTCATAGGTTGGATAACTGCCATGACATAGAACATCCGTTTGTCTACTATAAGCAATTTGGCTGCTTTGATACTGCGTTTTTAATACAGAAGAGTAACTTTTTCTTTCTTCCTGCAGAACACTGTCAATGAAAATTCAACACCAACCTGATGTACTTCACCAATAGGCATGAGCAATCGTTGAGAATTAGGAGATATTTATTGATGGACGATTTGTACTTTTCTTAAGCTTCAATAAACATCTTCACTTATAACGCATCAGTCCTTTAGTCACAGGAATGCTTATCCATCGTGATAGACCGGTTCTTGTTATTATAGTTTAATTACTTTGGAACTGCGTTCACTTTGCCAAGCTAACTAAAAAAAATTGAATAAATGCAAAATCAGCTTAATGACGGTAAACGTTAACCGCTGTATGATTTCTCAACGGTACAATAGTTCGGAATTTCACCTTGTAGTATAGTACAGCATGCTGAGGGTTACAGTATTCGGTAACAGGTCTTTACGACTACTCATGTGTGTGCCACCATGGTAAGCGTTACACATCAATGCGAAACAACATCCCTGTCTCACAGCCACATAAGACTGCATAGTACACTCTCCCTGCCGTAACGCTGTAAAAACAAGTTGATGGCTACATAAATGAATTTATGCAAAACTGAAAAGATTACAATATTAGAACTTCTTGTTATCAAGAAGCATAGCTAAGGTCTGCGTTAACAATGGATTCTGACGTTGTAGCTTCATCTTTAGCACCGATTGAACTCATCACTTGTGCGCATATGTCTTCCGATGCTTCGAGGCATGAACGGATGAGTTTACTTGCCAAAGGTTCACTGAGAGCATGGATTGAGTGGTAGTTGTTAGAGAACTTCTCTAGCAGATCATCACTCCCTGTAGAGATTGACATGTTGTTCAGTGCACGAAGAACCTGGTCCATTATGTATTTCCTAGTCCACCGGTTGCTATGTCGAAATAAGTCTACAAACCTTATAGAGACAATGGAACACACACATACCTCCACGAATTAGATCTTTAGAATGTGCATACAGAAAATGACCACAGGGTAGCATTTGGTCATTGAAACGCTCGCAAGCACATCGTGCACGTGAAGCATCAACAACACACATCATACCCTTGTAGCACAGGATGTATTCTCCTTCTATAAATTCGTGTCTCATTGTCATAACACGTTTATGATTTACAGCTACAATTTTAGCTGCAAAAGATGCGGATTCAATTAAAAGAGTTGGAAATGACATTGGAACCTGGAATTAATGATACATTTAACTGTATTTCTTACCTGAAGAATTGGAAAGCATTGAAGATCCTTTACAGCGTCATATGGACGCAAACGTGGGTCAATGTCTATTTTGCGAGCACTTCAAGGTCAAGCTGTCGCAAGATGATTGGTGCGTCACATCGACAATTCGTGAAATTTTTTCAGAAGCGGTCAAATCAAGACATTTTTAGATTTAAATTGACTTCAGCCACGCTGTGTCTGATAACGTTCATTCTTCAAGTAACGAAGACAATGCCATCGTGATGATGTATGATATAGGACGAACCTTCAATGATATTATGTTACGTCGAAGATTTACAAGTCGGGACAATTTTGAGACCTGTTTGAAAGAAGTACATAAGGTAATATGACTTCGGTGGTTAATAAATATTTTTTAGTATACGCATACCAAGTACGTTATGTCAGTAGACAAAATGAACAGTGATGATCCAACTCTAAATTATTTTTTTGTGAGATGCCATGGGATCTTGGGCAAGCAACCTAAAAAGGGGAAATAAAAGCTAAGGCAGGGGAAATAAAGCAGACGAAAGCGTAAATAAAGGGGAAAAGTCGCTTTTTCCCTCTTACGTCGTGTATTTGGGGGAAATTTGTCGACAGTTATACGTAACGTACAGTATTTGAATGAACCACATCCCGAACTTAAGTTTTCATAAACTTCGACAAATTAAGGCACCGCTTAATTTAAAAACAAAACTAGTGTCATAAAATCAATGTACAAATTACGGAACCAGGCATTCTGTTAAGACGCATATACGCTGGCTTCGTTTTTTGTTTAGCTAAAGTGTTCCGACATGCTTGGGAGCCATCACAAAAAACTTGCGTGATGCAGGTGAGTGACGTGCTCTTCGATTTTCATGTTCATTTTAATTGATTACCTTGCTAGTCCAATACTATGAGTTGCATTGAAGTCAGTGAGAATGTTCGTAGACGCAGGGCCACTGTGAACTTGTCACGTTCCCTTGGTTGTCATAGAACCACTTATAACAGGAGGTGGAATAAAATGCGAGCCGCTTTCACGAAAAAATATGACTTCCTTTCGTTCAGTGAGTTTGTTGATGAAAACACCATAAAAGGTAACTGAGTTCAACAGTGTTGATCATTAAATTGATAGAAGTAAAGAAAGAAATCAGTTGTAATGACAGTACTTCAACTGTTACACCATCCACTAGCAACATCAATCCAACGCTTTCAGATTATAGTGGTATGTACATTGAATTCACACGGGAATATATATCTTATAGGATGTACTGACGTGAACTTGTGCTCTCAGAAGTTCCTAAATCGCAAAGACCTGATGAACGACTTTATCATGTATATAATGTCAAATACATCTTTGAGCATAAGAGATGCTGATCGGGTTCTCTATGGTCTACGATTTCTTATCCCGGACGTACCGAAAAGCATCAGAGGTGTCCTGAAGACATGTCCAAGTGTTCAACCTAAGTTTATCGGCAGTGGGGTTTACTACCATCTAGGATTGAAAACCAATCTGCTAAGATACGTTGACCTTTGGTTGTGTACTATTGATTTTGACTCTTTAAATTTATATATCAATATAGATGGACTTTCTGTGTCTAGAAGCTCCAATCAGCAGTTATGGCCTATACTGGGAAGGATCATTGCCCCTAGGTTTAGTGACGTGTTCATGATGGGGATCTACAGAGGGAATAGTAAACCGGCAGAATTCAATGAATTTTCTGTGGACACAATTTCTGAAATAAAAGAAATGACTGACGTGAGTCTATAAATTCATGTCTCATTGTCGTAACACGTTTATGATTTACAGCTACAATTTTAGCTGCAAAAGATGCGGATTCAATTAAAAGAGTTGGAAATGACATTGGAACCTGGAATTAATGATACATTTAACTGTATTTCTTACCTGAAGAATTGGAAAGCACTGAAGATCCTTTACAGCGTCATGTGGACGCAAACGTGGGTCAATGTCTATTTTGCTTCAAATTTTCCAGAACGTCAATAACAGAGAATCATCTCTTCTGAGACATTCTTTTAGGTGTTTATGAGCACTTTCGACACGGTTGTTTGTGTGGTTACCCAGGCTTATTACATGTCGCCGGAAACAGCGAGCCCATATTGACTTCCGAGCAACCCAATAATCTTTCATATAATCATACGCCCGTGGGAATTGCGTCCTTAGATGTTCGTACTTCCGAGTAAATTTGAATATAATGCGTCGTGAAAAGAGAAGCTCACATATCAGATCGTTTAGTCTTCACAAGCTGTTCCAAGCATTTGCTCACATCAGGATTTCGGAACTACAGAAAATAATTTGTACAGCTAACACATACCTTCCTGAAAAATGCTCTTAGGACATGGAATGAACAAAGTATTATGTTAGAATGACTGTGCGTAGACTGCACAGCTGAAATGTTGTTCGCTGCCAAATCCATAATGAAAGTGCGTGTATCATAAGCACCGCACATTATCGCTTTAAAGCATTCCAATAGTTTTTCGACATCGCGTCGTTCTTGACTGCAAAGAGCATACATAACTGTATGCCCTTGCTCAAGACTATCAGTCACCACTAGCTGGAACAGTGGAAAACTTCCAGATAAGTTTATTACTAATCGTTACTTACCCAACTTTGTTGGTCTGATAAGTCGAATCAATACATATTACCTCCGGGAACGCGTGGTAAACAGCTATTTGCTCCCTGCGGCTGAAGCAAATTATAGATATGTTCCCATTTTCATTTAATACCCTTACTTCAGTGTTCGCTTGAACGCACTGTAAGATGTCATTGATATTTTTAGTGTCTAAACTCAATTAATTACAATGTGAGTTCAACAACCTGGGTATAACTGTGAACGCATTTTGGCGATATCGTCCTTGGTAAGCTGTTTATTGAACTTCCAAGAAACCATATGCACTAAGCTACGAGTTGATGTATTACTCAGTAGAAACGTTCTTAAATACAAGCGTTCACTTCACGTCAACTTTCGTCCCGATGGATCGACAGAAATATATCCTTCTATGCAAGTATGGTTGTGCACGGTTTTAATAGAGGTGACTTTCAGCTCACCATTTACTGCCCGAACCCAAAATCCAGATTGACAATGGCAATATTTCGACCTGAAGGGTAAATTCATTTGAAGTAAGGCATACGTACATGACCGATGTCGTCTCCTTTGTCTAGGTTGTTTGCGAGTTAGAAGTTGTACGCTCTTCAGAAGAATGATGATTACTATCATTATCTTCATCCTGAACGCAAGCATCTGGTTCCGACGAACTGCGTTTACGTCCATATGTACAGAGGCTGCAATTAAACGCGACTCAATTTCGTAAATGAGCCCTTCAGCTTAGCAACCAATCAGAATGAGGCGGGAAGTATTATATCCGCCATCTTTGTAAGCAATGGCGGTCAGCTTTCTTCGTTCTGCGATTCTTTCAGCTATTTCCTTTGTGTAGCTATGTAATCGAATCAGCGATGTTTTCAGGGCTTTTGCTGCTTCTACTCAAGCTGACATGGTTGCGTTGCGGATAAATTCGCCCTGTACAGACACACATGTGTCTGTTACTAACCGAATTCGTGAATGACTTTACATTTCAGAACTGCCCAATTTTCATCTAGTTGGTCGCACCATTGTAAGTGGATATCGACAAGCCCCGTTGGATAAAGGCACAGTTCTTTGCTAACAATCCACTTCTTGGCTGTTATCATGAGTTGTTTCTTGATAGGGACGTCAACAGTGACGTATTGCTTGTTAGCGGGCTAAATATAACATAAGACGTAATTAAATGGTTAATCATTATGAATTAAGCACTGATGAAAGAAAATACACTTACATTATAGTATGCAACAATGGGATTAGAACTAGATAATTCATACAATTTATGGCTATACATTTACAATCTATGTCGTTAACCGATATCCAGGTGTGTTCATGGCTAACTACGGAGCACATACAGATTCCAATATCAGTAGATGGGAAAGGATCATCAAAGTAATTGCGTGGGTCAGTGAAAGTCCTAAATTTTAGTAGCCCATCCTCCTTTATATCAGTGACTAAACCAGGCTGCCGTTTACTACTACTACATTATCAGGCCTAAATGAAGTTATTTTACTATTCTCAAACATAATTACTTGTTTATTGGAGACATCATTAGCGCCTATTGGGGTAGTATTTGTTAAGCCACTAATTTGAAGCCTATCGCTGAAGGACATTCTCTCAGCATAACGCTGAGCTGCTTGCTTAGCTACAGCAAGCCCACTACGTACAGAATCCTTAATTTGTCTCATATAAGACTCGAATGGAAAGACTGAAAAGCTATCTAGAGGTCCATGTGCACGAACGTCGTCAGGTAGGTGCTGTAACGAATGCACATTGTAAACTAAGTTTTCAGACCCATAACACCATTCGTATTCATTCAGGAAGTTTAGTAAATCTATTCTGGCGGTTTCTACAACAGTTTTACGTAATTTGGGATGTGCAAGCAGATACATGGATAACGCTAAACGCCGTAAGTTAAGATACAAAGGTTGTGACAAAGTTTTTTGAAGAATCTCTGGGCCTAAATACAGAAGGAACAACCTACATTCCGAAGCTTTCCATGCCGATACAAAGTCTAGTGCACGGTATTTACGCGGAAAGTCGGTAGGAGTACTTGCCACGCAACCTGATATTACATTATTTATTTCCCTGATTGCACATGAGTTTAAGTTCAGCAGTCTTCTGTGTGCCAAATCTATCCATAAATTCGCTAGTTTTTTTGTAACACAAGGTAGACTATGTGCATAGGATCTAAAGGAAAAGTTATAATCATATTAATAGAAAGCGTTTCCACAATAGAATGTCCTTGATGGTGAATAGATTGAATCTGACGACGGAAGGTGTCGTCTGTTCTTAAAGTATATACCCCATTTGGAAAGGTCGTCTTCCCCTCCAGCCGTCTCCCAATTACAGTACACCTATCGCAACATGCCTTACCGTTATGATTTACAGTGTACCTAACAGAAGAACGAGCAGGTGCGTCACATATAACAGCCGCCAACCTAATAGATATGCATTTATTCAACTTGACATTAAAAAGACCCACGTCAGTCATTTCTTTTATTTCAGAAATTGTGTCCACAGAAAATTCATTGAATTCTGCCGGTTTACTATTCCCTCTGTAGATCCCCATCATGAACACGTCACTAAACCTAGGGGCAATGATCCTTCCCAGTATAGGCCATAACTGCTGATTGGAGCTTCTAGACACAGAAAGTCCATCTATATTGATATATAAATTTAAAGAGTCAAAATCAATAGTACACAACCAAAGGTCAACGTATCTTAGCAGATTGGTTTTCAATCCTAGATGGTAGTAAACCCCACTGCCGATAAACTTAGGTTGAACACTTGGACATGTCTTCAGGACACCTCTGATGCTTTTCGGTACGTCCGGGATAAGAAATCGTAGACCATAGAGAACCCGATCAGCATCTCTTATGCTCAAAGATGTATTTGACATTATATACATGATAAAGTCGTTCATCAGGTCTTTGCGATTTAGGAACTTCTGAGAGCACAAGTTCACGTCAGTACATCCTATAAGATATATATTCCCGTGTGAATTCAATGTACATACCACCATAATCTGAAAGCGTTGGATTGATGTTGCTAGTGGATGGTGTAACAGTTGAAGTACTGTCATTACAACTGATTTCTTTCTTTACTTCTATCAATTTAATGATCAACACTGTTGAACTCAGTTACCTTTTATGGTGTTTTCATCAACAAACTCACTGAACGAAAGGAAGTCATATTTTTTCGTGAAAGCGGCTCGCATTTTATTCCACCTCCTGTTATAAGTGGTTCTATGACAACCAAGGGAACGTGACAAGTTCACAGTGGCCCTGCGTCTACGAACATTCTCACTGACTTCAATGCAACTCATAGTATTGGACTAGCAAGGTAATCAATTAAAATGAACATGAAAATCGAAGAGCACGTCACTCACCTGCATCACGCAAGTTTTTTGTGATGGCTCCCAAGCATGTCGGAACACTTTAGCTAAACAAAAAACGAAGCCAGCGTATATGCGTCTTAACAGAATGCCTGGTTCCGTAATTTGTACATTGATTTTATGACACTAGTTTTGTTTTTAAATTAAGCGGTGCCTTAATTTGTCGAAGTTTATGAAAACTTAAGTTCGGGATGTGGTTCATTCAAATACTGTACGTTACGTATAACTGTCGACAAATTTCCCCCAAATACACGACGTAAGAGGGAAATAGCGATATTTCCGCTAAACAACCGACGTAAAGGCGAAAAGCGACATTTCCCGTTTCGTCCGCTTTATCTCCCTTTCTTCCCCTTTTTGTGTTGCTTGGGGATTATTATGAAACCATATGGACGAGTTCTTATACCGCATGTACTAGGATTTTAAAGCTTCTGAACCTTTATCAAACCTCAACAAGTTCTTAAATCATGTAAAGAAGAATATCCATTGTAATTCATTACTTTTTAAAAAATATTTTAACTTTATACTAACTCTTTTCTGATTGGCTAATGCTCTCAAGGTCACTTAAAAATACATTCAAAGGTCGTCCATAAAATAGAGTTTCACCGAATAATCAAGCTAAACAAAAAACGAAGTCAGTGTTTATGCATCTCATCCAAATTCCTGTGTCCATATTTCATTACTTGTGTTTATGGCAATAGTTTTGTTTTTTATCAAGTGGTGCCTTATTTTGTCGACGTTTATGATCATACAGTGGTGTAGAACATGTCGTCAGCTATCACTGACTTGACTTAAACGATGCACAACATATCCTCGGCCATTACTAACTTGAATATTGATGTAAAGCAATTACCATCTGAGTCTAATGAACGCGAAAAACCGCATCATTTCGATTGCGGACTATCAAGTCAGCAGTTCCCTTTGTCATCTGAAGAGGAACTGCAGATGCTGGACACTGGTTTGCAGCAGAAAGAAATCAGGGACAGTTTTGTAAGTCATCAACATTAATTTAATAATTTGTCCGTATTACAGATGGCCATGGTAACGAGGTTAATGGATAATAATCCTAAAACCTCAATGCGATATGTTCTGTCGCACCTCTTGACACCTGAGGTTGCCAGTAAATTCACGCTACTTGGCACCTCTTCAAAACGAGCACTTCGGAAATGCTGGTTTTACGGCTGCATACGAAGTAACCTACATCTATTATTTGAACTTCAGGCGCATTAACAAATCGCTTTTTGTCATCATCTGTCAAAGGAAAAGACCTTGAGAAACTGCACGATATCGCGACACAAGGCTATTTTCACGACGTCGGAGACAAACTGATAAAGCGTAATAAGAGAAAACAAGATCAGGTATGTACTAATTTAAAGTGATAACTTCCCTACTGTTCTATAGTTCCAGTCAACTTTCTTAACGAACATAACCGTGAGTTAAGCTTCAGGTATTTGGCTGTGCCAAAGCATGTCATCCAGATATCGTTGTAACTTCTTTTGTTTTTTTGGTAGGACTCCAATTTATGGACGAGCCAATCAGAAGCGTTTAAGGAATTTCAAGGTCACGGCGGTAAGTTCAGTGCAAGATGCTCACATTCGATCGTTTTACGGCAGATTTTAGAGAATAGGTGATCGTTGAGAAACTACAGCAGATGGGACTATTAAGAAGTTCCTGTATCTGTGACTGCGGCAATTAAATGACCGCAGCACGATGTCCAGACTGCCACGATGACATTGTATGTCGTTGTACTATATGTTGGAGAAAAAATCTGCCCGAACTGGCACTTTTTTTGCCCGGTCACGGCTAAGGCTAAGACAAACCATAATAATCGTTGCAAATTGGATCATAAAATCTCCAGTAACATTGGCTGCGGCTATACCGATGATTTGAAAGTGTATAGATGCCTCTCCAGACTTGGTTTTGTGCATCATGTTGTGGTGTACAAACGTCATTTTGTTGATCCAACGACGGGGGTGCATACAAAGAACATTGAGGGCGTGTGGTCTAGGCTGAAGTATTTTAAAGACCCTACCACGGCTCCAGAGGACGATTATTATGGAGTCATATGGACGAGTTCTTATACCGCATGCACTATGATTTCAAAACTTCTGAACCTTTATCAAACCTCAACAAGTTCTTAAATCATGTAAAGAAGAATATCCATTGTAATTCATTACTTTTTAAAAAATATTTTAACTTTATACTAACTCTTTTCTGATTGGCTAATGCTCTCAAGGTCACTTAAAAATTCGTTCAAAGGTCGTCCATAAAGTACAGTTTTACCGTTTTTTTTACACATGAGAATTCACAGGTGGATTATTTTTATTCTCAATAGCCGAACATGCATGGCTAAAGGAAGTAGTCCGTGAAATGTTTTTTATGTTCTACTTATTTTTCAATAAAAATTATATTGTAAATAAGCTTACTTCCTATATGGGGAGCTAATTAAATGTTGAGAAAGTGTGTTTGATTGTCAGTAAACTTGCGATTAAACACACGCCTTCTTAATGATACATCACCTGTTTCTTTTGCAGATCTTTTCAAATAACAACCCAAGCTGCCAGCTTTGGGGAAATTTTGGGGAATTTCAGGGAAATTTTGGGGAAATCCCCAAAGTGAATAAACCTTCCCCAAACTTTGGGGAAATTTAAGGGAAATCCCCAAAATTGCCGTAGCGCATTTTTGCACACTAACATTTGATCGACATAATATAAATAAGCCTCACAGTATTAAATGTGAATAGAGAAATTTACATTTTAATTCAATACAGACTTTTGATGAAGGATAATCTATCGAATTCCAGGTCTTGTTTTAATACATCAACAATCAGACAGTAGTCAAAGTTGTCAGTTTTAAAGCACTTTTTCAAAATTTGAAAGCTATGCAGGTGAGTTGTTTGCAGTGCAGGTCGGAAAATTTGGTTGCTGTCTATGTTCAGTTTTACTTACGTGAATTATTTCTTTCAGAATAATAATAGACAGCTCGATAAGATTGCGAAAAGGCGGGCAACAGACACGAAATACCCTAGGTTGTTTGGCTGTTCCCGATCAACCTATTACAGAAGGTTGAGGAAAATGAAAGCACAGTTTATAAAGAAGTGTCAGTTACCGAGCTGTGACGAAAAGACAGACAATCCAGTTGTCGTCACAGAATCGCATCGTTGTGGTAAGTTGTAATCAATTAACATTTATTGTTTTCAGACGACTACAATGTAGCCCAGGAATTAAAAGTGTGTTTAGCAACAGTACTGGGCTACAATACTAACATCGCAACTAACGATGAAACGCAGCCTTGTGACGCTGAAAAACCAAAAAGGTTAATTGTTCAACTTATTATATCATTTGTGTTAGAACTGTCAAACGAAAGCTTAATGATTATCTATGCACCTCTGAAGAACTAGAGGTTGCTGAAGTTGAGGCTGGATTTGCCCCGGTGGAATTTCCAGTTGTCAACATTTCAACAGGAACGTTTTCTCCGATTGCGAGGTTTGTACCTACTTTATCAATACTCATAGATTAGTTCATCGAAAGCTAACCTTTCATCACCACCAATTCTACGTACGTCGACTGAAGGTGATAAACCGTAAGTTGCATTTACTTTATTCCTGATAACGAAAGTTTGTGCGATGATACAAACGAACTGTTAAGAACGCTCCTGAAATCGGTCAGTGAGCTGTCTACGAAAATAGACAAAATGCTATTTTTGTATGAACGCTTAGCCATGGGTGTAACTCACGGGCGTACAGAGGAAATGGATAGTGATGCAATCATTTTCCCATTACGAACGCATGACGAGTTGCGTTCTTTAGAGACAGCTTTAGAGAACAAAAAATTCCGGGATCATTTCGTAAGTTGTAATCGGTGTTTGAAGAAATTTTAGATGGGAAGATTATACCATCTACTATGTGATGATCTTCGGAAATCAGCAAAAGCCTGTCTGAAATACCTCCTTTCTCCGGAACTGGCAAACACGTACACCTTGCACGGAACCAGAAGAAAATTCGGGATTAGTAAATACAAATTTTACTCCACGGTTCAAAGTAAGTCCACATTACTCTATCAACATATTTGTAGGTGCTTTGTGTTCACACTTCCGGAGTGCGACCTGTTCGGAAACGGAGATCACGCACGCCATGGCTACAGCAAGCCAGGCCTTCTTGCATGACGCAAGAGATAAAGTACATAAACGTGGATGGCGATCCAAAGAAAGGGTGAGCTAAAACTACTTAATTTGTTTGTTATAATACATATGTTAACTTTGTCACACATTGTTCCTATTCGTTCCCCTTCCTACTGTTTTGTATATTGTTTAATACCACTTAATAAAATGAAGTATTCAGTTGTATTCCCAATAACTGAAGTTCACTTTGGGGTTTTCCCCAAAATTCACAGGATGTTAATCATCATTATATTTATCACTATAATCACTGTACTTTAATTACTGTAACAGCTTATGACTTTGTGATCAATACTCAAAGTGATATAACTTGTCTCTTGTATGTTTCCCTTTCAGCTGGCTTCGCAGGCTTTAACAGACGTCACCATAGTGTATTTGTGCTTTTGTATATTGTTTTATACTACTTACAAGAATTCAGTAGTTAGTTGCATTACCAATAACTTCAGTTAACTTTGGGGATTTCCCCAAAGTTCCCCAGGTCTGGGGAAATTTTGGTTTTTTTTTCTCATTTCCCCAAAATTTACTATAGCGGCTTCCCCAAAATGGACTCAATTTTCCCCTAAGTTGGGAGCCTGGGAATGAATTGGCAATTACAATGAAAATGCATAACGATTTGAATGAGATGCATGCACACTTTAGACAGGATTAAATATTATAATTACTTGGTGTAAAGAGTGGCTGATGCCTATCAACACAACAAAGCGTGTCTACATGCACTTTGTGGATGCGAAGGTAAATAAGTACAGCATAGGGGAAGTCCCTGTATCCATGGTCCGGTCTCACAACGATCTTGGGATGGCAGATAGCCATAATATTAAGACCACGGGCCATTGCCAAGTTGTTATACCATTGGTACGCAACATGGATGCATAGGTTGGATGATTTATATGACGTAGGGCATTCGTTTGTCTACTATTAGCTATTTAACTGTTTTGATAGTGCGTTTGTAGTATAGAAGGTTATCTATTTTCTTTCTGTAGAACACTCAATGAAAGTTCAGTACCAACCTGATGTATTTGACCAATACGCATAAGCAATTGTTAAAAATTGAAAGTTATTTGATAATTTGCACTTTTTTAAACTTTAATGAACATCTTCATTCATAACACGTCTTTTTAATTACGGCAGTGCTCATCTGTCGCGATAGATCGGTTCTTATTACCAACTGGTCTACTTGCTTTGAGACTGCATTCACTTTGCTAAAACAATTGAATAGGTGCCTAGTAACTTTTGGATACATGTTATTAAGTTGACAGGCTTTCCTGTACAATTGGCGATCTTGGGGTTGTTTCGAATACAGTATTGGGGATACCTCCGATTCATGCAGAATGTCCCCAAAATGCGTAAGAAAATTAGGGTCTGGTCACATTTTTGATTGGTTTCCACAAAGTTGTCGCAAATTTTGAGGAAAAACCAAAAATTGCAGAAAATTTTGGGGTAAACCCATAATTTCAAAAATCTTTGGGATTTTATCATTAAATATAGGCGGATTTCCCCAATGTCATAAGATTCTGAGGTTCTTATGCCATTTCCCCAAAATCTATTGCGGCTTCTCCAATATTGGGATCTCCATTATTTTCTCAAGTAGCATGCAACTACACAATGATGAGAACTTTTCCGTTTTTAATGGGATTAAGTTGTTAAAATGGAAAATCTGTCATCCGGTTTGATAACTCCCGTCGGTGTAATTTGTAAGCTCCAACTATTCTGATGAATTGGTTGTTTATAATACTGAAGTATTAAAAACCATTAACTGCGAAGTGGATCTAATCACATCAAATCATGTAATTGATTAAAAAAAAGAGAATTGTGCGCTAAGGACCTTGTTTCGACACATGACGAAGAAGTACAGATAAATATAAGAGTATAACACGGTTGTTTATGATCCAGAAGAATCAGCTTAGTCGCTTTAGTAATCCTGAGAAAAGCTATTCTACATAGTACAGATCAAATAAATTATTATCGTAATCAATACATATTTATCTTCTCTATTGTTTCCATCAGTAAGTAGAATCATCAAAGAATGACAAGCTGTGACCTAATTTTCTAAAATGCAACAAGAATACGAACTCATGCTTGAGAATAACTGTCGATTTAGATCTATCACATGTATAAATTGAGTACATTAATTCAATCTCTCTTTTTAGTCAAACACGTAGTTGCACAAGACTCAGTCTTCTAATGAAAAGATGAGAAAGTCAAACTATATTTTTGATGCGAAAAATTCTATGAACAATTACTTTTGATAAAGAAGTGAACGCAGGATTACTTGAACTTACATCGAGTGAGTGGTGTATGAAATATGTAGACGCAAACATCGATTTTATGTATTTTCATAAATCTCTGTAAGAGCTCTTCACAGTAGTCGAATTCTATTAGACTGTACCATTGTCGGATTTCCAATGGTAAATATCTAAACAGCAAGTAACGTTATACTGGTATAATTAATAACTCCAAATATTAACAACGTATTCATAGAACATCGACCTGGTCTTTTAAAGCCTGGTTTCAGCAACATACTGTGGTGGCAGAGGTTTATAGCATAGGTGGGTGCTTCTATGTTCTATAAAATATGTAGTATAATTATATAGCCTGCATTTTTTGAAAATATGTTATTAAACAACATTCAAAACAGAACTACTAAATAGTTATTAGGAACTTGTATGCTAAGTATATTTGGGAGAATTTCAAAAGAATTATCAAGTTCTTATCTTTGTTTTTTATGGGACAAAATATTTACTTTCTCGGTCATAATAATCATGCTTAACCAGAATTTTATGGAAAAGTACTAAATTAAGTGAATAACTCAGAGACTTATCTAGTCGGTACCTTGTAAAAGTCAAGAATGCAAAACAATGTTCTGCCATAATTTTCACATGCTCAGTGAATGAAAATCGTTATTATTTAACCAGCATTCATGACTAAACATTATCTAATTGCACATGTTTCCCTCACTAGCATTTTATTGGATAATTAACAGCTAGCTTGTTTTCTGTTGGTTAATCTACTGAATATCCGTTTAGTCATATTAAACTAGCCAGTTACCAATAGAATTCATCATTTTCAAGAGTTACAGTTTCTAGTTATGCTTATTAAGCTACAAAACAAGTGTTGGTAGACTTTTCAACTCAATATTGTGGGGATTGTATTTCGTGCTTAAGCTTTTGCGATGATTACTTTTAGACAATACGATTTCGAAATTATTAATTGAATTGTATTTAAGTGTCACTTTATTTACATATAAATAATCACAAAGTTTACACAATATTGCCTATAATACATTACTATGTCTTGTTTACACTGCGTCATTGCAAAATATTAATATTGTGTCAACTCCTCATGGAGACCTTTAGTTTTGAAAACAGTATTTGTAACACAAACTATGACAGGATTTAAATATAGATAACGATTTAGTGGAGTGAGCCCTTCTAGGATCACTTCACTGGTGTTTTCATAAGCAACTTGTGTCAGGTGAAATCTTGTTATAACCGAACTAGACAAAGAAACCCGATCAAATCTAACGACAGTCGGTAAAAATGGCTTTGTATATACATACCCCTACATGTTTTGGATTTTGACAAATGCGTGCAAATTTTCTTCACACAGAATCTCATAAAACGTTAGGTCAATATCAACTCATTAACAGCAAAAATTAAAGTTTCACTAGACTATTTGAATTGTCAGAAAGGCTCCTCATCAACTTTTTGTTGTCATTATAAATTCAAATCTTGTCACAATGCAAAGATTACTTTTAGGATTTGGAAGCCATTTTTTAGTTACTATGAACAAAGACCTCAACTAATGTTATTTAGGAACTGTAAATTTACAAGTGATAATCATTAAACATTTGTATTGTCTATACTTTTACTGATTTACACTTTCTTTTACCTCGGAATTTTTCGCAGTACGAGCAAGAATGGCCAGCGAATTGGATTTTTTGTCTCTTGACGAAAAAAAAAACACATTTATACCAATAGATTGCTGAGTAGTGGGTAACGTGCTATTCAGCCTTTAGAGCTAGAGGTTTGGTGATGAGAAACGATTCTTCAGATGGAAGGACGCAACAGATATGAAGACTGTAAACTAGATTTCATGCTAGACAGAACTCTTTGGCAAAGCATATCTGCAATATTGGGGAGACTGATACGCCTTATAGTCGAATTCGACCCACCTGTGGCAGCAAGAAAGCGTTACTAACGAACTCTTAAAGGCCCAGGTGAATTCTATCAAGCTGTCCAAAGTTTAAAAGATCCCCAAGAAATTTGTCTACCTATCATACTGTGGTGTGTGTATGAACTAATGATTCTTGTCCTTGACGACTGCCTGATTTCGAATTCCAAATACACCCAGTTCTTCTTGGTTAATTTTTGGGATTCCTAATTCGTACAATAATTCAAACACTTCAAATCATCGCACATACACTATATACTTTAAATATTCACTTAAGGAACGGCATTTCTGAGTATACAGTAACTAAGAGATGTATAATTATATTAACAGTACATACGATTTATTCATTACTTTGAGGTTGTTTCATTTAAGACAAATTACTTCCTTAATATGTCTATTTGTAAACAAAATTGTTTTTCTCCAACGTCATATTCAAAATTGTTGGTTATTTCAACAAATGCGTACATACGCTATCACAGTCAATAATAATTGCAAAGTGCACGGATCCGCACTCAATTATAAGGCTACCGGACTGATTTGCAGTAGGTTCTTAAACTGGTTGCCAACTTGTTACAAGAGTGCAAGTAGTTTAAAACGATGGGTTTGTTGAGTGTTAATTGAGTGCACAACTTCAACGCTTTACATCAGAAAACTTTACAAACATCTGGGTTCAGAAAACGAGTTATGGTCTCAAGTTTCTATAAGCTAAAAAGTCAACGATAAACATACGGAGTTGAGCACATGGCTGTAAATTCCTATCATTGTGAATATTAATGATGTTAGCCATCTCCCAAAAATGGCGTTATACAGACTCTGTTTAAGACTTGCTAATATTGAGTACCAGATTATAATTACACGCCCAAAACTTTTCTCAAAGCATTTACGAACAATAGAAGTAAAGACAACGTAACGTTTCAAATTGCTTCAACTGAAATATAGGCCACAAATCGTTATTTCTGTTGCAGCAAATAAAGAGTGGACATAAACTAACTAATACTGGCTAGTCTATTCCTTAACAAATCAGAACTTGGTACAAATACATGGATCGACCAGTTGGGCTGATGCCACGACCAGCGATACATCGTAACAGTAATTATAACCCCAAGCGTATATTTTGCGGGAACATTACACATACGATAATTTTGAATTTATACATACATCGCTTATTTATATGAGAGATTGATGTTCATTGTACAAGATTCAGGGCTAGCTGGAAACAGAAAATCTATGGATATATGATGTCAACACTTTCTGAACTCTACTTTATCCAGATGGAGGCCACACACTTGCCAAATTTTCGATGTCACTGAGACTCATGGAATTTAATCTGGCAGACAATGCCTACAAAAAAGCATAAAATGAAATCGGTTGAGTAAGGCCAGTATATACTAATAGACTTGTGAAATTTGAAATAGAAAAGAAAGTTGAGTTTACGTGTGTAATCTCATATGAAAATAAGTTAGTCTAACAGACGGTTCTTAAGTATTTTGCCCACAATTTTTACGTGACACTAAGTCACCCTAAAAGTACCATTCGTAGAAATCAACATAAACCACTGTTGATGACGTAGTAATTATTAAGGCATACATAACCTGGGAGGAGTTGAGTTTGAATGCCAAGTGGCTCACTTAACGTTTATACTGACTGGGGAGACTTATTCACGTCATTTAATTACATTTTTCGTCGCTAGTGATAGTGATTAGAGTGGGAAATTGATAGGTTCGGTTGTAAATCTCCGAATTTCCGGGATATATATACCCAAACATTTCCTAACTTGAAGTGCAATGAAGGCTGGTGTCGGAGTAGTTTAGGAAACTAAGAGAGACCAAACCAAAACAGCATTAGTCTGTGACTGTTGGTCTGAGTTATGCTTGACAGATAGACTATCCGGTTGGGGTCCGTATGAAAACTGCAATCAGTGGATGGGAACTGGATGACATACCTGACAGACTATAATTTATGGACGATCTTTGGACAATGCCAGTGACCTTGGTGAAAAACCACTTACAAGGGTCAAAAGAGAGTTATAAATCAGAATCTACAGTTAAAGTTAAGATCAGTAATTAATGTTAGGGTTATCATCAACTATAGTGTTAAAATGCTATCTAACCAAATTAATGGATAGATTTCGAGCCAAATATCCAGGACTTTCTATCTTAGATCTTATTGGTTCACTCATAAATTAGTACCAACCCGCTAATGCTGTTACAACTTATACAACTGACATTTTCTTGTGCTGGCGTGGTATGTTAACTTGAAAAGATGGATATACACCGAACTTTACGTTATGTACATCTAGTGGGACGACACTACTGAAAAACCGTACTCTCAGTATGTCAGGTTTGTGGACTTTTACAATGATAAGATGAAGTAGTGTGTTGACTTTACACTATAACTAAGATTATGTCCAATGAAATTTCTTCTATATATACTACTTGGGGCTTTGCCGCACAGAAATACGAACTTAATACTTAAAAACACCTCAGCATCGAAACGTTTCCTCAAGATTACAGTGTACCAATCATGAAGTATCGACCGATTATTAAACAATTCACACGGCTTTGATTAATATAGATAATGGAGATTATCTATTACACAGTAGTACTTCGCCCATAGAATGAACGCAGCGCTGGATTCCAAAGAACTAATTCGCAGTCATGATGTCTTTGTAAAGTCAAGAACTGAGTTGATCAAGGGAATGTCTGTGTTCGAGGATTTGAAGAGAGAATATTTGAGGCCATCTTTCAATAAATAACAACTAGGGGATATATATATGTCTACATTACACATATGACAAATGTGAGACAAATGTTAATGATCAATATGTCAATGGTACTTGTGGCTTGACAGATACACACTTTAACATCATGAGAAGCACTTGAGTTAATCAACTTACCTGGAGAAATTTCGAGACCACAAAATCTGGATTAACTTCAGGAAGTTTCTCAGCCAAATACTTGCGCAAAAGAGACTCAAAGTCACTTCGTTGTGGTGCACTTTTTGTTAGTAAGGTGAGTCTGTCTCCATCCCTGATTTCATAATTTAGTAGAGGCTTGTCTTTGTCTGGGACATCACATAGATACTATTAGTTAACTACCTAATAAAGGACATCCTTTAAAGACTAAGCGCTGATACTCAGGATCAATATCAAAGGCACACTTCACTGCAGCCAATAGATCTGAAACGTATGCATCATCATCCACCTTCGTAGAGTAAGTCTAAGGAACGGTTGAAAACATACCTGGACTACCTTCTCAGCACGCGTAAGAGGCTTTACCGTTAGTTGCATTTAAGGCATAAATAGCGCCTATACCAATAGACAATATCTTTGTGACGAGGTTCAATAACCAATATATAGAATAATCTTTTGGCGAACTCGTAGAAACTGAACAATTTTTTGAGGGCCCTTCTTGTTGTTTTATTACGGTTCCACGTATTTGGTATTATCCAGTAAGCGGTACTCCAATCAATCGACTGCATTAATTCTAGTTAGTTCACTAGATATTCATAGGTTTATATATTGTGTAATCTGAGTGAGTGGGTCCTTCTTTGAGCACTAGGGCTTCTGGATATCAAAAACTATCACATTAAAAAAATAAGAGGTTGGTTTGTTAATTTCGATTGAAAAACAAAAAAGTGAAATTCGAATTCCGAGAGAAGACGATTGTTGCAAGGACTAATTAAACAAATTAATCGATTGGTAATACAGACAGTTAGGAATAACCGAATGAGAGGGGGGACGGGGATAAGAATAGGCGAGATAGGAGTAAGTTAATGACGTGTGACCGTGATGATGACAGTAGGTAAGTGTTATAACTTGTGACCCTGTTCCTCCACAAACAAATAATGTAATGATACCACCAATTTAAGAACAGTGAATTATCAACCGGACCAATGACGCATAAAACCCGTACGAGCAGTCTGGGGTTCTTATCGGTCCTCCTTCCTGCCTAGCTCTACCTGTTAAGTGCAGAACACCAATCTCAGCCTCCATGATATGGATCATGTATTTCAAGCATACTGGGTTTATATACAAACAAGACAGGCCGCATCACACCACAAAATAGAAAACAACATTTGTACGAAGATATAACCAAAAGCGACTCTGAGTGTGGGAGACAGTAATTAATAGACTGGACAGAACTCAGAGACAGTAAATCGTATAATAATAGTCTAGGGGTCAAAATAAAGCTCATAATAAGAGGAACGTACGTATGCAGAGTTTAGCTATTCCATAATTATACAATAAAAATATATGTATGGTGTTGGTCCATAAACAGTTCTCAAGAGTTACCATTCATAATTCTCGTCAGGATACGACAGTAAGTCACGAGACATGTACTAGATACAGCTTATCGAAGCACGAGATTGTAATCCATGGGTTAGTAGACATTTATAAAATATCCTCTCGAAGCCACTCTATGAGGAGTCTCGGGACACTTCGACTGGAAGAGCATTCCGAATGATAACAACTCTGAATGAGAAAGGGTGAGAGAGTGCCTGAGCTTTTGCTTTTTGATGAGCGATTTGTCGGGTTTCACTCGAGGGACGTGGTGGTGGTGTTCTGGTAGGGTGTTCGCTTTTGAGTACCTTGGCGAACATAGTAGGTTGAATGCCATTATCACATCACATGTTGTTCCATTATAACTCTGCAAGAATAATCCCAAGTGTCTGAGTCTGTCTCTTTGGGATTCATTCGATAACTTCACCAACCAGTCAGGCACTCTTTTTTGTACTTTGTCTGCGAGGTTTGCGTCTTCCTCGAAGAGAGTGAGCTTAACAGCATTGTGGAATTTGAAGTGAGGCTGTGAGTATGTTTATGTGTAGTATCAGGAATGATTGTGAAGCGATTGTGTTGATTTGTATTCGTATAAATTGAGTCTTTGCATTTACTTTAGCTGCATCACCAATGCAGCTTTGGTTGGTGTCCAAAGTCTCTGCAGTTATCAGTCGTAGACCGAGCAGTGAGAATTCAATTTGAGCATATTTTCTTTTAGGATGTGAGTTGTCTATGTCTCAGGTTGTTGAAGATTCTGAAATGCCCTTTAATAAATTTAACTCCAACCTAATATCTAATAAATAGCTCTGTGTCTTCGAAATTGATGCTGACCACATTGGGTTTACTGGACACGCCGTATTTGAAGGTCCTCAGTCACGAATCCACAGAAGATTACCATGTGGAACACGATGCAACTCATCCCTCACAGCAACTATCTGCTCAGTGTACTTGCTCAGACCATGTTCTTCACGACAAATCGTCTATCTTCAACCAACTTCATTCCCGACTTCTGGCTTGACGGGGTTAGTAACCCACGATTATTTAAGTTGTTACAAGACTTGCCAAGTCTGTAACATAAAAAGCGCGTAATCTCTGATTATTCAGACTTTTTGGAGACAAAACAGAAGCGGCTCCTCATGAATATCTAAATAATGAGGAATCATTACTGAGTGTGTTTCCGGAATTTCTTTACACCCATGGTCATATAACTTTATGAATACCCTCGATTTTCTATACATTAACTTTAGAGTAAATATAATGTTTCGAATTATTTGAATTATAGTACGAACTAAGAGTCTCAGAAATAACGCAATTGAATCAAGAAGTACTAGATAAGCACAAACGAATGTGTTGTATTTAGAATTCGAAATCAAGCATTCAACAAGTACAATGGTATCATTATTTCATCCAGACACCACATGCGCCACAGCTTAAACTGGTGTCTAGGTGTCTGTAATTGATTGTACGTCTTCTTCTTAAGTTCATCGTGTGTCTGTCCGACATTGTATTGGATAAAATCTCTGTATTATCTAGAATGTGCTCATTAGTATTGGAATTAACAACCGAAATCGGATCAGACACACTTGATTCCTGGGACTGTGTAATCAGCATGTCAATTGTATACTGAAACCGCTGCTACCCAGAAGTTGAACCATGGACTTTTAGACTATCCCCCCCCCCACGAAATAATGTTAGATCTCTATATCCCCAAGTTATGAAAAATGTGGCTTTATTCAAAACATTTATCACATTGAGTGGAGTAAATATTAGATGTGTTTTTGTGATAAGGATAAACAGCAGTTGATATTGTGGTGGACCAGACAAAGTATAGACGTGAAAAATATCAACAAAGTTAGTAAAGATCAATAGTAATGTTAGTATATATATATAAGTTAATTATTACAAGTACAATAGAAAGTTGGGACTTTACTTAAGTTCACCAAATTAATGAGTGTTTAGCTTTGGTCTGGTACTAAGAAACCACAATCACAAATGCTTGGTAATTCCAATCTGGTTGACGAACTCTCCAGTAGTGTAATACAATGCAAGGTATGGTATATTCCCATTCACAGTCTATAAATGTTGGTAATATTTGACTTAGGTTCCAGTTAGCTCAATCACAAACGAAAATAGAACAAGGTATTTGTGTATAGCAATGTATTTGTGTGCAAGCCACAGCATGTCACGCTATGCAGTTACACAACGGAAAAGTGTGTTCAAGGTCATTCACTAAAACAACTCGTACAGTCATTTAGTGATAAATGTACATAAAGTGAGAAATTGACAAAATAAAGACAAATAATATTAAAAACTATTTACAAAATAAGCTTGTCAGTCATATCTCCACAATATGAAATCATCCGAATTGTAATCAAAATCGAGGTCATTTAGTACTTGTGCTTCGCATTGAACTAGTTTCCCACAAGCAACAAATGCATTATGAGGACAAATAATATTTGATATGACATCAAGATTTGATTCTTCTGAAATGCTTTCCTCAAATTTATTAAGAATGTCATTGCAGAGTGACGGATCATTAGAAAAATCAGCATCTATCAAAACTACATCAGGTTTTCGATCATGACTAGTTTCATTTAACATATTTTCCTCAGAATTGCAAGGAATTTCGTCAGAAATTAGTGAATCATTAGGAAAAACCATATCTGGTACAATAACATGAGAAATCTGATAAGTCGATTGATTAGAAACTGTTGTCTCCCAAGAATTCTGGGTTTTATTTAACTCCGAACTGCTATATGACTCTACACTGTCTTTCAAAGTCGTTGATAAAGATAAATAATCATTAGGAACACTGGACTTAATAAGATCAGAATTACAAGACTTAATATTCGTTACAACAAGATGAACAGTAGTATTACAAACTGACTGAATATGTTCAATATCACTACAGTTAAAGCACTCAGAATTACGAAATTTACATGAATGAAAAAAGTGGAACTTGCCACAGGACAAACATTGATCAAACTTGTGCCCATCCTCATGAACTGCATCCAAACTAAATGAATTGTCTGCATAGCCTTGAGTATGCACTGGGTTGGGATGACGTGGTAATGTAATGGAATTTTTTTATATCCTCATGAATCATTTTACGAGATCTTCCTCCTTTACTGCATCCGAAATTTGTATACTTAACAACCCCCTGAATGCCCTGGTACGGCCGAGAGTGGGGAGAGTCCGCTCTCCCTCTCGAAATACTCTCACACGGCCACGCGTATACAGCCTCTGCCAGGGAAGTCCTACTCATTGCCTTCTCGTGGCGGGGGTGTTGTTTACGAAAATGAGAGGACGAAAAGCGAATGTCCGGCGCTTTAACCGGATTCCAAACCAATGGTGCACATGGGCTCCAGTATCCTGCGGGAACGAATGGCGTATGAACCAATCGTTGGTCACCGGCTACCATGGGACTGCATCTCCTTACGATGCTCCACTGCCTTGTGGGTTAGACCTTTAGGTCAAAGGCTCGGGGAGTGGCCTCCTAAGATAACCACCTGCTTCGGTTTGGGCACCCGGGCAGTATCACAGCCCACACACAAATGATGAACACTTTATGTCTATGGAAATTACTTTTGTCGCTTTGAAAAACAAACAATTGATTCAGATTATTATCATTACAATTATTGTCATTATTAATACTAATATTATTATTACTACTATTATTGTCATTATTGTTATTATTATCATTATTATTATTATTTTCCACATTATTCACCCTCTTTTATACTTATACAGCGGCTCGTCTTTGGTGGAATTCCGACTGTATCTAAACGTTCTCGAGTCACTGTCCGGTTGAAAATTGTATGTTACCACCGAATACGAGGACTGAAGCAGATTTTCTGAAACCACGTGCACCATTCAAACTGGCTGCCTTCAATGTTCGCACACTTATGCAGGTTGGACAACAGATAGGGCTGGCTATGTCTTTGGAAAGTCTTAATATCGACGTGTGTTGTCTATCCGAGACCCGTATTCAAGACTCTGGCGAAGTACTACAAATTCGATCTCCATCTGTCGCTTCGAAAAGCTTGTTTTACGTGCGCTTATCCGGGGACCCTGTGGCATCTTCGTCTGGTCTTGCTGGCGTTGGTGTCGCACTAAGCGCTAGAGCTGAGGCAGCACTAGTCGATTGGATCCCCATTAACAGTCGGTTATGTGCTGTTAGATTAGAAAGTTCCATCAAAGTGAGAAGAAATCGGCGTGAGAAACGATGTCTTTTCGTCATCTCCGCCTATGCCCCGACAGATTGCAGCCCGGATGCAATCAAGGATGAGTTTTACCACCAGTTATCAGTTCTTCTCCAGAAAGTGCGTTCGACAGATATTGTAGTACTAGCCGGAGACTTGAATGCTCAGGTCGGGCGTCTAGGCACAGAAGAGAGTCGTTTAGGTGGCCGATGGGGACTCGTTGGTCGCAGGTCAGATAACGGGGACCGTCTACTGCAACTTTGCACAGACCACAACCTGTTTCTGGCAAGCACTAACTTTCTGCACGGTCATCGCCGATGTGCCACCTGGCGTCCTCCCTCTGCATCTCAAGCCTGGACTCAGATTGATCACATCGCGATCAGCTACCGCTGGCGTGGTTGTGTACAAGACTGCCGCTCCTTTTGGAGTACCTATCTGGACTCTGACCATGCCTTGGTCTGCGCCAATCTTGCCTTACTTTTCAGTGGACAACGAAGTGAACGCCATCAACGGATTGATGTTAGCAAGCTGGTTGCAACTTCTGTTGCAAGTAAGTAACGAACCGAGCTAGCCTCTAGGCTAGCTACCACTCCACCGAAAAGTATAGATGAGCATTGGTTGCAATTGCATGACGCCATGAAAATGGCGGGAACAGTCAGTTGTGGGTTTGCGAAACGTCCCGCTTTTAAGCACTGGGTTTCTTCTGGTTCCTTACAACTCGTTGAAGCCCGTCGGTCTACTCCGGGTGACCGTGAGTTTGACCATAAACGAAGGATGTTATGTAAGGAAATTGGGCAAAGCTTGCGTAAGGTCCGAGAAGCCTGGTGGTCGATGCGTGCTAATGAGCTGGAAGCAGCAGCTGCATCTGGTAACTACCGGAAGCTCTTCCAACTCATCCGAGCCACTGGCAGCAAGAAGTCTGGTGTGAGTGAAACAATCTGCGAGGATGATGGGATGCCAATCACTAACATCCATCGACGTCTTGGACGATGGGCAGAATTTTTTCGAAGGGCAGTTCAACTGGCCTGCTGCTCCGGCAACATCGGTCAGACTGTCCTGCCCTCCATGGCCGGTGACGACTGATCCACCAAATGAGGAGGAAGTCCGCAAGGAACTCCAACTCTTGAAGCGTTACAAATCACCTGGACCAGATGACTTACCTCCGGCTCTTTTTAAAGATGGTGGTGACTTTTTGACTAAGGAATTGACGACGTTGTTTACAAAGGTTTGGGAACTAGAGAGTGTACCAACGTCATGGAATGAGTCGATAGTTGTCCCTATCTTTAAAAAGGGTTCACGTCGTTCTTGTAACAACTATCGGGGGATAAGTTTACTTCCGATTGCGTCCAAGCTATTGGCTTCCGTCATTCTTCGTAGGTTGTTCAAAACCCGAGAAAGATTGACTCGCGAGGAGCAGGCTGGGTTTCGTTCTGGTCGAGGATGTATTGATCATATCTTCACCCTCCGCCAAATGTTAGAACACCGTCATACTTATCAAAGGCCAACAATCGTAGTGTTTCTTGACATCAGGGCTGCCTTCGATTCGTTGGATAGGACTGTTCTCTGGGATTGTCTATTGAAGAAGGATGTGCCTGAGAAGTTTATCAACATCCTAAAAGCCCTGTTTAAAAACACCTCAGGCAGAGTGAGGGCATACAACCACCTCTCTCCATTGTTCCATTCGAGCAGTGGGGTTAGGCAGGGTTGCCCAATCTCACCATTCCTCTTCAACTTTGCCATCGATGACATTCTGGAAACAGCTCTGATGAATGTAAGTAATAGTGGTGTGGATCTGTTGCCTGGAGAAAGACTTCTCGACCTTGAGTATGCGGATGACATTGTCTTACTGTGCGATAATGCCCAAGGCATGCAATCCGCACTTAATCAGTTGGCAATCAATGTCCGTAGGTATGGTATGTGCTTTGCACCTTCGAAGTGCAAAGTACTTCTACAAGACTGGCAGGATCGTAATCCTGTACTCACCCTGGATGGTGAGCAGATAGACGTAGTTGAGAAGTTCGTGTATCTGGGTAGCTGCATAAGTGCTGGTGGGGGTGTGAGTGATGAGATCAATGCACGAATACTGAAAGCCAGAGCGGCTTATGCCAATCTGGGCCACCTTTGGCGCCTTCGTGATGTTAGTCTGGCTGTAAAAGGCCGGATCTACAACGCGTCGGTGAGAGCAGTTTTGCTCTATGCTTGTGAAACCTGGCCTCTCCGAGTTGAGGACGTTAGACGACTCTCTGTGTTCGATCATCGCTGTCTCCGAAGGATTGCTGACATTCAGTGGCAACACCATGTCAGTAATGCAGAGGTTCGGCATCTTGTGTTCGGGCACAGAGATGATAACTCAATTGGTGTCACCATCTTGAAACCTCGACTTCGGTGTCTTGGACATGTTTTACGAATGTCGTCCCTGAGAATTCCACGTCGTGCATTATTTGCTGACTTTGGGACTGGTTGGAAGAAGCGGAGAGGTGGTCAGTGCATGACATGGTGTCGTGGCATGAAAGAAAGCTGCAAAGGACTGGCTTGTGTTGGTCCTTCACGACTCCCTGGTTGGGGTCCGTGAGATAGTGCTACACAGTGGCTAGAGACGTTATCAGATATGGCTCAGAATAGAAGCCAGTGGCGATCCTGCTGTAACCTTCTTTTACTTTCTTCATAAAAGGTGGTTGTGTCTCCCTTACCTGAAAGATTTCTTCTGATTGTACCTCTTCGTCATTACTCTCTTTTTCTTTTGGGTTTCTTAGTTTTTTTTCTTTTCTTTTTCTTCTTTCTACTTCTCTTCGAATTCCCATTGTTTTGTGTGGCGCATATATATTGGCGCTCTCTTGTACCAATATTTATGAGTTCAAATAAAATAAAATAAAATAAATACTTAACATAGTCTAGCAGTGGATCCTTAAGAGTTGTATAAAAAAGCGAAATGGGCTTTTCCGGTAAAGCCAGAGTTTTTAGTAAGCTGTATGCTTCTTTTCCGATCAATGTGAGGAAATGTGCTACAATATTAACATCCTTATCATCTTCCTTGGTCATAGCCCAGATTTCGAACCTTTCAAAGTAATCCTCAAAAGCATCAAAATATGAATGTATATCCAACCGTTCCATCACAGGATCCTGCTCCTAACGCCAATATAATGTATCGAATTATTTGAATTATAGTACGAACTAAGAGTCTCAGAAATAACGCAATTGAATCAAGAAGTACTAGATAGGCACAAACGAATGTATTGTATTTAGAATTCGAAATCAAGCATTCAACAAGTACAATGGTATCATTAGTTCATTCAGACACCATGTGCGAGACAGCTTAAACTGGTGTCTAGGTGTCTGTAATTGATTGTACGTCTTCTTCTTAAGTTCATTCTGTGTCTGTCAATTAGACATGCACCAAATGATAAGTAAGAGGTCCTGATGAATGTTCTCTTTTGCTCAAGATTTGACTTTATACAAAAAAAGACGTTACTCTAGTTGGAGATATGGCTTCATTTATTAAGAAACGTGTTTCAGGATTTGTGAATGAGTTGTAGATGTATTCTTGGTCTGCCAAGTAAGCTTCCTACTCACTCATGGTGCCGTCATCAAAATAGGTGGTTTGGGCACACGAATAAGAATTGTGTATACCAGTATCAGATTCGGAGAATTTTAGATCATGAAAGTTAACATGGAAGAAATCTGTAAGACAAATTCTACTTTCAGTTTACTTAATGATAACTTATGAGGTAGTGCATTGTTTTGGTGAAGTGCTAGGCAGTTTACAAATCTTTCCAACTGTAACAGATCTGTTTTTATGGATGATTTGTTTTCTTTAAAGACGCTAACTGCCCTTTGGTTAATAAGCATTGAAAATTACTTAGTTACTAGACATGTAGAGAGGTTAAGTGATTAACTATTCTTAAAGAGATTTACTTTTTCTCGAAGACTTTTTTAAACAGTTAGATAATTGAAGCTTTACATTTTTATTACTGTCACTCGTAATATTCAGAACTTACTTATTTCTTTGGAATCGATGAAATATAACTTGAATAACCCAGTCAATTTAATAATACATGAAAATGTAACCAATTATCCCTTCTAGTTAAATGCAATACAAGATGGGTAAGTAAAAAAACCCAGATACAGTTCTCGAAAAAATTTAAGTTACAGTTATATATTGAGATGGTGGAAAAGATTTGTAGCTCAAGTGGATGATTTTGGTGGAGTTTTGTTCTCTGAGCTGGATGGTTTGGTCGTGACCAAATCAGTTCACAGTCATTTATTACTTGTAGAGATATGACCAAGTTGAAAAATGTATGTTTCTAGCGATCTGAATTGTTCTATTTCTAGTAATATAAATATATATCAATAGATTATATACTAATTAATGGTCAATGTCATATTTTTTGGTTGAGACCATGAATCGATTCATGTTAGATCGTGACCAAGCGTGTGCCAAGCATTCGAAACCAATATATCGACTGAGTACGTTGACAAGAGCATGGGTGATCAGGCCAGCTTTCGCCAAAGTTGACTGAAGTCGATGGTACCAAACGGAGATGGTCGAAGGCGCGGGCTCAGGAAACAAAAAGAAAAGCAAAAAAAGAAGAGTGTAGCATACGTGTAGTATAGGAATAACCCTACACCGTATCGGTTGTTGACTGTGCGGCTAGTCGCGGAAGCGTACGGGTAACTGTACTCGGCGACCGGAACGTGAGACGGCAGTCTCGTTCGTATCTCGTGAGCCTGCAATCTCATCCGAGGTCAGGCAGCGTGGTCTGCTGATCTGGACGTGAGACTGTCGTCTCGTCCGTAGAAGGTGCAGATGACGCGTGCTGTTGACCGGGACGTGAGAATGAGGTCTCAGATGCATCTAGCGTGGGACCTGAAGAAGATTTAAGGATCCCGCTAGGTTTGATAGGTCTAGCATTGAATCTCAGGGTGTCAGATAGGGCACTGTAATCGACGTGTGCTGGTTTGAGACGATCAATGCTGACGATCTCGACGCGTCCATATCGATCAACCTTGAAGGTGTTTTCGTGACGAGCGATCACGTGAAAAGGGCCTTCGTAAGGTTGTTGCCAAGGTTTGCGTACCGAATCTACTCGTACAAAAACATGTGAACAGGTAGATAACTCTCGAGGGAGAGCGACCTGTCGATGTTGTATTCGAGTTGACACCGGAGACAGCGTTCGCATAAATGCAGACAGTCGACGGACGTAGTCTGATTTACCGAAATTAGGTCTGCTCCGTGGTGTGAAGAATTCTCCGGGCAGACGCAATGTCGTGCCGTATACAAGTTCAGTGGCGGAACATTGGATATCTGCCTTTAAGCTCGTTCTCACCCCTCAAAGAACGAATGGTAAGGTTTCGTGCCAGTTGCCGTTTTGGTGTGCTCGTAGAACACTTTTAAGTTGGCAGTGAAACCGTTCAACTTAACCATTTGGTGCTGGGTGGTAGACGGATATGCTCATGCGTATGCATTCCGTACCAAGCAGCCGGGTCAGCGAGGAGAATCGTTAATAGGGTAACATTTCTCGAATAAAGCGTGGAATTCATCATCACGCGAATAAAAAGTGACAAGGATTCGGTACACATACATGTGAGTCTATTATATTAATACTATTCTTATCGTTATCCATTATGTCGCGTATATTATATATTAAAAAATATGAAAATATACGACAGACGTGGATAGATAAATCATAGACTCACCGAATTGGCTTCTTTGGAAGATTTGATCAGAAGTTGAGGCGTGTTCCAAAATACGGGTCACCAATTGTATTTGAATTGGGATTACCAATTGTAGCGTGGGCTCACCAATTGTAGCGTGGCGTCGAGTTGAGATTAACTGTGAACACCGCTACCAAGAAACACGTGCCAATTAGATCAGAAGGCGTAAGAAGCTCGTTCCAAATGACTCCATAAAATCCCCGAGAAGCCAAATATCAGAAGACAGTTAATGGACCAAGTCGATGTTTATTTGCTGGCGATCTCGTGGCATCGAAAGGATACCGAGATCGTGCCAGGATACAAGCTTGGTTACAGAACGTAACCGAATTCGCGCGAAGTCACAATCAAAGTGTAAGTATAAGAATGGAAGCAAAATATAGCTGTCATTAGCACAGTCAAACAAAAGCACGTTAAAACAAACACTGGTACAGTTGGTTATAATAATAATTGTTTTTAATAAACCAGTCGTGTTCTCGTGATAAACGTGAGTCACTACAAACTAAACGGCCGTTTTGTCCTAGTATGAAAATTTTCAGAAGTGCTCATCCAAGATCCCGCTCGCAGGATTTGAATCCAGGAACTTCAATCTCATGCGCAAAAGCTTAATCTCCAGACCATTGGCTCCATGATGGTTTCTAGTGAGAAGCCGTGATCAATAGAGCTAATCCATGTCAAATAGAGACAGGTATCTACCCCAGACAATGGAGAATGGTTGTGCAATTTGGTAGATTGATTGAAGTTAGACATTAACACCGTTAGATTCCGGTTCAGTAGTTTAACGGTTAGGCGTTCGCATGTGAGATCAAAGGTCTTGAGTCCAAATCCTGTGAGCAGAATTGTGAATGCGCACTTTTGAGGAGTCCCATACTAAGATGAAACGGCCATCCAGTGCTTTCAGTTTTTCACATGTGGTCTAACATTGATCGATTCATGATTTCAAATAAAAACTTAACAATCTTCACAACTCTATACTGATAATAATGTCATATTTATTTAATCTTTTAAGTGATAATAGGATTCTATCGGTCAAGTTACAATGTGATCACTAATTGAAGTGAGTGTAGCGTAGAGTCGAGTCTAGATTGACTATGAATACCACTACAAGGGAACGCGTGCCAAACAAATCAGAAGGCGAAGATTGAACGTAACCAGATTTATTTCGTTGGCAATCTCGTGGTATTGAACGAATACCAAGATCGTGCCAAGAAAAGATACAAGCGGAATCGGCAGAAGAAAATACGTGCGATTGGGGTCACGAACTGTGAAACAATGATGGAAGGTAATGGAAACACAAAATGACTGTAATTAGCATAGTTAAACAAAAGCAGATTAAAACAAGCACTGGTACAGTTGGTTATAATAATAATAATCGTTTTCATTAAACCAATCGTGTTCTCGTGATAAAAGTAAGTCACTACATGAGTTAACAGCGTATACATTGTAAGTGATGTCATGAACCAATAATGATGATATAAAGTGTGAATTACTAATTTTTCTCAACAAAATTGACCATAATTACAATATTTGATTAAACTATTCATTTAAATAGTTACTATTACTATAATTTTGTGAACCTAAAATAAAATGATTGGAAATTCGATACCATAGTTAATCTCTAAGTGGATTTTACAAATTGACAAAAATGGGTACAAACATGTAAAATCTTGAATTTTATTGGATATGACAATGATCAAAGTAGGATTTAAGATATATGATTTGTTCGATAGGAGTAAGATACTATTCAGAATATTAAGTCACTATCAAGTGATCTATTGTAGTGTGGCGTCGAGTCACGGTTGACTATGATCACCACTACAGGAAGACTACGTGCCAGTTAACCGATAAAATTCCCCGTAAGCCAAATATCAGAAGGTAGTTGATGGCTGCAGTCGAGATGTATTTGTTGAAAAAATCTCGTGGTATCGAAAGAATACCGAGATCGTGCCAGTTTACAAGTGTGGTTCCTGAGCGTAACCGAACTCGTGCAAGGACACAGCCAACGGAAGAATTTATGTGTTTTGGTACAGTTAAACAAACAAGTACGGTAAAACAACCCCTGGTGCAATTGGTTATAATAATAATTATTTTCATTACACCAATCGCGTTCTCTTGATAAAAGTAGATGACTACAGTCTTAAGGTCTTGGATTTAATTCTGTGTATTCATGTGAGTACATGGTATTGAAAAGTCTCCGTCTAAGATAAAATGGTTGCTCATTGCTTTCTAATAATTTCCGATTAATTTTACAGCTGTAACCAATCTATACTGTAAATTAATTTGTGGCATATCTTCGGATTGTACTTAGCAATGGGATTCAGGGTATTTGCTTTGTTCTATCCTAATTTTGTCAGCTGACTACGTCAAGAATCAAGTATTCCTAATAAAGATGAATCAAATAAAATCCTAAATTTAAAAAAAAGCAAAATACAAAATTATCTTCTTTCTGTAGCTCTTCTACAGTTACCACCTGTCCCGAAGCCGAAGCAAAAAAGGAGAGTTGGGTAGAGAATCGGCAACTCTATCCCGTAGAAAAAGATCTTGCTAAAAAGACGTCAACGAGATTATACAAATTAAATTTGCATTTCTCGTATATCCTGGCACTACCGAGTAAGTAATGCAGTTGTTAGGAAATGGGTACTAGATAAGAATGGCAGATCAATTGATGAAGTAGTGAAACTTCATCAGTTGAGATTTCTGGGACATGTGTTAAGTATGCCCAACCAATCACCGACTGCCCCGACGAGTGATATTTTATGGTGTAGGAGTAGGTTGGAAGAAAGGTAGGGGCCACCAAACAAAAACATGACACAAATCCATGAATTCATTGACAAATGAACTGAGCCATGTTGGTAGATGTAAACTATCTAGTTGTGATCCGTGAGACAATAGTATCCAATGGTTAGAAACCTTGAATGTGAAATGGCTCAAAATCGTTTGCAATGGTGGATGTGCATCCAATCTTGGTGTTCTCCCAAATTCTAATCTTCTGAATTCTTTATGTCCTTCTTTTATTTAAATAAGAAAGATTAGTTCAGCGAAGAGTTCTCTTTTCGGAGAATTCACTTTCAAAGCTGTACAATCGCAAATAGATATACTTATTTTTACAGGGTGATAATAATACGGATAATAAATTTGTTATACATGGTATACATAGTATTCATCAAAAGATAAACAGGGAAATTATCATCGGGAAAGGATGGCTCAGCATGATAAAATAAAATGTTGAAACAGAGATGAAATATAATCGGAATGATTGTGGAAATAAAAAAAAACCAGTTGAGGGTAGATTATTTAAAGGGAAGATGGAAAAAGTGAAATAGATGGCTGTAAAGGAACAAGAGTATGAAAAAGAGAGAAAAATTCTTTTTTAATACATTAAGACCATGGTAGAAGAAGAGGTTGTACCAGTCTCGTTTACACACACAATTCTGGTTTTTCCCAGATGTATGGCTATTGCTTCGGTAATGCAGAGAAGATGCAGTTTAATTGTCTTAGGAAGACCTCTACTTACCTTGTAGATGACTTTGAACGCAGAGTCTGTCTTGATTGAATGACCTGTGTTCACAAAGTGTTCGATTATAGAATTTCTTATTGAACCATTGTCTCCTCTTTTTAGTCACGTCAAATTGATTTCACTGGATTATACACCTTGAATAACATCCTCAAACCCTAATCTTTCCGATTACTGCTTATACTCTTACCACCTCTACCATTACAGGATTCGAATCGATAACTGCATCTCTGTGCTAATGTGGTATGTCAAATAAAATGATGTACGTACTTACGAGGTTCTACGTTGATAATCACTGACTGACTGATGAGCCCAATCGTCCCATGGCCTATTGTTAAACAAGATCCATAGTGTACATGAATTATTTTATTGATTTTCGGATAATAAAACTGAAGTTTATAAATAATCTTTATTGAATATATATTCATATTTCTTTTCTTTTCGCTCTTTTTCTTGTTCTTTTCTTTTTGTATTTGACCTCTATTCTAATGGATTATGTAATTGAATCTATCTATCTATCTATCTATCTATAGTACCATTAATACTGTAATCAATCACATAAGGAGTGAAAGTTAATGAAAGTATAACTTGTATTAAGACATTATTACTTAGAATTAGGTTAATGAACATGATGAATATAGATGTTACTTACACGTTCTTATTTAAGCTAATGTTAACTGTATAAAAAAGTTCATTATAATGTAAAAATGTATAAAAACGAAGATAATTAGATTCATCAACGAACTATTGAATACATATGTTGGTTTGTCCAACAACAAGATTATACTCAGTTTCGGTGTTGTAGAGATTGTTAAGTTTATGCTTGAAATTATGAGTCAATTGAAGTTAGACCACTATGGAAAACTTGGAAGCACTGAGCACGGCCCTTTCGTCCTAGTATAGGGCTCCTCAGAAGTAAGCATCCACGATCCTGCACCTCGCGAGAGTTGAATAATAATTTTGAGATTTACTTTGGTTAAAGTCAGTTATTTTCAAGTCTGCCACTAAGCATCATACCATGAAACTATTAATTCTCAGTTCTATGATCTATCTACTTAACTTTTGATACTGTGGTATGTGCTACTGATGTCGACAAATATAAGTAGTATGTATTAACAATAGAAAGTGAAATGTCAGGCAGCAGAACGTTAAGTAGACCAAAGAAAAGAGAATGAGAATAGAGTGATTGGTTTAGAAATGAAGGAACAGTCAAGTCTGAAACAAGTGATTGACATTTTACAAATGAAGTATCTATTGTATTATTCTCAGATTTTACTAGGACATTCTGTAATTTTGTATTCAACTACATTTGATTGTCTCCACTTGTGATCGCGATCAATACAATATGAAAACAAAAACATTGTCATTTAGAGTTATCAATTGTTGCCTACTACCCTATGATTTTAGCGGATTCAACTGGTTATTCGTTCGAAAACTTTGTCTCGACGCGGTGAGACTATAATTTATGGATGACCTTTGATCGACGCTAAACTGACCATGAGAGTGTTCACCTAATAACTAGAGCTAAATGATGGTTATAAACCGGTATGAGGAATTAGAATTAGGATTTACAGTTGATGATTAAGATTAGAAATTAGATTTAAGGTTTGCAACACGAACTGAAATTAGCTATAATGTCAAAACTCTATTTAGCCAAATGGATGGCTGGATTTCCAGCCGAAATCCAAGACCTATTCTCTTATACCTGGTTGGTTCGTCCATAAAATTATAGTCTCGCCCTCGAAGCTAGTTGTCAATGAGCATGCAGTTATTACTACTGGTAGTAAGAATATTATATGTAGGGATTTCTATCCATTTTACATGATCTCATTTTTACAGAAACTTAAAAGATAGATGACATTTTCTCTTCGAACAATACTTCCGAAGATTAGACTTATACCGTTGAAGAATAATACAATATATTATTGCTTTAAAAGAGGCTAAATGTAAGCTCAGTCATCACAATTGATTGATCACTGGGTGGCGATCAATGTCATACGTGTCTAGTCCTTATTAGTGCAGATCGAATGCTATCGATCATGTTGCAATGTGGCCGCCAGTTTAGGTGACTCGACACTGCGTGCACTATTGTGAGCTTGGATAACTCAGTGGTAACGTTTCTGACTGTGAAGCTGGGTGACACGAGGTCGAATCCGCCAGGGAGCACCAGTTCCCTCAAGATTACAGGTTCACCTTGCTGACGAGTGCCAAGTAACATGAAACCCGGGTCCAGGATTTCCTGTCGACTACCTCCAACCACCATGTAAGTTCAGTCATTTCGATACATTAAACCTATGAACTGGATGACGATATAGTTACGCAATCAACTTACTCAATAGTATAATCCACCTGAGCTAAAAATCTTCTCCATTGTTCAAACATAGTGTTTAGCAATTCTTACTTTACATTGTACAATTCATTGATGATTAACCTATAATGTAGAATGGTTAATCTAATTATGCAAACCAAAAGATGAAATAACAAAGGAGAACAAATCAAACATTATCTACAAAATAAATTGTACCAACTGCGACAAACACTACATCGGACAAAGCGGACGCCCCCTCCACCTACGCCTACATGAACATCAATTAGCAGTCAAACGCCATGATATCTCTTCACTTATTTCAATACACGTGGATAACTACGGACATTCATTCGATTGGGAAAATGTAGAAATCTTAGACAGAGGAAACTCCAAAAACACCAGAGAATTTCTAGAAGCCTGGCACTCAGGTCAATCAGCAATCAACAAACATATTGAAATCAATCCAATTTATCAACCAATCAGAAAAATCATGCATATATATAAGAACAAAAATCAAAACAATGGGAGACACAACCTAAACAAAGAAGTGAACAATGATAAATTTAAGGTCAACAAGAACCAATCAACATCGAGGTGCACAGAACAAGCTGTGAAACACATATGGAGAAAATCGAACACTTCACTTCAATCTGAAGTTTGTGCTGATGATGTCGTTCAGAAGAACGATGAAAGCTCCACGACCAAACCATCCAGCTCAGAGAACAAAACTCCATCAAAATCTAATTACTTATTTACTTATGCTTGTTACTCCCAGTGGAGCATAAGCCCACCGACCAGCATTTTCAAACGCTGACCAGAAAAACTGATTTAAACCAACAATCTAATTGTAAAACATTTATCGTAGTAACATCAAGTTACTTACTTACTTACGCCTGTTACTCCCAATTGAGCATAGATCATCAACCAGCATTCTCTAACCTACTCTATCCTGGGCATTCCTTCTCATATCTGTCTCCATTTCTCAACATAATATGTTCTTTGGTCTTCGTCTTTTCCTTTGGCCTTAAGAATTCCAAATGAGAGCTTGCGTTGTGATGCAATTGGGTGCTTTCCTCAATGTGTGTCCTATCCACTTCCAAGTCTTCTTCCTGATTTCTTCCTCTGAACATCAAGTATTAGAATGCATTTAAAGGCTTTGATACTCAAAATATACGTTTGTTTCATTAGTATAACAAGCAAATTGTCAGTATTTTCAGGGCTATTTGTTATGTTTTATAAGTTTGGCTAATTATCATGTGATTTATTCGCCAATCGAAATACAACTTATTCAATCTTAGTAATGTACCAAACCAATGATGTTCGAGTGGTATGAACAGCCTAACATCCTTATTGGGTTTTTGTCCTCCTAACCCAGCCAGTTGAGTCCAAAGAACACCAATAACTGCTATCACTATGCAAATCATTTATTTCAAACGTACCTGGTTTATATACCAACCAAACAGATCGCATCATACCATAAAATACGGAATAACATTTGTACAAGATTTAGCCGAAAGTGGCTGTGATTGAAGAAGACCGTAATCATTAAACTGAGTATAGTAAATCGTATTATAATAGTCTTTAGGTCAAAATGAAGCTTATAATAAGAGGAATATAAATATACATAATCCAGCTAGTGAACAGTTATACAATAGGAATATATATATATATATACATAATATTAGTCCATTAACAGATCTCAGAAGTTACTCATCATTTGATGTTCACTAGGATATAACAGTATTTATCTTTAAAATATAACAATCTTAGTCACAGTAAAAACTGTCTGATCGAACATACTGCTAGGTTTGAAGGTATCACGAGTTCACTTGATCTGAGAACAAGAAACAAGATTCGGTGACCAAAGATCAGCAAGTTAGCTATTGATGCGTCTCAGCCCAGCTAACTAGAGGGAGAAGACCAAGCTTTGCAATGGGAAGTATATTCTGCAAAACATCCAGAACGAGCGATCCCAAAAATTACCACTCATTATTCTTATCGGGGTATAACACATACGTTCAGTATAACGTAGTCATTACAAAGTCACTATAGATAAAATATCTTAAGATATCTACTTAGTTTTCTCATTAATCTTTAATTATGAACAAAGTAGAATAATTACCAGAAACAAGTGTAGTCACCTAGAATGATCAACATGTTAATCTTTTCTATCATTATTGTTAAGTAGAACATTAAATAATCACTGTTTAGGTCTAAAATAGAATGGAAATTTGTTTGCTCGTATCTTCTTATTATTGTTTAGGATTGCAATTGATCAGTCTCTTATTGACATATATGTATACTGTGAGGATTGTCTTGATATTGCCTTAAGTCACAAGTATTATAAGCAAAGATGAATAGTGGCTAGTAGTAGAATTCAGGACACTTGTGGATAAAACGATGGTGTTTGAAGCGAACGGTACTGAATTTGAGTACTCGAGTGAATAATAACTCTCTGATGTAAGTACATCCAACTGACAAATCCCAAATAAGACGAAACGTAAATTCTGGATTTCATTGTTAGCCATCATCCATTTTTGTTTATAAAGTATTGATAATTTGTTCATCAAATAGAATTTGAAGTTTTATCCAAATAGATCCCAAAAAATAGAACGAGGTGTCATCTGATAAGGATAAGATTAAAGACAAATAAAGGATTGAAATCATGAGTCATTTGAAGCTAGACCACCATGGAAAACCTGGATATACTAGACGGCCGTTTTGTCCCAGTGTAGGACATCTCATCAGTGCGCATCCACGACTGACTTTTGTTTTAATTGCGTTGGCATACTTCGATTATAAAAGGTGTTATGTGTAAGGGTGTCGTTAAACTTTAAATATCTGTGACAACTTCAGGTTCATAGAATGGGTCAATATAGATATGTCTGTTTATTGATAATTAAAATGACTATCATATTTCTAGAAGCTCTCTAGGATTCCTGAATTCTTCCCTATCCAAAATGTTGACGTTTTATAATCGAATTCATGTCTATGGATTACTTTTCATTTTCAGTCAATATATTGTATAACCAGATCCTTACCGTTATAGCTTAACCATGAAGTTAAGTACTATAGTGATTAACTAATAACTTTTAAAAGATTATATTAATAGGTGAATAACATTGACAGTTTCTATATAGTTAGGGATGATTTTGAATTCTTCACTTAGTTTCACATTCAGAGGTTTTGTTATAAAACATCGATTGTATCTAATACTACAATTGGATGAAATATTAAAAGAATAAATGAAAACTAAGTCGAGTTTCATAATTCAATCAATAGAAATGATAAATTAATAACCTTAAGGAGGTTAGTCCTCATTTTATTTCATAGTTGAATTCATGAATCATTTAAAGTTAGACCACCATGAAAAACCTAGTAACACTGAACGACCGTTTCGTCCTAGTATAGGGCTCCTCATCAGTGCGTATCCATAATCCCGCTCGACTGGATTCGAACCCAGAACCTATTGATCACGCGCGCAAGCTCTTAACCTCTAGACTACTGAGTTAGAATCTAACGGTGTTAACGTCTAATTTATATATTTTATATGATCAGAAAGCTAAGAGAACAGCAAATATATTATAAATTGGTGATAATTTAGATATTTTTGATGAGAAAAACCCAAATATAGACTGTTACTCATTTCATATATTTTAATTATGGTTAAAATGTTTTACTAATATCAGTTAGAATCACTGTAATCATTATACTGTACTATACTGTCTATATGATCACAGAAGCATGTAGTTGATACTATGATATAAAACTATATACATATATACGGCATTTTTAAGGGAAGAAATACTTTCAGACATGAATAGTTTGTACAAGTGGTTGAAATATGTATTAGTGTGTCAAGGCATTACCATGTGCTCACTAGTGATTAGCTTCATAAAGGAATTCTTGGAATTCTAGTGAGAATCCGTAATCAATGGAGTTTATCCATGTCAGAGAGAGATAGGTATCTACTACAGACGCACAATTTCATGGATTGATTGAAGTTAGACATTAATATCGTTAAATTCTGACTCAACAATTTAGAGGTTAAGTGTTTGCATACGAGACCAAAGGTCCTGGGGTCGAATCCCGCATGTAGGATCGTGAATGCGCACTTCTGAGGAGTCCCATACCAAAACGAAACGACCATCCAGTACTTTCCGGTTTCCTGTGATGGTCTAACATCGATCGATTCATGATCTCAATCAAAAAAAGAAAATAAATTAAAGTAAATGAAGCTAAGTTTGATTTCATAAAGCTATTATTGTTAAACACTACGTGATTGCTTATTTTCTTTTCATTACCGAAAAGTGTCACTAATCAAATCAGGTACAATTTATTATAACTTGTGATCGCTGATTATAGGGGAGTGATTTATCGATCGGACAAAAGATGCGTAAAACCCGTACGAGCAGCCTAGAGTTGTGATTGGTCTTGCTTTCCGCCTAGTCTAGCCAGTTAAGTCCAGAACACCAGTCTCAGACTCTGCAATATGAATCATTATATTTCAAACATACTGAAATTATATACCAACCAGACAAACCACATCGTATCATAAAATAGGAAACAACATTTATACAAGATTTAGCCAAATTTGGCTGTGAATGTGGGAGATAGTAATTAATAGACAGGGCATAACTCAAGAATGGTAAATCGTATAATAATAGTTCATAGGTCAAAATGAAGCTTATAATAAGAGGGACACGGTAAAAATATACTCATAGTATTGATCCATAAATGGATCCCCATAGTTACCATTCATTATGTTTCTCGGGTCCTAACACAATTATTTACAGATTTATAGTTATTACTTAAAGGAAGTACTCAAAAGACAAAATCAATTTTTGTTTTATATACTATTTGAGTAAGTGTCATTTGTCAAAAAATGTCTACAATTTTACCTACTTACATCAGAATGTATCATTGAATAGGTTACAAATAGAACGATTTTGATCAGTATATGTATATCTATGTGTGTGTGTGTGTGTGGGTTTTACTTCATTTGCAAACTGTTTACAATCCTACTTTCTTTACTGTATGATATATAGTTAAAGATATTTGTTATATTTTAGAATAGCATATGTGTTACATCCTTGTATTTGTCTATCTACCGATAAGTGCTTGATATTCATAAAGAGAAACAAAGTTGTTTTGATCTTGTTTATGATCTTGACATAATAGTCATGAAGTATAATGTTTGAGACTTGTAATAAGTGATTTCGATTGAACAACTTTAAAGTTATAGAGAGAAAGAAACAATTCTACCACTGATCAACAATAATAATTGGTTGCTAAGCCCCCAAATGACATGGTATGACCGAGAGTGGGGTGGGCCCGCCCTCCCTCTCGAAATGCTCTCAGACGGCCTGGCGTATACAGCCCCTGCCAGGGAAGTCCCAGTCACTGCCTTCTCGTGGCGGGGGTGTTGTTTACGAAAATGAGAGGACGAAAATCGAATGTCCGGTGCTTTAACCGGATTTCAAACCAATGGTACACATGGGCTGGCTCCAGTATCCTGAGGGAACAAATGGCGTATGAACCAATCATCGGTCACCGGCTACCATGGGAATGCATCTCCTTACGATGCTCCACTACCTTGTGGATCAGACTTTTAGGTGAAAGGCTCCGGGTGTGGCCCCCTAAGAAAACCACCTGCTTCGGTCTGGGCACCCGGGTAGTATCCCAGCCCTCACACAAGTCGAATGATTTATGTGGAGCATATATATTTGGTGCCTCCTTGTACCAATGTTTATGTGTTTAAATAATAACTAAGTGAAGAGAGTATCCGATTTAGTCGGATATGTTCTAACTCATAAGAAGATCCATGAATGAATATATATGACTGACAAGACTATAAATGTACTAAGAATAGGAAAATGTAACTATTATCCAAAATAGAACGTTAATGTAGGGAAAAAAATAATCAAATTCAAGGGTCACGTTTAAATTACATTCATTTTGTTATAAAAAAGAATTGAACAGTAATTTGTACATTTAACAGGAAGCTTTGGATTCCTAAAACAGAATAAACCAGACTCAAGACATGCCTCAGAAAGAATAGTAAATGAAATGTTGCAATTATTCTTATATATTACTTACTTACTTACTTACACCTGTTATCCCCAATAGAGCATAGGCCGCCAATCAGCATTCTCCAACCTACTCTGTCATGGGCATTCCTTTCTAGTTCTATACAATTTTCGTTCATTCTTCCCATATCTGTCTCCATTTCTCGGTGTAATGTGTTCTTTAGTCTTCCTCTTCTCCTTTGGCCTTCAGGATTCCAAATGAGGGTTTGCCTTGTGTCGTAGTTGGATGCATTCCTCAATGTGTGTCTTATCCACTTACAGCGCTTCATCCCTTCTGCGATCTGGTTTGTTCTCTCCCATAGTAGATTGTTGTTGTTGATAATGTCCGGCCAACGGATCTGAAGTATTTAGCATAGAAAACTGTTATTATAAACACTTGTATGTTCTAGATGATGACTTTCGTAATTCTTCTAAGTTTCTTCAGTTGTTTGACTTATTCAAATCAAAACTTTGATGATTTAATTTCTAAGAAATAGAATGGTAAAATCTAATTGGGAGTTATAAGCAACTTCTTTTATAAGATAAAATTAGGGAAAATGATTACAGTATGATATTGAAGCAAAGAAAATCAATGAAACTCTTCTTCGAATTAGTTACACCCTTAAAACAATTAACACTAATATCTTTTATTGATCATTATCTCATAGATAAATAGAATAAAATGAAGAATGAAAATGGTTTATAATCAAAGATTGATGATGGTTAACAATGGAATGTAGGAAGCGTGTTTCGTCCTATTTGAGACTTATCAGCTAAATGTACCTAAATCCAAGAGTTAATGTTCACTCTGGGATTCGAACTCAGTACTGTTCATTTCAAATGTCATCACGTTATCTACTTAGCTATTGAGTCTAGATGACTACTTTCTTGTGTGATGGGATGAAGTTTAGCTGTTACTTCTCATTGATGTTTAGAACTGCAATTGATTAGTCTCTTATTGGCCTATGTACATCCTCAATATTGTCTTAAATTACATGCATTATAAGCAAAGATCGGTAGTGGTTAACAATGGAATCCAGGACAAATTAGCTGAACACACCTGAATCCCAGAGTTGATGTTCACTCCAGGACCCGAACGTAGTTTACTTGGATCAATGCAAACATTTTATATATTTATCAATATCTTATTTGTTGAATTATAGTTTAGGAATGAATAATTTCGTAATCTATATTAAACATTACATAATTAATCATAATCACAATTCACTTGACATAAATGTTGAGGTACTACTACTACTACTACTACCAACACTACTACTACTACCAACACTACTACTACTACTACTACTACTACTACTACTACTACTACTACTACTACTACTACTACTACTACTACTACTACTACTACTACTACTACTACTACTACGACTACTACTACTACTACTACTACTACTACTACTACTACTACTACCAACACTACTACTACTACTACTACTACTACTACTACTACTACTACTACTACTCAGTAATTCTGTTTCAAATTGTCCCTAATATAGTCGATAAGTTATCATCAAGTTTCATTCTATCTGACATTTGTTAACATGATTCATTTTAATGTAATTTCATAGGGAATTATATTCTCCATTAAAACTCAGACCAATATCACAGTTAGATATATTATCATCGAGTAATTTTCTACAGAATGGAAATGTATACACATTAATCAATCAATTATGTTATGTAATTTAGTCAATGTTTCACATTGAATCCTTTTTTAAATGTCTCCTTCGATGAGACTATAAGTTATGGACAAGTCAATCAGATATAAGATAATAGGTTATGGATGCTGGCGCGAAATACATTCATCCATTTGGCTAAATAAAGTTTTGGCATTATAGCTGATTTCAATTTATGATTCAAACCCTGAATCTAATTTCTAACTTTAATCATCAATTGTTTATAACCCTCATTTGGTCGTAGTTGTTGGGTGGACACTCTCAAGGTTAATCTAGAGTCGCTTGAAGGTCATTCCTAACACTTTTGTTATTTGGTTGAATTATTTGTTAGTATATGAACGCGATGATATACACACTCAGTTTATGTCATACGCTTTAAAACGTTTTTGCAGTGAAAATGGCATATCGCATCTACAATCTCCTCTGTACCATCCTCAATCGAATGACCAAGCAGAAAGATCCGTGGATACGATAAAAAGAGCTCTCGTCAAAAGGGGAGGAGAGGGTATCCCAAAACAAGTGATCAGTAAGTTCCTAATGTCTTACAGAGTTACCTCTAATCCGGCAGTACCAGAAGGGAAGTCACCAACCGAGTGTATGTTAGGAAGAAAAATCCGGACAGTTTTTAACAGTATGTTGCCCCCCAGAAAACTCCACCTGTAGCTCTTCTAGAGTTACTGCCGGTCCCAAGCCCGGGTAAAGGAGGAGGGTTGGGCATGGGGTTAGCGTCCCCATCCCGTAGAAAACTAACTCGCTAAAAATGCTAACCAGAAAAAATAATTCAAACCATTTAAACTCTGCCCTGAAAGTAAGAAGGTCTTCATTTAGAAGAGTTATGACGCCTCATGTTGAAAGCCGAGTTTCTTTGGAATTCACGAGGCCGATGCCCCTTCTAACAACCAGAACAACAATTTTTATAGGTAGATGGAACGTCCGGACAATATAAGAAAGAAGACATTACGTCGGGAAATAGAAGCAGGTATTAAAAATATGAATAAGAACTGGAAAATGCTGGAAAGGCTTGCACAGGACAGAGTTGGATGGAGAGTGTTGGTGGGCGGCCTATGCTCCTCCACGAGGAGTATCAGGCGTAAGTAAGTAAGTAAGAAAATTATCGTATTGTTATAAAAGATAATCGATAATTTTCACAAGTATTGAACCTAATTACATAATGGACCAAGTGGATTAACAATTTAGAGAATATTAAAAACCTACTGATTAGTTGGAGTTCAAAAATCAATCAGAAGATTTAAACAACCAATACAAAGATGGAATTGTATTTCATAAAATTTCACAAGCTAGTGGCTATATGAACTCAGTAGTTAAATGAATAACGTGATGGAGTTTGAAGCGAACAGTACTGGGTTGAAGTTCTGGAGTGAACATTAACTGTGTTGTACAGGTACACCTAAATGAAGAGTCCGAAATAGAATGAAACGTGCTTCATAAATTCCATCGCTAGTCACTAGTCATCTCTATTATTGATAAAGTGTTCGAATTTATCAATTATAGAAAGAAATTTAGGTGACAGTCTAATGACTAATGAAATTTACAATTGACTGAACACTAAGTAGTGACCAATTTCATGTGCGTCAAATCCTTTCTGATGTTCACTGAATTATATCAATCAAGTTACAGTATGATGATGATTCAGTACGAGAGATTTGACAAGTGTTTACAAGATATTCAGGAACTGAACGATTGAATGGCTTCAGTAATATTTTTGATAACCAAGCGGTGTTATGCTTGGAGATGCATTTAGAGAGAGAGAGAGAGTTCACTTTGTATGGTCGATATAATCTGCTCTATGAGGGCAAGTGATGTGTCCCAAAGTAGAAACTTATTTTTGATACAACTGAAAATCAAAGGACAACTAGGGAAGATAATTCAAAGTTTGACAGAATACAATGTTTTCTTAAAAGATTTCTGGCACCTATTACTCAAGATCTTAGCCGTTGTACCTCATATAAATTTATTATCTATGGAAAGGATTTTCTTTCATGCTACAGACCTTTTTATCAAATTGGGATTTGTCATAAGGTTTATATCGATAGATCTAGGTGGATAGATACTACTGATTAACATCAGTATTATTTAATCAAGTTTGATTTCAATTATTATATCGGTATAAACGCATCTAACCCTAGAGGATAGAGAGTAAGTCAAACTTCTCTTACTGTTCAGTGGAACCCAACTTTGTGTACTGACTGTCCCAGTTTGGAAGTATCTGTAGAACTCTTAAAGGATTTCGTCCAGTTCGACATTTTACTCGTAAATTATAAATGTCTGTTATATTGACTAAAATTTTCAATCATAAGTTGAAGTACAGTGTTTTCCAAATTGGGTTGCATATTTATTCAAATATGACGAACTATGAAACAAATTCCTGGAATTTTAGTGATGACAACTTGTGAAGTTCAATCACGTCAAAAGTGATGATACCATGAATAGTATTTTCTTTTCTCATTGTTTCACTGCGTTAAACGATCATTATAACTAAGGTATTCAAAGGTATAGTTCTCTTCTTGAAGACTGAAGTCTCTATATTCGATTCTACATAGAATCTTGGCTTTACATTCATGAGAAGACTTAAATTAGAACGAAATAGCTGTTAATGTTCTAATATCTATGATGATTACAAAGCTAACTTTAGTGTATAATCAAATTCAATATAATTTTATGTTTATCATCTTTTAAAAAACCCTACTATGTAACCCAAAAAGTTTCTTTACACACAGTTATGGGCTTAGTAATTTTGATTAACCTAAAAAGTAAAGATTAATACTTCCATGAGTTACACTTTTCAGAACAGAAATTGTCTTATGGTAATATAAACCTTCATCATCTCAATCAAAAACTTAGTATTCTCCACAACCCCCGTGCTGATAATTACCATGTGCTCACTAGTGACTAGCTTCGTGAAAGGATTCTCGGAGTTCTGACGGAGTTATTCCGTGTTGGGTAGAGACATTTATCTACCTCAGACAATGGAAGATGGTCACGAAATTTCATAGATTGGTTGAGGTTATGTTATGTCCCGATAAGCAAAATGAATGTTAACTTTGAGGATCCATTTATGGATCAGTACTATGCGTATATTTGTATCGTATAATTGTTAAGTAGCTAAGCTATGCATATTCATGTCCCTTTTATTATCAGCTTAATTTTGACCTGTGAACTATTATTATACGATTTACCATAGTCGAATTATACCCTGTCTATTAATTACTACCCCCCTCATCCACAGTCACAATTGACTAATTCTTGTACAAATGTTGTTTCCTATTTTATGGTACGATATGGTCTGTTTGGTTTGTATATAAACCGAGTATGTTTGAAATAAATGATTCATATTTCAGAAGCTGAGATTAGTGTTCTGGACTTAACTGGTCAGGCTAAGCAGGAATCAGGACCAATAAAGACTCTTAGTTGCTCGTACATGTCTTATGCATCATTGGTCCAGTCGATAATTCACCGCTCTCCAATTGGCGGTATCGTTACGTTATACGTTAACAGGGCACACAAGCCACAAGTTATAACAGGTTAGACATTACCACCATTGGATGTTAGCTGACTCAATATTCTAGAGGTTAAGCATTCACTTGAAAGACTGAAGGCCATGGTTTCGAATCCCTTTGGCGCAGAATTGTAGATGTAGACTGTTGAAGAATCTTGCAACAGAACGTAAAGCCCTTCAGTGTTTCCAGATTTCCTATTGGTGGTCTAATATCAATCGGTTCATGATCTTAATCATAAACTTAATAATCTCCACAACCCCTTATACTAATCTTTACAGAAAAACTGGAATTCATTCCTCTGTCTATGAATCATATCAATAGAATTCATTAATTAAATTTCTATATTAATTAACTTCTACACTTTCAATTATTCTTTGCCCATTAATTAAATCATACTTATTTCTGATTGGTTGAATTTTACTCATTAATGATTGGTCAATATAAATGAGTCTGTAATATGCATCAACTTCAATGAAATAATTTTGATGAATTGAATAATCAGTTTAATAGAATGAATCATTTCTATCTTATTGGAAATATTGAATTGTATAAGTTCCATTGTGTTCTTTGAGTTGTGTTGTTTCGAATCAAATCTCATAATGATAATGTATTCAATGGATAAATGTAAGTAATAGTTGTTTTCTTAACATTTAATATAAATGTTTGTTTGATTATCATTTCAGTGGTTAAGATTATGATTCAGTTGAAGCTAGACCATCATGGAAAGCCTGAAAGTATTGGAAGGTCGTTTCGTTTTATTGTGGGACCCCTTAGCAGTGCGCATCCACGACCTCGCTTCCTGTGAGATTCGAATCCAGGACGTACTGGTTTCGCCCGCGAGCACTTAACCACTAGACCACTGAGCCGGCCAGCATCCAACGGTGTTAATGTCTAATTTCAACTAATCCATGAAATTCAGCGACACATCCATCATTGTCATCAGTGAGTTACTATCTTACAACAGACCTGGTTGAACTCCACTTGTCACTACTTCTCACTAGAACTCTAGGATATCCCTCTTGAAGACAGTCACTAGTGAGCATATGTTGATTAATATCAGATCTCGCTTTGGGCGAGGTCGTGGATGCGCACTGCTGAGGAGTCCCACAATAGGACGAAACGGCCGTCCAGTGTATCCAGGTTTTCCATGGTGGTCTAGCTTAAACTGATTCATGATCTTAACCATTGAAATTACTATAATCTCCACAAAACCCATCTGATTATAATTTGTTTACAATTGAATAGTTACTGGGTAATGATCAATGTTATGTATGTTAGGTCTTTCTTAGTGTAGATCGAATCCTATAAAATTGCCTAATAATTAGTAAACTTTATTATTTTGAATACTTCAAAAGTGATACAGGAAATGATTACAAAATCTATAGGAGTTGTTTTTTAAAGAAGGTCTAATAATTTTAAACAACTGAATCAAATGATCACAGTCAACATTACTTAACTTTAGTTAGTTCATTGCAAAATGTAACAATCAACTAGTTTCATTGATGGTATTTGTTTTATACTTTTGTCTGGTACTCTATCGTTTACAACAATTCTCCAATTTATCTCATTATGTATATAAAACCATCTTTTAAATGAACTTACTTACTTACGTCTGTTACTTCCAATTGAGCATAGACCATCGACCAGTATTCTAAAACCCACTCCATCCTGGCAATTTCTTTCTAGTTCGATACATTGGCTGTTCATTCTTTTCATATCTGTCTCCATTTCTCGACCTAATGTGTTCTTTAGTCTTCCAGTTCTCCTTCGACATTGAGGATTACAAATGATGGTTTGCCTTGTGACGTAGTTGAGTGCACTCCTCAATATGTGTCCTATCCACTTCCTACGTTTCTTCCTCATTTCTTCCTTCACTGGGATCTAGTTTTTTCTCTCCTACAGTAGGTTGTTGCTGATAGTGTCTGGCCAATGTATTTGATGTATTTAGCGTAGACAACTGTTGATAAACACATGTATCTTGTGGATGATGGCTCTAAAACCCTGGGTCTAAGGTTTCTTATCGACTATCTCTCTAACCACCATCTTATCTCAATATAGTACACACAATTTCGAGTCACCTAGACTAGTGGTCACATTACAACTTGATCGATAGGATAAGATTTGTACTAAGAAAGACATGACATACTTGACATTGATCATCATCTAGTAGTCAGTCAATTTTAATGTAAGCAAATTAACATCTCTTGTAATATACTTGACGATTAGATGAATAGAGGACTTTCTGTAGAATGTTTTCAATGATCTAACATTCAAACAGAAGCTTTAGTTTTTTATTCTTCTACAACTTTGAACTACATATCCATGAAAGTTTAAAATATATCTCAACAGACTATTTATTTTGTATTTGTTATCACTTGTGCTCTGTGTCCTATTAATATACCGCCAATTAGAGCACAATGACGCATGAAACCCATACGACCAGTTTATAGTGTTTATCGGTCCTAGTTCATGCCTAGCTCTACCTGTTACAGTCCAGAACACCAATTTCAGTCTCCGCAATATGAATCATTTATTTCACACATTCTGTTGATATATACCAACCAAACAGACCACATCATACCATAAAATAGGAAACAACATTTATACAAGAATTGGCCAGATGTGACTTTGAATGTGGGAGATAGTAATTAATAGACTGGGTATAACTCAACAATGGTAAATCGTATAGTAATAGTTCATAGGTCAAAATAAAGCTTATGTTGAGAGGAACATGAATATGAATAGTTTAGTTGCTCAACAATTCCACAATAAAAAATATATGTGTATAGTATTAGTACAGAAATAGATTCCACTAGTTACTATTCATTATTCGTATCGAGATATAACAGTAATCTAACTTAATCAGGAACATGAGATGAGATGAATAAAATATGAGGAAAGAATATGTACAGATTATGTTAAATAGTCACGGTTACTTAGACCGAAATAATATTTGGCTTATGTAAATAACACCTATAATTCAGATTTTATTTAAATCGAAATGCGCACTGCTGAGGAGTCCCATAATAGGACGAAACAGCCGTTCAATGCTTCCAGGTTTTCCATGGTGGTCTAACTTCAACTGACTCATGATTCCAACCATTGAAAAGTCATAACAGTATGGTTAGAAGTTATAATCCAATGGATGAAATCTTAGTCTCCGAACTACTTCAATCTTAATATTGTATACAATTTACTTAAAAAGTATAAAGAATAACGGGAAATTATTGATAATATTAAGCATAAACTACTTAGATCAAGCGTTATTAATGGGGTATATTGTTTACGTTACGATTACGTCTCTAGAGTCCTAACTGCAAAATAATCTACATTTGATAATTATCAGTACTTGAGAATAATGAATAGGCAGTAATATATAGATAGTTATACATGGTAATTCACTACAAGTCATTGTTATGTTATTGACTTTAGAAATTCATTTGAATGAAGAATATTATTTATGTATTAAATTGATCATTCTCAACAATAATCAATCGTATTCAAGATGGTGGATACACACTGCGAAGGAGTCTCAGTTGTCCTAGTACTTCTACGTATTCAATAGTGATCTAGTTTACATCTGTAGTGAACTGGAATACAAATTGAGATAATCGAATGTATTCAAATACATGATTATAAAAACTCTTAGTCAAATCTGAGAAGTATACAGTTAATAATTCATTTGCAAAATGTCAATCAATGGTTTCAGATTTGACGGTACTTTTGTTTTCACACCAATCATGCTCTGTTGTCGTTCTCTTTACTTCAATTTTGTTAACCTTCTGCCACGAGGCATTTCAATTTCTATTGATGATACACACTACTTATATCTGTTGATGTGAGTAGCATACACTAAACAATGACTCATGAATCCAACTATTAAAATCACTACAATCTTCACAAACCCCCCATTCTAATAATAATCAAAGAGGCAAATGTAAAAATTAATGTTAATTTTACAGAAATAAGCTAAAAAGTAACCGGAGTCCAATACTAGGATAAAACGGCCATCCAGTGCTTCCAGGTTTTCCATGATAGTCTAGCTTCAATAGACTCATGAATTCAACTATTAAAATTACTATAATATCCAGAAAATTTCTCTCCGATTATAATCATCATATGCTCACTAGTGACTGGCTTCAAGAGGTATTTCATGAAGTTCTAGTGAGAAGCCGTAACCAGTGGACTTCAACTGTGTCTGTTGTGAGATATTAACTCATTGTTAACAATAGTGGATGGTACCGCACTTAAGTGGATTAGTTGAAGTTCGACACTAACAACTTTGGATGCTAGCCGGCTGATTAGTCTGTCGGTTAATCGTTCGCGCACAAGACTGATAGGTTCTGGGTTCGAATCTTTTGAAGCGTGATCATGTATGCGTATTGTTGAGGAGACCCATACTAGGATGAAACGGCCGTCTAGTAATTCCAGGTTTTCCATGATAATCTAACTTCAATTGACTGATGAATTCAACTATGAAAACTAATATCAAAAGGGGTTTTGTGGAGATTACAGTAATTTCAATAGTTGAAGTTATGAGTAAATTGAACCTAGACCACCATGGATATTGTGAGACTCCTCAGCAGTACACATTCACGACCTCGACCAGCGGGATTCGAAACCAGAATTTATCAGTCTCGCACATGAGTGCTTAACCACTAGACCACTGTGCTGGCATATATTAAAAATAACGAAAAATCGATATACATTTTTCAAAGGTCAGGGTTATAATATATAATAATGTAAATAGGATACTTGTAGGTAACAAATAAACAGTATTGTACTGTTTAAACATCAACAAAACTGTAACAATAAACATGATGTATCCGTTTTAATAGCACTTTTTGTGTGTGTATTTTATTGATTGGTGAAAAAATTAACATACACATAGTTTATTCAAAGTATACTCATTTCAACCTGTACAGTAACAACAATGATTGTCATAACAACTCAATTGCTGTCTCAAATTTGAACTTAACACAGAGAATAAGCTTGAATGTTTTCGGTGAGTTTCTGTTTGGAGCCCCTTTGGGGCTCAATGCCGGTCCCAAGCCCGAATAAAAGAGGAGGGTTGGGTATGGGGTTTGGTACCCCATCGCACTGTAAACTAACTCGCTAAAAAAACACTAACACAGAGAATAGTTTCCGAAAAATATTATAGATATGATGTTCTAATGTAAATATTGACAAAAATACCTAAGAATGTAAAAATCGATCATTTACTCTTAATGATTCCCTGGCCTTAAATTAACCAACACAAATGGAAGTTTTGTTTTAACTAGAGCTTATATTCTGATATGACGCGTATAACTTGAGCACAGGTTTCATGATTTTCAGAAGAGAATGAAATATAATGCTTAATACAAATACAGTGTACAATCTTTGAACTGAAATAAATTTGAAGTTTCACATTATAAACTGACTTTAGTTAGACTGTCGTTAAAAACTAAAAATCACCGAACATCTGTCTTATTCATATATATGATTCCTCAGTGATCCCCCATATACGACCCAATCATGAGTTGGATTTAGAATTTTCAGTTCTCATACCGAGCATATTTTTTTTACCAATGAATTGGTATTCAATAGTTTACATTTCTAACTTCAGTGAGTTCGGGCAGTTACTTAGCGATTATCCCTCGTCATTGGTGATATTTGTCTCACTCTCTAAATGATTGAGCTCAACAAGTCTCAGCCACTCATCAGAACTCTGAGAATTACCTTACAAAATTATTTACCAGTAAGGTGTTATGGAGATTGTTAAGTTTGAGGTTTCACATCATGGATTGATTTTCATCATCTAGATTATCCACAAGTTCTTTTTTGTTTAAAACTAGCCAGTATTATATAAATACTTGTCAATAAGGCTTTATAATGTAGATTATCCAGAGAATTGAAATCTTGACACAGTTCATGATTCAGATGTTTGTTTATTTTTTCTTAACGAAGCAAGTATGAGATCCAGGAAGTAAGTAAATGAAATACCTACTGGTTCATGTTCCATATTATGATGACAGTAAGCTTTTTAACACAGAGTGAATTGTTACTAATAGATCAACAATTTGATAGCATTTGATAGCGTGGACAGGACAACACTATGGAGGCTTCTTTGACACCATGACATTCCTAAGAAGATAGTCAATATCATATGAAATTTCTATGATGGATTAAACTGCAAAATCGTGCATGGAGGACAATCGACAGACTCGTTTGAAGTAAAGAACGGTATCAGGCAAGCTTACTTACTCTCACCCTTTCTTTTTCTCCTGATGATCGATTGGATTATGAAGACTTCAACATCCGGGGGGAGGGGAGCATGGCATACAGTGGACAACTAGGATGCAGCTGGACGACCTAGGATTCGCAGATGGTCTGACTCTTCTATCGCACACGCAACAACACATGCAGGAGAAGACGACCAGTGTGGCAGCAGTCTCAGCAACAGTAGATCTCAACGTACACAAAGGGAAAAGCAAAATTCTCCTATACAACACAACATGCACCAATAGAATAATATTTAACGGAGAAGCTTTGGAAGATGTAAAAATCATTACATATCTTAGCAGTATCATTGATGAACATGATGGATCTGATGCAGATGTGAAGGCGCGGATTGGCAAAGCAAGAACAACATTTATACAATTGAAGAACACCTGGAACTCAAAACGATTATCAGTCAATACCAAGGTCAAAATTTTCAATACAAATGTCAAGATAGTTTTACTATATGTGGTGAAAACCTGGAGAACTACGAAAGCCATCATCCAGAAGATACAAGTATTTACCAACAGTTGTCTACGCTAAATACATCAAATACATTGACCAGACACTATCAACAACAACCTACTGTAGGAGGGAACAAACTAGGTCCCAGTGAAGGAAGAAATGAGGAAGAAGCGTAGGAAGTGGATAGGACACACATTGAGGAATGCACTCTCAACTACGTCACAAGGCGAACCCTCATTCAAACGCCATCACGTTATTCACTTAGCTACTGAATCCTGATAGCCACCTGCTTCTGCAATGGGGTGTAGTTTAAATTCACTTGGTGTTGTTTTACTTGTATCTTCCCATGACTATTTAGGACTGTAATTGATCAGTCTGATGTTGGCATATGTGCATCCTGTGCGGATCGCGTCGATATAGTCTTAAGTCACAAGCTCTTTAAGCAAAGATGAATGAAATATCACATCCAATCTATCATTAACGGACGTGAACAAGGACTTAAAAAAACGTTGATCGAAGATGATATTCAATAAGCTAATCTGATAAACATGGAATTGTACTATAGTCAGTAATTAGAAAGTCGAATTAAAATAGGTCAATATAATCATTATTCACTTGTAACAAATAGATCATAGAAGAATAATATGGGTTAGTTAAATGATTAGTTCATGTTTAAATGTAATCAATTAGGTGAATTATAACACGTTCATCACTTGTATTGCACTATATCTAAGGTTAGTGTTTTAACAAGGCAAATGATATGACTTATCATCTTTGGCCACCCAAATACCGAAACCTTAATTGTTACTTTACGACTAAGGAAAACGTAACTTTCAAGAATTGTGATAATTAATTGCTATTAGAAGAAACAAAAAGTCATTAGGTTATTACCTAAATTACCTAAATGTACAATCACATATTGATGTATATCAGAAGGGGTTTTGTGGATATTATAGTAATTTCAATAGTTGAGATTATGAGTCAATTGAAGCTAGACAACCATGAAAAACCTGGGAGCACTGGACGGCCGTTTCTTCCTACTATGGGGCCCCTCAGCAGCGGGCGTCCACGATCCCGCCTCGTGGGATTCGAAACGAGTACCTATCAGTCTCGTACATAAGCGCTTAACCATTAAACCACTGAGCCGGCCAGCATACAACGGTGTTACTGTCTTACTTCAACAAATCCACGAAATTGAGCGACACATCCATCATTGTCTTCAGTGAGTTACTATCTCACAACAAACCTGGTTGAACTCCACTTGTCACTGCTTCCTACTAGAACGCCAGGATATCCCTCTTGAAGCCAGTCATTGGTGTTGATCCAAAACAAACAAGTTTAGATATTGAATCTATAAGGTTTTATATTAATAAAGAATTTTTATACGCTATAAACGTGTTATATAAATACAACATGACCATACAAACATTTAGATTTACAATCAGATTTAAACCTTTGGTGATGTCAGGTATAATCTTACATATGGTTTAATTCAAAAGGCATCCACTAGATGTACATCGGAAACATATGTAACTAGTTCAGGATCAAGAGGATTTGAATTCTTAAACGATTTCCTGCATATTTCATTTGAAAACTTCCACTGTTACGATTTATTCCCTTAGTGACATAAAATTCAAACATCTATCTTTTCCAAATCCTACATTGCAAATCGAATTGTTCAGTGGATAACTAAGTTACACTGTAAGAAGTTGACTAAACCAAGAAAGTTTAAGATTGTTTCGAATAAGCTTTTATTTTTTAAGAGACTAGCCTCAAATCTTTATATTATATAATTAAACTCTTATTCTTATAATACATGAGCTCTCATATGCCCTGGTATAGCTGATAGTGGATAGAATCAGCTCTCCCTCTCAAAATGCTTTCACATTTCCACGTGCATACAACTGTGGTGTGTGGTACTGATGTCGACAGATATAAGTAGTATGTATCATCAATTGAAAGTAAAATACCTGGTGACAGAAGATTAAGAAGATTGAATAGAAGAGAACGAGAACAGAGTATGATTGATGTGGAAATGAAGGAACGGTCATGTCTGAGACAATTGATTGACATTTTACAAATGAAGTATTTACTGTTTAGTTCTCAGATTTTGCTAAGACATTCTGTAATTTTATGTTCACATACATCCGATTGTCCCCATCGGTGTTCTCATTCACTACACAACCACTATCAGGGAAATACTACTTATTACCTTCTCATGGTGAGGGTGTTGTTTACGAAATTCAAAGGACTAAAAGTGAATGTACGACTCTTTAACTGGGTTGATGGATATTAAGGATCCACCTAGATGAGTTGCAAAATCCTGATTTCAAACCAGTGGTGTGTATGTACTCCAAGATCATAAGGAAAAAAAAGGTGTATTAACCTATTGTTGGTTATCGGTTACCATGAGACTGCATCTCCTGACGTTTCTCTACACTGCCTTTTCAATTAGACCTTTAGATCAAAAGCTCTAGAGGTGGTCCCCTAAGAAAACCATTTGCTCCAGTTTGGGCACCTCACACTCATCTTTCATTTTGTGAAATGATAGTGTTAATGATTAGTATTATAATTGTCTTTAAATAAGTGTGTATTATAAACTACAACACTTACACTCATTTCTAAATTGTATAGACGAACATTTACATGTGAAAAAAACAAACTTTTAGTCAAAATTATTCACCTGACTTATACAACTTAACACTGATTTCACCTTAATATATAAATTAGATTCATGTTAGTAGTATAATGTATCTAATTCATTTTAGTTGCTAAGTTAATATGTATCTAAGTTTCATTACTGAGATTAGATGGTGGTTGGAGGTAGTCGACAGGAAATCCTGGACCCGGGTTTCGTGTTACTTGGCACTCGTCAGCAAGGTGTACCTGTAATCTTGACGGAACTGATGCTCGCTGGCGGATTCGATCTCGTGTCACCCAGCTTCACAGTCAGAGACGTTACCACTGAGCTATCCGAGCTGCGACCGACCTCCTGTAGGACTGAGATGTAATCACAACTGATTGATCACTGGGTGGTGATCAATGTCATGTGAGCCACCTAGACTGTTGGCCACATTGCAACATGATCGATAGCATTCGATCTGCACTAATAAGGACTAGACACGCATGACATTGATCGCCACCCAGTGATCAATCAGTTGTAAAGTTTCATTACTAAATAATCAATATATAAATAATGAGTAGATGTAAAAGTTGGTAATATTCATTTATACAAATATAATGTTCGATTCTATGATATGCTCTACTAGAAACATATATTTTGGAAATCATGGAACAAACGTTAACTTGGAATGTAGGTCCTATCTATTTCCAACGTCGTTTCTTAATCTCCTCTTCAGTTTGAAGCTGCTTTGTTATTTGCCGCAACAGACTGCTGCTGATAGTATCCGATCAATAGATGTTCAGTATCTTCTGTAGACAATTGTTTAGAAATATTTGTTTTTGTTTGGTGATTGTAATAGTTCTCCATGTTTCAGTTTAGTAGTGTAAGATTGTCTTGGAATTCGTATTAAAAAGATTCCAACTTTGATATTGGTTAACAGTTGTTTTGAGTTCCATATGTTCTTCAACGATAAGAATGTGACTCTTGCTTTGCTTATAATCCTTGCCTTTACATCTGCAACCGATCTTCCTCATTTATCGATGATGTTGTCCACGTAAATGAAAGATTCCACCTCTTCCAGAGATTTTCATCTATAGTATAGAAGTAAATAATTAACTTTATAAACACCGATCGAAGTTTGATAAACACCTTTCATTTCCCTATAATTTACACAAATTAATCATGGGTTTATTACTTTTTATTTAATAGCTTTTCTATGATTTGGTTTTGTTAGGTAGCCAGTGTATATTAGTTCTTAATTCTCAATCAATATAAACGAAATGAGTAATAGTACAGATGAGTACAAGATAAGTTATAATTCATAGCTCTATTTAGATATTTATCTAGACATGCCCCCAAATGCCCTGGTATGGCCGAGAGTGAGGTGGGCCCACCCTCCCTCTCGAAATACTCTCACATGGCCACGCGTATATAGCTTCTTCCAGGGAAGTCCTACTCACTGCCTTCTTGTGGCGAAGGTGTTGTTTACGAAAATGAGAGGACGAAAATCGAATGTCCGGCGCTTTAACCGGATCCCAAACCAATGGTGCACATGGACTCCAGTATCCTGGGGGAGCAAATGGCGTATGAACCAGTTGTTGGTCACCGGCTACCATGAGACTGCATCTCCTTACGATGCTCCACTGCCTTGTGGATCAAACTTATAGGTCAAAGGCTCGGGGCGTGGCCCCCTGAGAAAACCACCTGCTTCGGTCTGGGCACCCGGGTAGTATCACAGCCCTCACACAAATCGGATGATTTATGTAGCGCATATCTACTTGGTGCCTCCTTGTATCAATGTTTGTGTGTTTAAATAAATAAATAAATAAAGGACATGGGCAGAAGTTACGATTTCAAATAATACACTTTATAAAAATGAAAAGAAGGTATTACTTATTTTCTGAACACTTTTGATGTTAAATAGTCATTGTGTTGTGTGTACTACTGATATCAACAGATATAAGTAGTATATATACCATCAATTGAAAGTAAAATGATTGATGGCAGAAGATTAAGAAGATTGAATAGAAGAGAACGAGAACAGAGTATGATTGATGTGGAAATGAAGGAACGGTCATGTCTGAGGCAAGTGATTGACATTTTGCATATGAAGTATTTATTGTATGGTTCTTAGATTTTATTAACAGATAGTGTAATTTCCTATTGGAATGCATTCGGTTGAACCTGCTTGTACTAGTACTCTGAATCAATTGAGATGATTTTACAAGTTATGATTTTAATGGTTAGTATTTCTTTATTGGTGATTTCCAGGACTTCATTTGATAATGAATGCTTTGATTCTGTTTGCACTAAAACTTTAAATAGTATGTAACACTAGTTATCATACCTATGTATCTCAATGGAGTAAACTCTAACATTCAAGACTATGAGTAGTGTGTTGGTGTTTGAGTGGATACATCACTCCTGAGATGTAGATGGACTTTATGTACAAACACTAATTAAGATCAAACTCATGTCTTTGAATTTCATAACACCCCTCTATCAAAATGATCACACAATACATCAGTTAACAACAAGTAACTGTTGATTATTGGTTACATGTACATACCACTCTAAAATTATAAAAATTCACCAAGTATTTATGCTGTAACACTAGAGAAAACATATTTATGAATTTAGATAAGTGATAATCTAATCTTATTGTTATATTAACTTGGGATGATCTAATATAGGGGAGGTTCTATTGAAGTTATGGTACGTACAAGTTAGATATAAACTAGTTATTTTAATCGTTGAGATCATGAGTCATTTGAAGCCAGATCACTATAGAAAGCGTGGAAGTACTGGACGGCCGGTTCTTCCTGTTGTGGCACTCCTTAGAAGTGTGCACCCACGATCCCGCACGCGGGCCTCGAGCAAAGGACCTTCAGTCTCGCAAGAGAACTCCCAACCTCTAGACCACTGAGTTAACATCCAACTGTGTTAATGTCTAACTTCAACTAATCCACGAAACTGAGCCACCATCCACTATTGCCGTCAATGAGATACTACTTCACAACAGAATCGGTTGAACTCCAGTGGTCACGGCTTCTCACTAGAACTCCATGAACTACCTCTTGGAGCCAGTCGCTAGTGAGCACATAATGACTATTATCAGACAACCATGCAAAATCTGGAGGCACTGGACGGGACTTTCCAGCAGTGCGCCGTCCATTAATGTCAGGCTTTCCATGATGGGCCAGCATTAATCGACTCACAAACTCAACTATTAAACTACTATAATCTCCACAAAAAAACCCCCAATCTGATGATAATTAATGAGTTTATAGGTATCAATACCAAAGTTGAACTTGATAGTTTCAAATAAACTGAGCATTGGATAGAGAGTTAATTATAAATATATTTTTTGTTATATCACAATGAGTTGAAAAATCACATTTCATAACTTGACGTAGGTCACTTCTTTAAAGTAAATTAAACTTTGAAGAAGTGGCTTACATTAAGTTACGAAACGTCGGAAATATTTCCATCACATTCAACTAATGAGTGAAATCTAATTAGTCGTGAGCCATTGTTTTCTTTCTTATCTGATACTTATTAATGAGAATGATATTATATCATAAACTAGTTAAAATAGAAAGTTATTTAACCGTATAACAGGAAGGATAACAATTGAAGTTCTTGGTTTTATTCTCATATACAATTACGAATGGGTATTCCACTTCACTTTTGAACAAGGAGACATAAGTTGTTTAGTACATTCTAGTTTCCAATAGTTTGTTTGTTTGTTTGAATAAATCGATCGATTCATAGTGGGTTTCGAATGTAGGAATTAATTTTATATTCTATGTACTTGGTTAATCAGTTACTAATAACATTTAAGGTTAGGATTATCGATTAAAGTGTTATCATTTCAGCTTTATAGGTTTTTGTAGGCTGATATCTTATTAGTAATTCAGGTGAGACTATAATTTATGGATGACCTTCAAGCAACGCTAAAGTGACCCTGAGGGTGTCTACCTACTTACTGGTGCTAAATGAGGGTTATAAAGCAGTTTGAAGAATAAGGATTATGATTTCCAGTTGATGGTTAAGGTTAGGAATTAGATTTATGGTTTTCATCACGAAATGACATCATTTATAATGCCAGGACTCTATTTAGCCAAATGACTGAATGAATCCAAGACAGTGTTAGATTAGTTGATTGGTTGAAGTTAGACATTAACACCATTTGATCCCGGCTCAGTGGTCTAGTTGGTTAAGCACCTGGCTCAAGACTGATAGATCCTGGGTTTAAATCTCGCGGGGAGAGGGATCGTGGATGCGCACTGCTGAATAGTCCCATACTAAGACGAAACGGCCGTCCAGTGCTTCCAGGTTTACCTTGGTGGTCTAGCTTCAATTGACTCATGATTTCAACCAGTGAAATTTGTAAACTCTCCACAAAACCCATTCTGATAATAATCATCTGTACACTAGTGACTAACTTCAGGAGATACTCCTGGAGTTCTAGTGAGAAGTCGTTACCAGTGGAGTTCAACCAGGTCTAAGACCTGTTATCGTAAATCTGATTGGTTTGTCGTTAAATTATAGTCTCGCCGTAATTCATTTATAAGTTGTTTATCAGTTACAATGTACAACTATGAAATATTAGTCTAATGAGGGTTGAATCAGTTTATATATTTGAATGTACATACTAGTAATTTGTTGAATTGCATATATCTGTTATACCGTAAACAGTTAGCTAATGTGATTGAATATACAAACACCATAATTGTAGTAATTTCACAATCGTTTGTATATTTCGTTAGTTCACCCATTTGATTATTAGCGCCTATATAGCCACTACTAGGAAAGTCCTACTCACTGCCTTCTCATGGTGAGAGTATTGTTTTCTAAATCAAAAAGCAAATGTCCGACACTTTATTCGGATTGGTGGATATAAAAGATCTACGTAGAGGAGTTGGAAAACCCTAATTCCATACCAACAGTACACACAGGCTCTAAGATTCTGAGGAAACAAATGGTGTATGAACCTATTGTTAGTCACCAGCTACCATGGAACTGCATCTCTTAACAATGTTCCACTCTTTTGTAGATTAGACTTCGAGGTTAAAGGTTCGAGGAGTGGCCTCCCCTAAGAAAACCATCTTCTTCGGTTCAGGCACTTGAACAGTATTACAATCCTCACAGGAATTAAATAATGAAGTGTAGTGCATACATATTTACTGCCTTCTTATACCAATGTTTGTGTGCTCAAATAAATAAACTGATTACCGGATCATTCCAGCATTTTGACCACGAATAGATCTGATAACTATTTATCTAACTGACATTTAAACTTTCATCTACTTCATATACTGAAGAAGAAGAAGAAGAGAGAAAGCAGTTCATCATACAAAACTTTCTTTTCAACGATTTCATCTACTCAATTTGTAAAATCGTTTTTATAGTTAATGTTATTTGCTGAAACAGTATCGAATAGTTGAAGTGGTAATGTGATCATGAATTGGAAATCACATATTGATAGGATGTTATGTAATAATTGTCTAATGAAAAAGTGATAAATTGAAGATAATTGTTTACTTAAAAACTAATAAGTAATCATTGTGAAACGAATTGAAAAAGAGTAGATAGATTATAGAAGATAGAAAGGGGGATCAGTGTTATGGAACAATGAGAAACTGAACATATTTTGTAATGGTGGAGAAGATTTATAGTTCACTTGAATGATTTTAATGATGTTTTTTATTCTCTATGCTGGATAGTTTAATCGTGGATTATTCATTATGTTCTTCTGAACAAGATCATCAACATTTCTACCTGAAGTTAAACTCACTTTTTTATATCTGAAATTTTTATCTCAATAGTTGAAATCATGAGCCAATTGAAGCTAGACCACCATGAAAAACCTGGAAGCATTGGACGTCCGTTTCGTCCTAGTGCGGGACTCCTCAGCAGTGCGTATCCATGATCCTGCACCAAAGCGACCCGAACCTACCTCAAACAATGGATAAAGGATTGCTCAAGATCATGGTTTGATTGAAGTTACACATTAGATGTCAGCTCAATGGTCTAGCGGTAAAGCATTCATGCATAAGACCGAATGTCCTGAGTTCGAATCCTTTTAATGTGGGATCGTGAATACACTCTGCTAAAGTGTCCCATACTTGGATGAAACAGTCACAACCAGTACTTCCAGGTGTTCAACAGTGATCTAATTTTCGTTCGACTCATGAATTCAACTATGAAGAATAATACAATTTCTACAACAAAATTTACTGCCAATAAATTTCTCTTTGTATTTCACCTTAATACAATATGAACTTACATTTAGCCTATAAATTAATTATACTTTTTATGATAAGGTTATCATTAAACAGTATCCAAGACATCTATGAATGCTTTATGTACATTATCACAGTGTTATATACATCAAACTTAATTATATACCTAATAAATGGTGTTTTTCATTCAATGGTATTCAGATATAAATGTGTTGTATACAGTGGATTTTATTAGGATCTATTTTCTTTATGTAAACAGGAAGTAAACTTATAAACCTGTAATTAAAACAATAAAAAAAAGTTTTTTTTGTAGTTGTTACATTCCATACGCTTTATAGTTACCAAGTGTATTGATTACCAAGGTTATATATATATTCTAATTAACTTTGGTGAATAAATCAATCATTGATGGCACTGATTTACGTATCAATTTGATTGATTTAGTCAACAATTCATATGAATGGATGCACAGTGTTGAGGAGTCTCACAATGGGACGAAACGGTTGTCCAATGTATCCAGATTTTCTGGTGGTGGTCTAGCTTCAATTGACTCATCAATTTAACTATTCAGATTATTATAATATAATATAATCAACATATCCACACTAGTGACTGGCTTCAAGATGGATTTCCTGAAGTTCTAGTGAGAAGCTGTGATCAGTGAAGTTCGACCAGGTTTGTTGTGAGATAGTAACCCTCTGAAGATAGTGGTGGATGTGTTGTTCAATATCATGGATTAGTTGAGATTAGACATTAATACCGTTGAATGCTAATCGGCTGAGTGATCTAGAGGTTAAGTGTTCGCGCTCGAGACTGATAGATCCTGGGTTGGAATCTGAAGAGGCGTGATCGTGGATGCGCACTACTGAGGAGTCCCACATTGGGAGGAGAAAACGTCCGTGCAGTGTATCCAGGTTTCTCGTGGTGGTCCTACTTCAATTGACTCATGATCTCTACTGTTGAAATTAATTAGTCCATCAAATGAGACAGTTCTTTTCTGTATAAAAAAATTATATATTTATACTCATGTAATAAGTTAGTGGTGATTATTATAACCTGTAAAGTAGGTCAAACTAGTAAACTGGCAAATAAGTGTGTAATAATAGTGTGATTTTAACCATAGAAAGACTGAAGACCATATAAAGCGACACAGTTTTTCTTTTTTTTCGTTTTCTATTCTGAGAATCAATAACAAATCATTGAAAAAGAAAATATAGAGTAATGAATTCAATCCGACACAAAACCTCAGAACCTCAAGAGGTTGGATTCCGTCCTGTATGAGATGTTGTGTATACTCTAATAACAAATTTCAAATTAAGATATTTCATCTGAAGTCATTTTGTATTTAGAATTGTTACGTTAGATGGTGGTTGGAGGTAGTCGATAGGAAATCCTGGACCCGGGTTTCGTGTTACTTGGCACTCGTCAGCAAGGTGTACCTGTAATCTTGAGGGAATTGGTGCTCCCTGGTGGATTCGATCTCGTGTCACCCAGCTTCACAGTCAGAGACGTTACCACTGAGTTATCCAAGCTCACAATATTGCACGCAATGTCGAGTCACCTAGACTGTTGGCCACATTGCAACATGATCGATAGCCTTCGATCTGCACTAATAAGGACTAGACACGCATGACATGGCTCGTAGAATAAACTAAAGTGGGGGGAACAGAAAATATTAATGCTTCAAAAACTTTGAATTCAATGAAATAACATCCTCAAAATTAGTTTACATCATTTACCATAACTTCTTGTTTCTCTGTTCATATCAGGAAAAAAATACCGAACTTCTCTCCTCGATAATGGTAGACGGCGGCGCAGTTTCATGGATTAGTTGAAGTTAGACATTAACACCGTTGGATGCTGACTGGCTCAGTAGTCTATAGGTTAAGCGTTCGCGCACGAGACCGACAGGTTCTGGTTCGAATCTCGTGAGGCAGGATCATAGATGCGCACTTCTGAGGAGTCCCACGATAGGACGAAACGGGTGTTCAGGGTTTCCAGGTTTTTCACGGCAGTCTACATTACATTGACTCATGATCTCAACTATTAAAATTACTACAATGTCCACAAAAATCCTTCGGATACTAATAAACATATGCTCACACTAGTGGCTGGCTTCAAGAATTCAACTGTATTTGTTGTGAAATAACAACTCACTGAAAACAGTGGTGGATGTGTCACTCAATTTCATGAATTGATTAAAGTTAGAAATTAATACCATGAGATGTCGGCCAGTTCAGTGATCTAAAGGCTAAGCGTTCGCGAACGAGACCGACAGATCCTAGGTTAGAAACTCTCGAGGCGTAATCGTGGATGTGCACTGTTGAGGTGTTTCACATTAAGAGAAAAAAAAACAACTGTCCCATATAATTTACATCGACTCATGATCTCAACTAATAAAATTACTACCATCTCCACCGAAACCCCCTTCCCATAATCACCTATCGTTTACATTATAAATTGGCAAATGGCTTACCAGGAATGTTCGCCTGTGAGAACACTTTGTACCGCATATTATAGATATCTTGATCATTCAGTAGTTTACCATAAGAATGGTAAGCATAATTCTTAATGTGGAATGAAGCAGTACCAGATATTAGCAGCGGTCGCACATTTTCAAACTGGGCCTCTGTTAACCTGCGCACCCATGAATTTCCCTGGTACCTTAGGGAATTGCACTCGTGATTGTGATGCACATTCCCACGTACAACAGTCCAGTAGCCGTCGATAATCTTACAATACATGAAGGCCGGACATTGAGTGTTCATGGAAGCCCTTCATGACAAAAAATGTTAATAACATTTATAAAATTACCTCCTCCGTCTAATCCGCTGTGACGAACCGCTAGATGTTATACGGCCATGTCTCCAGCACACAAATTTATTGTACGAGTTTTCATTTCTGCACAAATGCGAATCTCGAACTACATAATGACAGTAAGTTGATCTTTCATAATTTGTGATAGCAGACTTCAACGCTTCAATCGATGGGAACGCAACGAGAAACAACGTTGTCAAAAAGACTTCCTCTATTTCTGTTACATGAGAAACAACAGCGCTTGTACTAGGCACGTTACTGTCCTCCATAATGATGATTAAAATGTACTTCGTCGACAAGTACTGATGTTTTATAGCAATCCGACAAAACATAACTAACAAATTAAAAACGAACTTCAAAACTAGCCATTTCATTGGACGAAACGGGATGAAAAATATTGCAATTTTGGGTTGAAAAAACATTTTTAAAAAGGGTGGGTGGGGTTTTTTTTTAAAAAAAATTGCCGTGGGGCAAATGAATTTCCTTTGGGTTAAGATCCTTCATCGTTTTGTTTTTCTCTTTTCATTTTTAGTTTAATCCATACAAATGATGATAAGAAATATACATCCAATATTCAATTAATTAATTGATTCTCTTCGAATCATAGAAGACAATCATCCAATTACCATGATCATTCATCATTATGATTATGTAATCCAACTACCATTGATTACATTATCATTATCTAAACTATATTTTTATATCAACTTTCTATTCTACTTTCTATTATGTTTATCTATTCATGAGAATACAATACAAAATATTAATGAATTAACATTTACAATAAAAGAAGAATTACCCATAGGTACAATTATTGCATCAAATATACAATTAGGCAATTTATTTTTACATTTTAATCACTATGGTAACATTGAAAATATGACAAATATTATTAAAATATTAAATCTGAAAGATCCAGGTATTAATTGTTTTCATTTTCAATCGTTACCATTAAAATCATTCAATAATTCTAATAGAAATCAATTACAATTGATTATTACAAATCGAATTGATCGTGAAATCATATGTCCAATTAAAACTCATGAATTACGTAATAATAATAATAATAATATGAATGATCCTAATCATCTTGATCTGGATCATATCAATGATCTACAATCTATCAATTCTGATTGTATTATTACATTAAGAATAGCATTATTTATAAATAATTTACAAAAAATTTATCAAATTCATATTTATATAGAAGATATTAATGATAATCCACCAAAATGGAATATGAATAATCTAACAATTTATTTTCATGATGAAGATCCACCAGGGACAAAACAATCTATATTATTAGCTTATGATATAGATATTGATATTAATGCTAAAATTACATATCAATTATTAAATAATGATATATATTTTGATCAATTCAATCATAGAAATTATAATCCTAATGATAATCATAATTTGAATTTGCGCGGTACCGATATATTTGAATTAGTTCAAGAAACATTGAATCATGAACGTTTATATTTAAGAACACGATATACATTAGATCGTGAATTGAGACCTCATGGTTGGAATTTATTATTATTAGCTATTAATAATGATAGTTTAATACAATTAAGTAGTCAATTATTATTATATATTCATTTAATTGATATTAATGATAATAGTCCTATATTTACACAAACATTATATAAACCACAATTACCAAATCAAAAAATTGGTATTATCCCTGAAAATTATCCAATCAATAAAACAATATTAAAAGTATCAGCTACAGATATAGATGAAGGTGAAAATGCTCAATTAACTTATCATTTAGCCATAGATACTACTAATCAATTATTATGTCATTTTTTTAATTTAACACAAAATGGTGAATTATATCTTATTCAATCATTAAATGTAGATAGAATAACACAAATTAATTCAAGTCGTTTATATTTACCAATAACAATGATTAATTTAGATGTGATTGTTATAGATGGTGCTATGATACCATATACAAAAACTGGATCAACTACTATTCAATTACAAATAGAGAATATTGATGATGAACCACCTGAGATCTATATACATCCTATTCAATCTCTACAACAACAACAACAACAACACCATGACCAACAACAACAACAACAACAAGATGATCATTCCATATTACATAATCAACACTTCTATGAAACAGAGATTGGTGTTTATGAAAATCAAACTATTGGACAATTAATTGCTTTAATTGAAGTAAAAGATCCTGATGATTTATTGAATCCAACTACGATTCAATGTAGATTAATTGGTTCTAATTCGAATGATTTTTATTTATCTTATCATAATTCAATCAATAATGAATATCAATTATATACTAATACAATATTAGATCGTGAAATACAATCTAAATTATTATTATCCATTGAATGTAAAGATTTAGCTAATCATATTACATTACATAATTTGATAATACATATATTAGATATAAATGATCATCAACCACAATGTATGGAATCTCATTATTATTATTCATTATATGAAGATGATAATGAACAACAAGATCAAGATAATGATGATGATCTTGATCCAGATCCTGATCCTGATCATGGTGTAAATTATCGATTGGATAAAACAATGAAAAATCGTACATGGTTAACATCAAATGGTTTAGCTTATATTTTAGCAACTGATAATGATATTGGTATAAATAGTCAATTAATTTATGAATTATCTAATGAATCTATTGAAAAAATCAATTATAAATTTACAATTCATTCTAATACTGGACAATTATTTGCATGGGGACCATTTGATCGTGAATCTATATCGATTTATGAATTAATCATTATAGTGAAAGATAATGGTAACCCTATACAATTAAGTACAAATTGCTTAGTAACTATCAATATATTAGATATTAATGATAATATACCAATATTTCATCCACAATTAAATATTATTGGAGGTTATTTATTTCATATTAAAGAGAATCAATTACCTGGTACATATATTGGACAAATTCAAGCCTATGATTTAGATGATTTACCAGCTTCCATAGATATAACACAATTATTTCATGCATATGATCAATCGAATTCCTTATTAGTATTATCATCATCCTCCTCATCATCGTCTAATATCCATAATGTTAATAATGATGAATTGAAAGGGATTCTAAGTAGTATGGATAAAAAATTAACATATTCATTAAAAAATGAATATCATTCACAAATGTTTCGTATTGATCCTAAAACTGGAGTTATTATTACACGGTAAGTAATCATTTTAGGTTGATTATGAATACAGTGGTCTTGGGTGCTGTTAGAAGTATGAAGGCAGTTATCACTTCCCGGTTGCCCACACCATGGAAGGGTTCTTCTGGAGGTACCTGAAAAGGAAATCGGATTAGAGGCGGTCTCAGTGACCTGAGAGCGTGACCGCAGTGCCCAAGGGACAACTGCTTGAGGCCGGTCGCGCACGACCTTTTTGTGGGAGGTTTTTGACGTGTTAGCTCCGTTCTTCAAAGGGCCTTATCGCCGGAGACGGAAATCCGTGAGGTAAGGTGAGGTGCGCATTTTTAAGGTCGACCTTTTCTAACCTCACCCCTCCTTGTGGGAAGGCAGCATCGCTGTCATGCTGGTTGTCTGAAGGAAACACCTTACTGCTGTCACACCTCTGTACAGTCAGCAGTACGACTTCGCCTTCGGACCTTGGGTTTGTTGCTTTTAGTCTTACCGCTCTTCAACCGACCTGTCTGACATGGTAGGACCTTGAGGAACGGTTGTTCCAGCCAATATAGCTCGATTGCTTCATCACGATAGGCAAGCCCGACCACCACGTCAAGGTAGCAACAACGGTCGGGTAAGTAATCATTAAGAAACCAGAAGTCCTAGATGATTGTTTCGTTGAATTATGGAACTTTCCAACAGTCCTCCATCCATCATCCTCGCGCGTGAACGCTTTACGACTAGACCACTGAGTCGACATCTAACAGTGATGTCTAACTTTATTCAATCCACGATGTTGTACCGAGGCGAACAGAACACGGGTGAAAACAATCGAACGTATGTAACACTAAATTTACAATGCACCTTAGTAAAATCTAAGAACCGTATATTAAATCGTTAATTTGCAAAATCTTCACCAATTGTCTCAAAATGCCTCAGACTTCATTGTCCTTGCATTTTCATACAAATTGTATTCTATTCCCACTCTTGCTTTCTTAATCTTCCGTCATTTTTTTCTGCCATACATTACATTCCTGACTCGCGCCATATACTACTTATATCAATATAAGTAGCACGCACCACAGTACAACTATTCCCCCATTATCTAAAGTAGATACTTGCATCTACACAACACGGATTTGACTTCACTGATGTTTGAGCACTGCTGAGGAGTCCCATTCTAGCACCGTTATCCATAATATAAATAATGAATTGAAAGGTATTCTAAGTAGTATGGATAAAAAATTAACATATTCATTAAAAAATGAATATCATTCACAAATGTTTCGTATTGATCCTAAAACTGGAGTTATTATTACACGGTAAGTAATCATTGAGAAACTAGAAGTCTTGGATGATTGTTTCGCTGAATTATGGGACTTCTCAACAGTGAGAAGGACGGGATAGTGGATGTTCACTGCTGAGGAATCGCATACTAGGACGAAACGGCCGTCCAGTGCTTCCAGATTGTCCATAGTGGTCTAACTTCAATTGATTCATGATTTCAACTATTGAAATTACTAAGATTTCCACAAAACCCATTCTGATAATAAGCTGATAAGCAATAGTAGTTAACATAATAATAATAAGTATGATTATGTAACCAATCAAATCGGGGAGAAAAAGGGGTACAAATGAGGTGAAGGATGATAAACAAAGGGTGTGATGTAGTAACAAGAACGTTTATCAAGTCTTATTTAGCAAAGAAAAGGAAAAGTGTATTTCAAGTTTTATTTAAATAAAGCGACTAATTTTATTAGCTTGAACCATTATAGCTTCTACTATACTTGTGAGACGAGATCGAATCTTATCGTAGAGATTTAAAGGTGAATGATAAAGCGCTTAAGATTCTCTAGTTCTGTATTCCACATAACATCTATTAACCAGGTATGATAGAATGGAGCTGAGTATTGACTATATTAAACTATCTTTAGATAAGGAAGGGTGATAGTTCCTTTTTAATTTATGGAAGTGGGTAGATTCGTATATACAAACGAATTTGCGAAAACCAGGTTACACATCTTTGAGTGAGCAACTGTCGTAGGGTGACTAGGAAATAATAAACGGAGATTGCTTACTTACTAATCTAACCCTGACATTACATATGAATGTCCACCTACTTACTGGAGCTAAATAATGGTTATAAAGCAGTTTGGAGAATAAGGATTATGATTTACAGTTGATAATTAAGGTTAGGAATTATATTTAGGATTTTCATCATGAACTAACATCAGTTAAGATGCCAGGATTCTATTTAGACAATCGTGTGAATGAATTTCGCGCCAAAACCCGAGACCTGTCATCCTAAATCTGATTGGTTCGTCCATAAATTATGGTCTCGCCAAATTTTCTTCAAAATCTGTTATCATTACATCGGTTATATCAGGAAAATTTCAAATCTGACGTTTAATTCTACTTATGCATTATATTAAATTTTTGTATTATTTCTTGATAGGTTTTCTCATTGAATGCTAGATTCAATTACTAAGGTCTTCTAGTAACCCTCAGGCTAGATCTTCACAGCAACTTGAACACGAGAGAAAAGGCACGAAATATGGAAGAAACGCTTTACTCTAAAGTTTCGTTTATATACAGAAAATCTAGGGTATTTATAGTATTTTAGATGGCCTTAGGCTTGCGGAGAACTCTGGAATGCTACTAAACATTGTAGCAACATGGCGAATCATCCAATCAGAAACTCGACATGTGACTCACTTTCTTGATGTTTCTGACAAAACTTATATCATTATTATTATTATTTGAACACATAAATATTGGTACAAGAGGGCACCAAATATAAATGTGTCACACCATATTTGTGTGTGTGTGGGCTGTGATACTGCCCCCCGCCACGAGAAGGCAGTGAGTAGGATTTCCCTGGCAGAGGTTGTATACACGTGGCCATGTGGGAGCATTTCGAGAGGGAGGATGGGCCCACCCCACTCTCGGCCATACCAGGGCATTCGGGGGCACAAAACTTCTAGTGAGTACTGATTGAATACGATGCTTCTTCATGTTTTCAGAGTTTTTTTGTGACTTTTTTCGAGGAGTTTTCTGAATTTTCCCAACATTTCTAATTTTGCCTTTTTTTTAATTGAGGAGACAACCAACTTATTTAGGACTAATTTTATCACCTAAGTATTTTAATCAAATGCTAATTAATGCTAGATCTATCGATATTATCAATTATCTGTTATTTTTCGAAGAACATAAGTGGACTGCTTCAAGAAATCCTCATTATCCACAAGTAAACACTTTAGTCAATATATAAACATGTCTGTTACAAAATGATTTTATCATTGATTTTTTGTCTAACTATTGACTTGATTAGGTTTGGTAGATTAAACATCTCAAAGCTAGTCACTAGCTTATAGATAGTCACTGTCGATTGCTAGAGAATTTGAAGCAAGAACAAAATCACTGTTAAGTGTTCCTTGATGTATATGGGCTATTCAACGAGTATCAATCCGTGATAAATAACAAATCTAATCGATAATAAATAATCTTGGGATTGTAGGTTTAAAACGCTAAAAAAACCCATGTTAAAATGGAGCCTCTGTTCAGTGTCCTTTGACTTCCAAGAATTGTTTATTTACAGTCAGCTTGAAATCTTTATCAATGCTTACAAAACACTCATTTCACTACTAAGGATAATATAACCAGGAAGCATCATCTTTGAACAAGGAAGATCGGATGCGGACGTAAACGCGAGGATTGACAAAGTAAGAGCCGCATTCCTACAGTTGAAAAACATGGAACTCAAAATAACTGTTTGTCAAACAATACCAAAGTCAAAATCTTCAATACGAACGTTAAAACAGTTCAACTGTACGGAGCTCAAACATGGAGAACTACAACAACCATCATCAAGAAGGTACAAGTGTTTATAAATAGTTATCTACGCAAGATATTCAACATCCATTGGCCGGATGCCATCAGTAACAGAATTCTGTGAGAGAGGACAAACCAGCTTTCAGCTGAACAGGAAATTAGGAAAAGACGATGGAAATGGATAGGATATACATTACGCAAATCATCAAACTCCATCACGAGGCAAGTGCTAACTTGGGATCCTGAAGGGAAGCGGAAAAATGGAAAGCCAAAGAACACATTGCGTCGAATAATAGAAGCAGACATGTGAAAAGGATGAATAACAAGTGGAAAGAGTTGGAATTGATTGCCCAGGACAGTGTTGGATGGAGAATGCTGGTGAGCGGCCTATGCTCCTTCACGTGGAATAACAGGCGTAAGTAATTAAGTATTCAGGTTATAATAATCTCCATTCAACATATCCATAGTTAACAATGCTGACTTCTTCAGGAGCCATGTTTAACCAGGTTCACTGAATCTTTTGATTGTTTTTTTATAATAAAAACGAAGTAGTAGTTTCAGAGAAAAAAAACAATAAAATATTTTTTTCTGGTTAGCGTAATTTTTAGCGAGTTAGTTTTTTACGCGGATGAAGTCTCCAACCCCATTCTCAATCCTCCTCCTTCATTCGGGCTTGGGACTGGCAGTAACCCCAGAGAGGCTCTAGGCGGGGTCAATAATATAGGTATTTGCCATTCCTAAATGAAAAATTAATTTTCTAAAAAAGAAAGAGGAAGAAGAAGCATTTTCCATCCATCTAATTCATAACAACAGAAATTTATTCTATCAAGCGCTTAGTTAGGCTAAAGGGGAGAGGGGATGGAGAGTGGTGGTGGCGATGAATATTTTTCAACATTTAGTTCACACATCAATACTGATTGTCTGATGTATGTAACAACTAGCTATTTGATATAGACACAATCAATTTACCGATCCCTATGCCTATACATTACATATGTGGAAAAAAAACAGTTGAAAACTGGCTTCTAGAAAATACTGCAAATGTAAATGGTTTACATCAAACAAAGACTTAAGAATGTATATATATATATATGTGTGTGTGTGTGCTTGTGCGTGTGTACACTTTTATTTATATTCGTGTTGGGGTACTATTTGTTTTCTACTTTCTTGCTATCACGTCATCATCAGTCGATTGAAACCACTTGTTATATATAATAACATACATACATACATCAATACATTCATAAAAGTCCACACATACACAGACTCTCGAACGTAGATACATACATAGATACATACGTACACTTTTTTCCTTTCCTTTCCTTTCCTTTCCTGTTTTTTTCTTTTCCTAAAACGACACATTATTATCATTATTATTATTATGAAGCCTGATTAATATTAAAATTAGGTTCAAATGTTTCCAAAGAAAATAATCTTCCATTTATCGGAAAATTTCTATACATATTAATTAAAATAGACTCATCATCTTTCCATAATTCACATATCAACAATTCAGTTTCTATAGCCGCTCACACTCACACTCACACACACACACAGACACAGACATATACACATACACATATGCATATGCAAATGTCTATACAAGCAACTATTCACAATATGCTTATCTCTTATGCGATAAGTCTACATTCTGTTCCATGATCAGGATGATGATAACTATATGTGTGATGTTGACAATTTTTCATAAATTGCCATTAAAAGTGATTAGTGAGAAGAAAAAACAAAAAAAATAAAAAAATAAATGAAACACAATTTGAGCATATTATTGATTGAAAAATTGAAGTTGAGTTAAAATCAATTAAATAAGGATCTTTTCTTCTCTTTTTTTTCTTTCATTGAGATTATGAAATGATTAATGTTAAATTACCATTAAAAACCTGGAAGTAGTGAATGGCCGTTTCATCCTAGTATGGTACTCTTCATCAGTGTTGAATGACCAGTAGAGTTCAATCTATGTTGGGTAGAATGGTTGTTCAAGATTATGAAGTGATTGAAGTTAGACATTAATACTGTTGAATGCTAGTTCAGTTGTTTACAGGTTAAGTGTTTGAGTATGGGGTCAAATGTCTTCGGTTCGAGTTCATTCAGTAGGGGAATCGTGGATGCACACTGTTGAGGAGTCCTATATTAGAACAAAATGGTCTAAAAGTACTTCCAGATTTTGATTAACAGTCTAACATTGATCGATTCATGATTTCACTCAAAATCTTGTTATATGATCCTTATTGTCAAATTGAATTACAATTATAACCTAATACATAGCTTCACTTAATACTAATAACTATATTTCTAATATCCTATAGATTTCTACATTTTTTCGAATATATATACTTTGCTTACTTACTTACGCCTGTTACTCCCAATGGAGCATAGACCGCCAACCAGCATTCTCTAAACTACTCTGTCCTGGGCATTCCTTTCTAGTTCTATACAATTTTTTTTCATTCTTCGCATATCTGTCTCCATTTCTCAACGTAATGTGTTCTTTGGTCTTCCTCTTTTCCTTTGGCCTTAAAGATTCCAAATGAGGGTTTACCGTGTGACGCAGTTAGATGCATGTCTCAATGTATATCCTATCCACTTCCAACGCTTCTTCTTGATTTCTTCCTTCTCTGCGATCTAGTTTGTTCTCTCTCATATTAGATTGTTGCTAAATACATTATTTAATGAAAATAATAATTTCTACTTCTTCAAAGAACTTTATCAATATTTATATTGTTCTTGTACAATGAAAGGAACTAAAGTTTTGTCTGTCTGAGGTTTACTTTTTTTGGCATCCAGCCAAAAGTGGATTTTGTAATTTTGGCTTTAAATTATAATTAGTGGTCTTTTTTTTAACTATACATGTTTAAATAATTTACATGGTTAACATAAAAGAAACCATTCACATTATATTGAACGGAATTATTATGAACAATTTTCGAGCGACGCTAGACTGATTGTGAGAGTATCCACCTAATAAATAGGACAAAATTAGGATTATAAATCTGTGTGAGGAATTTCGAATTATGATTTACTGTTGATGGTTAAGGTAAGGAATTAGATTTGGGGGTTTTTATCATGAGCTGACATTAGCTATATTTCCAAATGAATGAATGAAGTTCCCGCCTACATCCATGATCTGTTATCTTATATCTGATTGATTCATCCATAAATTATAGTTTTGCCAAATTATTTATTGAAATCAAATCAAACATCATGAGAACAGCCCTTAAATAAATTCACTGGGTATTGTTGTTTGCCTGTATCTTCCCATTGTTGTTTAGGTCTACAACTGATCAGTCTCTCTTATTGACACATATGCATACTGTGTGGGTTACCTTGATATTGCCTTAATTCGCAAGCATGATAAGCAAAGATGGATAGTGGATAGCAGTGGAATCGAGGATGCATGTTTTGTTCTGTTTAGGACTCGTCAGCTGGATATACATGCATTACAGAGTTGATGTTCACTTCGAGACTCGAATCCAGTACAATCGCATTGCTAAGTGGATAACGTAATGGTGTTTGAGAGAACGGTACTGGATTCGAGTCCCAGAGTGAATATCAACTTTGAGATGCAGGTACATTCAGTTGACGAGTCCCAAATAGAATGAAACACGAATCCTGAATTCCACCGATAGCCACTATCTATCTTTGCTTATCATGCTTGTGACGTTTTAGTACTCTATAGTTTTCAATTATTTTACGAATGAAATTAGTGCATAATAGGAACTATGTTAAAACTGATGAAGAATAGTTATAGATCAGGATGAGGATATTGGAAATACTGTAATCTCTGAACTGGATGGATTGGTTAAGAAGATTTTATTGGTTTATGAACAACCTCATCAGAATATACTTCGAACACTTCAAATGATGTTGGTAAGATGAAAACTGAAAGCTTATCAACCAATCCACCCTGATCTAAGATCATAAGAAAACCGATATCTGAAGACTAAATTAAAGAGAAATACCTTATTGTTTATGAAAACATTTTTACACATTTAATTATGAGTGAATTGCACCCATATTTTGCTACGTTTGGATACATCACCTCGATCCGTCAGAGGTGATTAAAGTGGTTTCGAATTTTACGGGAAATATCATTTACTCTAGGATTACATGTATTATTTGCTGGTGAATGTCAACAAGGATAAAATGTATGCATGGAGGTTCCTATCGATCGTCTTTGTTTACTTGAAAACATCAAGCTGCCTGGGTGCCGAAACCAAAGCAGGCGGTTTTCGTAGGGGGCCACACCCGGAGTCTTCGTCCTAAAGATCTGATCCACAAGGCAGTAGAGCAATGTAAGGAGATGCAGTCCCATGTTAGCCGGTGGCCAAAAATTGGTTCATACGTCATTCGTTCCCTTAGGATACCGGAGCCCATGTGCACCATTGGTTTGGAATGAGGGTTTTCAAAATCACCTAGGTGGATCCTTCATATCCACCAATCTGGTCATTGTGCCAGACATTCGCGTTTGGTCCTTTCAATTTCGCAAACAACACTCCTGCCACGAGAAGGCAGTGAGTAGGACTTCACTGATAGGGTCTGTATACGCGTAGCCATATGAGATGTTAAAGACTTCAGATTCAAACGTGATAATGACTAGCTATTGATTATTTAATTCTCTTTCATGTCATCACAACAGAATCATCTATCTCCCCAACTAATAACCATCATACACGCAATCTATTCGATAAACAGATTGATATACATAGTAAAATAATACAATATTAGACTATAGTATATAAGAAGACATTTCATGCTAAACTGTTCTATTATCTTAATAGTTTGTATTGAATGACTTCACAAAGGATAGTCAAATATAGCGATGAATATACTATTGAATCTTTCTATCACAGAACATTATTGTCATTTCTTGAATGATTTGTGTTATAACTTGTGAACTGTATGCCCTGTTGATGTATAACGTAATGAAAGAGCAGTGACTTATCGATCGGACCAATGACGCATAAAACACGTACGAACAGTCTAGAATACTTATCAGTCCTGCTTCCCATCTAGTTAGTTAAGTCCAGAACATCAATCTCAGCCTCTACAATATGAATCGTTTATTTCAGACATGTTGGGTTTATATACCAACCAGACAGACCACATCGTGCCATAAAATAGGAAACAACATTTGTACAAGAATTAGCCAGATGTGGCTGTGAATGTGGGAGATAGTAATTAATAGACAGGGCATAATTCAAGAATGGTAAATTGTATAATAATAGTTCATAAGTCAAAAGAAAGCTTATGATGAGAGGAGCATGAATATGCATAGCTTAGTTACATAACAATTATACGATACAAATATACGCATAGTATTGATCCATAAATGGATCCCCAAAGTTACCATTCATTATTTTCATCGGGATATAACAATTTGATTACTTCAATTACAAATGATAATATCAAGAATGGGGAAAAAACATGGATAAACTAATAACAGTTATTTCCGTGAGATTATAATTTATGCACAACATTTGAGTGACACTAAAGTGACCTTGATAATGTCCCATCACTTACTAGGACTAAATGAGGATTATAAACAAGTGTGAGGAATTAGAATTAGGATTTACAATTGATGGTTAGGGCCAAAATCTAAGATCTTTTATCCTAAATCTGATTAGTTCATCCATCAGTCATAGTCTTGCTAACTAGATTTCACAATTTTATGGTCTTTTATATATTTTCACCACGGTAATTGTGGTTAGGGTTTAGTTTATTTATTATGAAACTAGGAAATTATGTTTAGCAAGGTTAAATAATAAATGACTTAACAGACTTCAAATATAGTATAGCCATCTTATCCAAAATCTTGCATGTTCACGAACACATAACCTCTAGATGCCGGCTTAGAAACTTACAAGTTAAGTGTTGGCACGTGAGACTGAAGGTGCTGGATTCAATACTTTTTTTGCGAGGAATCGTGAGTGTGCACTATTGAGGTGTTCTATACTAGGATGAAAGAGTCTTCAACTGCTTCTAGGTTTTCGATGGTAGTCTAACTTTTTTTTCTATATTTGTTTTTATCAAGTATCTAAACGAGAATTTTCAATATATATTAGGATAGTCATTCAGTCATTAATCTACCACGTAGGACCAGGCTCGTATGTACATCGGTCCAAGTTGCCATACCTCACTAACACAACAAGATGGACACCAAATTCATAGAAGTAGTTACTTCAATGATAGTAATATACAAAAGAAAGATTGCACATAAGGATATGATACAGGGAGAAAGAATTAGTTGGTAGAAAGAAAGGCAAAACGTAATTCTAATCTCACGGTTTAATGAAAAACAATAAGTGTAAACACCTACACCATTGTGACCGACTCTGAACTATGTCACCCAGAGTCACCAACCACTTGTAATGAAAGTCCAGAGGACCCCAACCAAGTAGTCTCCATCTACCAACATGGGTAATACCAGAATATAGTGACTTCAACGACTAATGCCATATTTTACTTTGGCCACCAGTAACTTTCCTTCAGCTGCCTCCAACACTAGTCAGTATTGCACATTGTGTTAATCGGTGGTTGGGCATACGTAACACATGGCCCAACCATTTCATTCGATGAAGATTCACAACCTCATCAACTGATTTACCATCATTTCCTAATACCCTACATCTAACCTCACTATTACTTACTCAATGATCCCAGTAGATGTGAGCAATATTTCTAAGACATTTGTGGTCAAATACTAGTAGCTTACGAGTATCCGATAGTATAATTGAATGTTTTTAATTTTATTAGTTTGATGAATAACTTCATTTCATAATCAAAAACGAAACAATCTTTTCATTTTATACTGGTTAGTCGATTTTTACTCGTGTATTTCCTTTGTACTTTTCTTATACTCTTAAGAACAATACTAGATCGTGAAATTCAAGGAACATATACATTCTATGCATATGTACATGATGGTCCTGATAAACCTATTCAAATAACAAATACTACTGTTAATAAAACTGAAATTCAACGTACTATTAATAATTATCGTTCACATACAGCTTCTATCATGATTACAATTACTATACAAGATGAAAATGATAATGATCCAGTATTTATTCGACCAAATTCAACAAATCATATGATATTATTGAATCCAACAGCTATACCTGGACAATCATTATCACAAGTAAGCAATGAGTTTACTTATTTCAACATATAGATATTGGTACAAAGAGGTACCGAATACATATGCGCCACACAAGTCTCATTTGATATGTGTGAGGGCTGTGATATTGCTCGGGTGCCCAAACCGAAGCAGGTGGTTTTCTTAGGGGGCAATACCCCGAGCCTTCGACATGAAGGTCTGATCCACAAAGCAGTGGAGCATCGTGAGGAGATGCAGTCCCATGGTGGCCGGTGACCAACAATTGGTTCATACTTCATTTGTTCCCTCAGGATACTGGAGTCCATGTGCACCATTGATTTGGTTTGGGATCCGGTTAAAGCGCCGGACATTCGCTTTTCGTATTCTCATTTTCGTAAACAACAGCGATGCCACGAGAAGGCAATGAGTGGGACATCCCTGGCAGAGGCTATATACGCGTGGCTATGTGAGAGCATTTCGAGAGGGAGAGCGGACTCTCCCCACTCTCGGCCGTACCAGGGCATTTGGGGGCAAGCAATGAGTATTATTGACACAGTAAAACGATTATCGAACATTAACTAATTTCTATAATGATTTATATTTCAGCATTGTTCGATTTGATCAACTTTCATTGGGATATATAGGATTCTTGAATAAATTCTACGTTATTATCTGCATTATTAAATTGGTTATATTTGAAGTGGTAACTCATTGTAAAGTCAGAAACTTACGTTTTGTCTCATATAAGACTCGTCATGAAGATGGTGAATTAGCTGGAGTTAGATATGTAAACCATTGGATACCAACTCGATAGTTTCATAATTAGGCACCTGATACAGAGCATGAAATCTTGAGCTCCGATCCCCTGCAGGATTAAGTATACACACTGCTAAAGAACCTTATGCTACGAGGAAACAGATATCCAGTGCTTTTTATTTCTCAGTGGTTCTCTAACTAAGATTAGTCTGTGATAGAAACCTCCAGCTGAATGACCAACATAATCTTCTTATATAGTCAGAACAAATTTTCATTTGCTGGTTCATCAACAGCTAAAAGCTTTAAGAACCTGGGATAATCTAGAAAGTTACTAAAAATAAAAAAAATCAGAGGTGAAACTACATGTTGAAAACAGTTTTTGAGGATTTCGATTGAGATCATGAATCGATTGATGTTGATGGCCCTGGGTTCGAATCCAGCGAGCGGGATTTGGGATGCGCACTTCTAAGGAGTCCCAAAATAGGACGAAACGGCCGTCCAGTGCTTACAAGTTTTCAATAGTGGTCTAACATCAATCAGTTCATGATCTCAATCAAAAACGTAATTAATCTCCACAACCCTATACTGATAGTTTTCGGGAACTTGAAGAATTGTGAATTAAGTAAATATACCTGTGTAATATATGAGGTCAACTGCATTTACAACAGCTCACCAGTGATATCTCTGACTATGATACTCAATGATGTGAGTTCTAAACTCGATAGGAACACAAATTTCTTCACGATTCCAAACATATCCTACCGATGAGTCTCAAGAACCATGAAACTTGGGTCAATTATTTCCCGTAGATTGACTCCAACTACCTAATTTCCAAAGGCTATTAAAAGTCATGATTAACTGAATAAGTTAAAACAAATGAGTAAAAACAAAGAATGATATAAATTAACCAAACTTTTCCATACATAAGTTTGACTAAAGTAAAAACGAACGATGTGAAATAACATGAAGTCTTTTAAATTCATTTTGTATTGGTTGTTTAAATCTTCGTATTGATGTTAAGGACTACAATTGATCAGTCGTTTATTGGAATATGTGCATGTTATGCGAATTGACTTGATATTGCCTCAAATCATAAACATTATAAGCAACATTATATACTAAGTGGATAACATGATAGCGTTTGTAGTGAACGGTACTACATTTGAGTTTCAGAGTGAACATCAACCCTGTGATGCAGTTACATCCATCTGATGAGGTGATGAGCGTCCTGGATTACTCTGCTATCCACCATCCATCTTTGCATATAATAAAGTCGTTTTATTTCTCAATGTTCTACTAGCTGTTTGCAGCTAAAACATAATCTCATTAATCCTTAAAAATCCATATACGTTACTTATTATCATGATATCAGTAAAGTTCTCATCAATAAAGATTAATCAAAAGTGCGATAGCTATCAACCTAGACTAAACAAATTAGAAAACCAAATCACAACACCTCTGGTCAATGTTAAACACTCGATTCAATAGAACTCATTACAACACGTCAACTTCTTTGATTATGATAAAGCATTCAATAGCATGGATAGAAACACCATGTGAAGTCTTCTTTGGTATTATATAGTATCTGGTAATATCATCAATGTTTTACGGGATTCCTATGACTGATTAAATTGCTAAGTTATCCATAGGGAATACTCATGGATGCATTGAAAATAAAGATTGATTATCAGTTTAGTGGTTGTGGAGATTATCAAGCTTTTGATTGAAATCATGAACCGATCGATGTTGGACCACCATTGAAAACCAGGAACCACTAGACGGCGGTTTCGTCCTATTGTGGGAATCCTCAGAAGTGCGCATCCACTATCCCCCCTTGCGGGATTCGAACCCAGGGCCCTCAGTCTCCGTTCATGATCTCAATCAAAAACTTAATAATCTCCACAACCCATAAACTGATAATTACCATGTGCTCACTAGTGACTAGCTTCGTGAGAAAATTCTCGGAGTTCTAGTGAGAAGCCGTGACCAGTGGAGCTAATCCGTGTCGGGTAGAAACAGGTGTCTACCTCAGTACATTGGTAGATGATCGCGCAACTTTGTGGATTGGTTGAGGTTAGACATTAACACCACTGGATACCGGCCGGCTCAGTGGTCCAGTAGGTTAAGCGTTCTCGCGCGAGACCGAGGTCCCCAGGTTGGGATCCCACGAGCGGGATCGTGAATGTGCACTGCTGAGGAGTCCCACAATAAGACGAAACGGCCGTCCAGTGCTTATAGGTTTTCCATGGTGGTCTAACATCAATCGGTTCATGATTTCAATCATAAAGATTAATGTTAGATAAGAGTGTCTACTCTAACCTTTGTTCCCCGAATTATTAAGATCTATTTCTTTAGAGTAAATAAGTAGTTTAGTGATTAATTTTTCTTAGTAAACAGGTCGATTAGTTTATATACACAATTATTAATCTTGTAGGTGTTTTATTGTACAATACTGGGATTGTTTCTTATCTCACCTTTGTCATGATCTTTGAGCAATACACAACAAACACCTAATCAGACGATAACATATTATCTATCTTAATTAACATGAATTCAGTAGCTGGATAGTTGATTACCTAGATGATTAATGACAATCATAGAACCGTTACGAAGCTCTAGTGAAACGACAGGATACTAATAATAATAATATACAGCTAATTGTAACAAGGTCTATTTAAACATGTTTCTCTGATATTTATGTTAGAGTTGTTTACATCTATGTACATAAGAATGTATATGGATGTCCATTATTGATTACATCACTAGATTTCATACTAAACAATCATTATTGAATATGGTTTACTATACAATATTTGATTAAATAAACATTATTATTAGAGAAGAGTTTTGTGAAGATTGCAGTAATTTAATAATTGAATCTATGAGTCAATTGAAGTTAGACCACCATGGGAAACCTTGAAGCACTGGACGGTCATTTCGTCCTAGTATGAGACTCTTCAGTAGCGCTCACTCACAATCCCGCCCCCCCCCTCAGCGAGATTCGAAACTAAGACCTATCAGTCCGCATGAGAACGATTAGCCTTCCGGCATCCATCAACTCATGAATTCAATCATTAAACATTAATCTTCATTATAATAAGTTAATTTCATTGTTTTCTATATACTCTATTCAATATGTAAATTGAGAATTGAATAAATGAGCATAAAATGAAATGACAATTATTAATAAATAATTAAACAAACTATTTGTTTTCCATTAAATGTTTACTTTTCGGTTAATGGTATTCTAACTCATGGGAATAATGAAACTTAAATAACAGATTCTATCATGCATAAAAGTATTTAACCGATTATGACATAAGAATAAGAATAAGAAGGAGAAGAAGAAGGAGAAGAAGAAGAAGAAGAAGAAGAGATGAGGAAAGTGAGACTATAATTTATGGACAAACCAATCACATCTAAGGCAAGAGATCTTGAAATTTGGCGCGAAATTGATTCATTCATTTATTTAAATGGAATTTTGTCATTATAGCTAATGTCAGTTCATGGTGAAAACCTTAAATTTAATTCTTAACCCTTAACCATCAATAGTAAATCATGATTTGAATTCCTCATACTGGTTCATAACTCTCATTTGGTCATAGTTGTTAAGTGGACACTATCGAGGTTAATCTAGCGTCGCTTGAAGGTCATTCATAAATTATGGTTCCATCATTTTCTTATACAAATTCATATTATCAGTATAGGGGTTGTGTAGATTATTAAGTTTTTGATTGAGATCATGAACCGATTGATGTTAGACCACCATTGAAAACCTGTAAGCACTGGACTGCCGTTTCGTCTTATTGTGGGACTCCTCGGCATTGGATGCCAGCTCAGTGGTCCAGTGGGTTAAGCGTTCATGCACGAGACCGGAGGTCCTGGGTTGGGGTCTTGCGAGCGGGTTCGTGTACGCGCAATGCTGAGGAGTCCCACAATAGGACGAAACGGCCGTCCAGTGCTTTCAGGTTTTCAATGGTGGTCTAACATCAATCGGTTCATGATCTCAATCAGAAATTGATATTAGTCGAAGAACCATTGTAAACTAAAAAGAGTTGTATGGGATTTCTCATGATTTCACATGAAATGACAACAAAGCTATTTAGATTACTATATTAATCATGATACTTGTAGATTATGGATAATATTGAATTCTTATGATGGACTAAGTGCTGAATTTCGAAGATAAAGATGATAAAGACCCATCAATTTCAACAATTGTACTATTATCCAAATGTGATTTTACCTTCGTTCATAATTGCTTTCAACGTTGTTGAATCTATCAGTAAACTTCTTTTACTTGTCATAATATAGACATCCATAATAATGTTAGATAATTTCAATATATCAACTAATATAGTTAACTTGTTTACTTTGCAAAAACGGACGGTGGCTAGCAATAGGATCCAGGACGCGCATTTTGTCCTATTTCGAACTCGTCAGCATGATGTATTTGCGTCTTTGAATTGATGTTCAATCTGGGACTGTTTTGTCTTTGTATTTTAAGTGTTTTATTATATGATCAATTGTTTATTTTATTTTCATCTAGTTATTAGCAATAGATCCAGACGAAGGTTTAAATGGACAAGTATCATATGCAATAAAAGGTGAAACAGCTGGAATATTATTCAATGTTGATCCAAGAACTGGATTATTATACTTAGAAAGTCAAATACCAAGACAATATATAACAAATAATAAACAAAAAACTACAATAAATAATCAAGGAAATGATTTGAATTATCCAACATTTTTATTAGGATTAGATGCATGTGATCATGGAGAACCAAGACGATGTACACATTTTCCAAATCTTCAGATACAGGTAACTTACTAATACTACTACTACTACTACTACTAATAGTAATATTAATGATAACAGTTGCTTTGTTATGGAACGATTCCTGAGTGAGCATCCACAAGTTTATCATGGATCAATTCTAAGACCTTCAGACAGTTCAATGACAACGTTAACGTCAAGGCATTGAGTTTATATCCTATGTATTACATTTTTAACTTTGATCGATTCATGGATGCTCGTTGTGAATAAGTTCCACACTAAAATGAAACAGCACTAAATTCCTTTCAGTAATTATCTAACCAAAGTAATTTCTTGATGTAACAATTCAAATAATTGCTTTTTTCTTACTTACTTACTTACTTACGTCTGTTACTCCTCGTGAAGGAGCATAGGCCGCTCACCAGCATTCTCCATCCAACCCTGTCCTGTGCAATCCTTTCCAACTCTTTACAGTTATTACTCATCCTTTTCACATATCTGCTTCTATTTCCCGACGTAATGTGTTCTTTGGCTTTCCATTTTTCCGCTTCTCTTCAGGATCCCAAGTTAGCACTTGCCTCGTGATGCAGTTTGATGATTTGAGTAATGTATGTCCTATCCATTTCCATCGTCTTTTCCTAATTTCCTGTTCAGTTGGAAGCTGGTTTGTTCTATCCCACAGAATTCTGTTACTGATGGTATCCGGCCAATGGCTGTTGAATATCATACGTAGACAACTACTTGTACCTTCATGATGATGGTTGTTGTAGTTCTCCATGTTTCAGCTCCGTATAGTACAACTGCCTTGACGTTCATATTGAAGATTCTGACTTGCTTTGTTCACTGATCTAAATTTGCTAGCAATAAACAATTCTTGGTACTAATTATTCAATATTACAACGGATTTCTTCTGAACAAATATTCGACGTATGCTTGTCATCCTTATCATTTATAGTGTCTAAGGCGTAGCTTAACTAATATTTATGCTTTGTACTGAAATCTTGAACCCGACGAAATACAGTAAAAACACATAGACTGTTGATATGGATGTATTTGATCATGGAAATAAATCAAAATTATTTATGAATATACCACTTTTAAGACAAAATTTATCAATATCAGAAGGGGTTTTGTGGATATTATGGCTATTTTAATAGTTGAGATGATAAGTCAATTGAAGCTAGACCATCAGGAAAAACTTGGGAGCACTGGATGGCCGTTTCATTGCATAGTAAGACGAAACAATCATCCAGTGCTTCCTTGTTTTCGATAGTGGTCTAGCTTCAATTGACTCATGATCGCAACTATTAAAATTACAAAATTTATTGTTAGTTAGATTAACAATCGGATTTGTTGTAATTGGACTGAGTTATCCTTAACAATAATAATCCAATGACTTACTGCATGTTATACAATGAAGCATGTATAATAAACAGATATTGTAGTGAACGAGAACATAAATGAAGACAATGGAATGTATTTGTACACACAATTACAGAATCTCTTACTAAATTCTGAGAACCATACAGTAAATACTTCATTTGTAAATTTTCAATCACTCATCTCAGACTTCATTGTTCCTTCGTTTCTTTCTACACCAATCATACTGTGTTCTCGTTCTCTCTCCTTCGATCGTTTTAACCTTCTGTCACCAGGTATTTCATTTTTGATGAGTGACACATACTACTTATATCTGTTGATATCAATAGCATACAGCATAATATATTACAATAGAAATAATATACGTACCTTCATGACTACTAAGGATCAAAAACTAATTTATTGAAATCGTGCATTCACCAGAGATAAGGGTATAAACCATTCAATTTTGAATCAGTGGCATTTCACTTATCATTTAACCTTGGGCTAGATTACATATCGAATTATAGGTGAAGATAAATGATTGGTCATAAATCAAAATAAAATGTTATTCCGGTTCCACTTTAATCTTATAGAGCTTTCCTGTTAATAACTTTTTAAGTATATCTAGATTGATTAAAGTTAAACATTAACACCGTTGGATGTCGGCCGGCTTAGTGGTCTAGCGTTAAGGGTTTGAATCCCGTGAAGCAGGATCGTGCATATGCACTGCTGAGGAGTCCTACAATAGGACTAAACAACCGTCCAGGTTTTCCCTGATGGTCTAGCTTCAATTGACTCGTGAACTCAATCATTGGTATTTAGATTCTTTAAATCTTTTTTTAATTATCTCTTTGTCTACACATAGATTCGCAGTTCATCGAATATTATTGATGAAGAGAAATCAAATGAATACAGACAAACTGATTTATCTATGAATCAACAAATCGATGATATTTTTATGTCTCAATCAAGTCATGGATCTCTATCATCATCATCGTCATCATCATCATCAAATGGTTCTGGTACTTCAACTACTTATCTTGGAAGATATTCACTTGGTGAAATATTAATCATTGGATTATCTATATTCTTTTCAATATTAATTTTAATTATTCTATTTACTATTTGTATTGTACGACGTAGAACTCAACGAATATTACAGAATAGTGAACGAATAAGTAAGCTGTTATTATTATTATCATTGTTGTAATATTGTTTGTAGTTGGGTGTGTTTTTTTCCCTTTCTATAATCAATATTTCGAAGAGTATCCAAGTAAAAAAGATAAAAACATACATTATCGATTTATGGTTAGAAAATATAATCAATAAATCAATATTATCTATAACCAATGATTATAGGTAATTGACTTATTATCTAACTGAATGAATACAAAGATGATTCGTCGAATTGTAAGAAAAATGGTAAAATATAGTCATATTGAAATTATTCATATTCATAGTGTACTGTGGTATGTACTACTGATGTCGTCAAATATAAGTAGTATGTATTAGACATGAGAAATAGAATTCTTAATGAGAGAACAGGAAATTGAATAACTGAAAGTAACCACAATAACAACAGAAATGAAAGAATGATGAAGTTTAGAAGAGATAATTTAAGAAAGATGTGCAAATAGTGTACTTAGTGTATTGTTATCATATTTATCAGTTTAGGGGTTGTGAAGATTGTTTTTATTGAGATCATGAACTGATTGATGTTAGACCACCATTGAAAACCTGAAAGCACTGGACGGCCGTTTCCACTTATTGTGGGACTCCTTAGCAGTGCACATCCACGATCCCGCTCGCGAGATTCATATTTCACAAAGACACTATGCAAATTTGTATAATTTAATACCAGATCAAATCTTCTATCAGTACAGTATATGCAAAGCAAATGTAATACATAGTATCAATTCAATTTGACAATATATTTGTATAAATCGGTTTTGGTCACCGTCTACCATCGGATCCACTGCTTTGTGGATAAAACTTTTAGGTTGAATGCTTTGCGTATGGCCACCTATGGGAACCATCTGTTTTGGTCTAGGCAGACAAATTAAGATAAGTTTAACTTTTAAAGAGATGCTCAGATTTTTATTTCATAGTTAGTATTGTAGTTCAGCTAAAGAAAAAAAAAACCAATAAAATCCTAATACAAAAATGTCATCCAATAATAATAAAATGATATGGATTGTTTGAAGTTAGACATGAACACCGTTAGATTCCGGATCAATGATCTAGAGATTAAGCATTCGCACACGAGGTCGAAGGTCCTGAATTCGATCACCGCTTGAGAGATAATAGACAGCCGTCTAGTGAATCCAGGTTTTCCATGATGGTCTAGCTTCAATTGACTCATGATTTCAATCTGTGAAATTTCTAAAATCCCCACAAACCCCTTTTGATAAAAAAAATACTTGGATTTACTCAAGTACATAAATGTTTCGATTGATTATTGAACATATCCTATTTCTTATCTTCTCATACTATTCATACCACCCCTGTCAATTTTTGATTTCCTCATTTTTATTCATTGTGTTCATTCAAATTTTCTATAATTTTTTATTCATTGAGTCACCGGAAATGATACATTATTAATACAGTAATAATAATAATCATAATCATAATAATTGCTATGAGGGGAAAGTTGACAAGCTAAATTTAAATGTCTAATTGTATATTCTTGTTCTGTATTTCTATTCTATCTCTCACTCTTTGTCTCTCCCCCCTCTCTCTCTCTCGTCCTCTCTCTCGCCCTCTCTCATTTCCCCCTCTCTCTCTCATTCTATTGTATTCTATTGTTTTAATTTGTAAATTATTCACATCCGGTACATGTTTACTAAAAATGAAGAATATATTCAACCATCCATTCATTCATTGTAAACTACAACAAACATACAATACTAACTGTAAATTAGGAAGAAACAATCTCCAATTATTTTTCTCTTTTCTCTCTTTTCTCTCTTTCTCTCTCTCTTTCTCTTTCCTTACTCTTGAAAAACTTTTGTATTGGATAAATGACCGATATTAAATATTTGTGAAAACCAGTAAACCAATATATGAAGTTTATATCGGTTTTAATGATTTTCCATGGTGATCTAGTTTCAATGGAAATCATGATCTCAACTATTGAAATTATTATAATATCCAGAAAAGAAAATTCCTTTTGATATTGATTAACATATGATTACTAGTGACTAACTTCAAGAAGTATATCCTGAATTTCTAGCAAGAAGTAATAATCAATGGAATTCAACCGGGTTTCTTTTGTGATAGTAACTCACTGAAGATAATGGTGGATGTGTTGATCAGTTCCATGGATTGATTAAAGTTAAACATTAATACCGCTGGATTCCGGTCAGCTCAGTGGTCTAGAGGTTAAGGGTTTGCGTGAGAAACCGATAAGTTCTGGATTCTAATTACAGGAGCGTGATCATGGATGCACACTGCCGAGGAGTCCCATACTAGGACGAAACTGCCGTCCAGTGCTTTCAGGTTTTCCATGTTGGCGCGATTTCGTGGGTTCGTAGAAGTTAGACATTAATACCGTTGGATGCAAACCGGCTCAGTGGTCTAATGGTTAGGCGCTCACGCGTGAGACTGATAGGTTCTGTGTTCGAATCTCGTGGGAGGCGACATCATGGATGCGCACTGCTGAGGTGTCCCATACTAGGACGATACAGCCATCCAGAGCTTCCAGCTTTTCCATAGTGATCTAGCTTCAATTGACTCATGATTTCAACTAATAAAAACGATAAGAACGGCATAATTTCAAACTTTATTCTTTCATACTCCTGGAACAAACTATCCCTTTGATATATTTACAACATCATGAATCATACTGTTTATTTCTTAGATAAATAACAAATGAAACAGTAACACAACTACTATATCTTGTATCCATTACATACTATTAATTCATAGACATTTACAGTAACCAAGAACTGAAAGTACCAGATATCTATGTTGTTTATGTCTACAAAATTATTGATTTTTTTTCTAAAAAAATTACTCAATACTTGATTAGTTACACTTTATTACTGTCATGAAAAATCGGAATATTCTCATAACTGATTAAACGATTCATTTAAGCAGAACATAATGATTGAAAAAAAAACAAAAGAATAATTCATTCATAAATAATAATTTTCATCCTTGATTAATAAACCATAAACAATATAGAATTAATCTATGAATGATTATACAAATATATACTACTTATAAATACTTAAATGTATTTCATTATTGTCTATCATTGTCTATCATTGTAATGAGAATCATATGTATAGTGTTATATATTGACTGTCATAGTGATGAATTGTGTAAGTTGTATTCATGTTAATAAATATGACATACATACGCATTCATGTGTAACACTAATATATCCTGGGTTTGAATCCCATGCTGAAGAGTTCTATACTAGGACGAAACAGCTGTTCAGTATATTTATCATCAAAAAACTGAAAGCACTAGACAGTCGTTCTGTTCTAGTAGAGAACTCTTCAGTAGTGAGCATTCATGTTTCTAAATGTGAGATTTGAACTGTCCAATGCTCCCAGGTTTTCCATAATGGTCTAGCTTTTAATGACTCATGAATTCAATTATTATATAAATGTTTAGTGAATGACCCGCTATTTAAATAAATAAATAAAACAATAATAAAGCTGAATAATTAATTTTCAGTGGTAAATAATCCATAGTTATATAATATACCCTTGTGAGCCAGGGTAATTTTACATTGGTTTTCAGGAGAACCAGACACCGTCCGGACTTTCACGTGACAACCCAACACAGTACAGTCCAATCGCGCTTCACAAGAGAACCAGACACCGTATAGGCTTTAACGCTACAATCTGAATAGTATAGCTCAATCCTGTAGCGCAACCACACAGGTACCAAGTACCCTGGTGGACCGGGTGATTAATTAATATCAGACACTAGAAATAGATTGTTTGATGAAATGATGAAATAATTCAAACGCTTATTTCTATGATTTTTATAAAAATAAGTAATATATAAACTTAGAACTTAATTCATTTAAGTCTATGACTGAAGCTGGGTGACATGGGATCGAATCCGTCACGGAGCATCAGTCCTTGCACGATTACAAGTATACTTTGCTGACGAATACCAAATAGCATGAAACCTGGATCCAGGGTTTCCTGTTGACTACCTTCAAACCACTATCTTATCTCAATATATTACACGTAATGTCGAGTCACCTAGACCAGTGGATACATTACAACTTGGTCAATAGTATTCGATCTACACTAAGAAGGACCTAAAACATTTAACATTGATCATCACTCAGTGATCAATCAAATGAGAGTGTTTTTCAGTTCAAATTAATGATTAACTTAGAAAACCCTAATAAACCATAATCACAATTTACTTTTAATAATGTCTTACACTCACCAATGATGAGTGTCTTCAAATTTCGCCATGAGATTCTCATATTTGCTTGGGAAAAGAAAAGATCGACTATAAAATACACATCTCGCTTTATCCCACGGAATTCCGTCTCCGGCTGTAAGGTCTCAACAAGTACGGAGCTAACATGAAAAGATCGTGTGTAACCGACCCCAAACAGTTGTATTTGGGCACTGCGGTCACGCCCTCAGGTCACTAAGAACAACTCTAGCCCAATATCTTTTTCAAGTACCTCTAGAAGAACTCTTTCACGATATGTGGGCAACCGGAAACTGATAACCGCTTTCATACATTTAACCGCACTCAATACCACTCTATATACCCTTTAGCCACTACTGACATATTTCTTGATAGAAAACTCACAGATTTCACTTTGAACATGGAATTTTTATTACGTATAACTTCATAATTAATAAGAAAATTAAGCTTATTCAATTAGTCTGATGAATTAATTTAGACATATGGTGGCTAACAGTGGAATTCAGGGCGCGCGCTACATCGTCCAATTTAGGACTCGTCATATAAATGTACCTGTACCAAACAGTTGACGTTAATTTCAGAACATGATGATGATGATGATGATGATGATGATGATGATGATGATGATGATGATGATGTTTTATCAAATTGAACGTTTCTACAATATGTTACTTTTCACACAAACACAGACATCCTTATACTAACAAACATTGACTTATATGAAGAAAAATAATCTAATTTCATTAAATATATTACTTAATACCCATTTATTTCTTTCCCATATCCCATATCTTATCAATGACAGCTAATTTGAGAACTTTCATTCAATATAGTATATTAGATTATCATAATAAAACTAATATAGAAAGAAAAAGTATTAAGGAGAAAAGTAAACGAAAGGAATAAAAAACAGTAGTTGGGGGGGAGGGGTTAAACAAATCTCTGTCGAAAGCTATTTTACTCTTTGTTATTTAGATTGTTCAATTTACTGATAGGTTTATAATCTACTGAAATCTATAAATATACTACTTAAAATAACTGTTCAATGAGTCACTTACAATGTTTTTTATATATTTATATATACTTTCTACAATTGTATATAAGTGTATAGAATTCATTCATTTATTGAGTAAGCAATTTCATATAATTTAATGGTTGAATTCAAGAGTCAATTGAAGCTAGACCACTATGGAAAACCTGAAAGTTTCACTAGATGCCCGTTTCAACCCAGTATAGGACTCTTCAACATTGTGCATCTACGATTCCAGCTCACGAGATTTGAACACAGGACCTATCGGTGTCACGCGCGATTGTTTAACCTCTAGGCCACTGAGTCGGCATCCAATGGTGTTAATGTCTAACTTCTACCACTCCACGAAACTGAATCACCGTCAACCATTGTCTTCAGTGAGTTACTAACTCACAACAGAGCTGGTTGATCTTCACTGGTCACGAATTCTCATTAGAACTAAAAGAAACACATCTTGAAATCAGTCACTACTGATCATGTGTTGATTATGACCACAACGGTGGTGTGAAGATTTTAGTTATTTAATAGTTAAGATCATGAGTTGATTAAAGGCCGTCCAGTGCTTTGAGGTTTTTCATGGTAGTCTAGGTTTAATTGATCATTAAATTACTCTAATATCCACAAAACCCCTCTCTGAATTTCATATAATATTGTTACTGAATGGCATGTTTAAAGGAATTATACCAATTAATTTAACAATGATTAGTTTAAAAGAAGAATGAATAAGTATGTAAGTCAGTGAGTGAATAGTTAAAGAATATATAGAACTCAAAACACCTGTCAACCAAAAATCAACATCAGAATCTTCAATACAAATGTCAAGATAGTTCTACTGTGTGGAGCTGAAACTTAAAGAACTACCAAAATCATCATCAAAAACGTACGAGTATTCACAATTGATTGATTATTGGGTGGTGATCAATGTCGTGTGTGAAGTCCTTCTTAGTGTATATCGAATGCTATTGACCAAGTTGCAATGTAGCCACTGGTCTAGGTGACTCAACATTGACATGACATTGATTACCATCCAGTGATCAATCAATTGTGAATATATCTCAGTCCTACAGGAGATCGGTCGTGGTCCGGTGACACAGGATCGAATCCGTCAGGGAGCACCAGTTCCCTAACCCAGGTCCAGGGTTTCCTGTTGACTACCTGTAACCACCATGGAGTAGGAATATTACTAAACAACTGTTTACATAAGATACTCAATGTCCATTATCTATCAACAACAACTTACTATAGGAGAGAACGAATTGGCTTCTAGCTGAGGAGGAAACTAGGAAAGAATGATAGAGGTGGATATATTGCAGAAATCATCAAACTGCATCACAAGACAAGCATTAACTTAATAATGAAGAGGAAAAAAGGAGAACCGACGAACAAAACGCGTCAAGAATTGGAAGCAAACGTAAAAAACGATAAAATAGCAACTGGAATCAACTAGAAAGGATTTTTGAGGAAAGCGTTATGTGAATAATGGTGGTGGACGGTCTATACCTCTCGAGGAGAAGTAAGAGACTTAAGTAAATCAATGAATAATTAGATTACTTATCAAATGAGTAAAGAAATAGATAAGTGATTAGATAAGTATTTTCATAAGTAAATCATTTAAAGGCAAATAATCAACATTTAAAAGAAAAACAGTATTAAAACGAACAAAACAGAACAAAGTGACCACGTAATAAAGAACAATAACTTTTGGTGGAGTTTTGTTCTCTGAGCTGGATGGTTTGGTCGTGGAGCTTTCATCGTTCTTCTGAACGACATCATCAGCACAAACTTCAGATAGAAGTGAAGTGTTTGAATTTCTCCATATGTGTCTCAAAGCTTGTTCTGTGCACCTCGACGTTGATTAGTGCACAGAACAAGCTTTGAGACACATATGGAGAAATTCAAACACTTCACTTCTATCTGAAGTTTGTGCTGATGATGTCGTTCAGAAGAACGATGAAAGCTCCACGACCAAACCATCCAGCTCAGAGAACAAAACTCCACCAAAATCATCCACCTGAGCTACAAATCTTCGCCACCATCTCAAAGAACAATAACAGTTAGAGTAGAGTAGAAATCATTGGGAACAAAAGTAGTTTACAATAAATTAGGCAATGAAGACCGAGAGATAAAACTATGCTGAGAACTAGGTTATGTAGATATATATACGGATATGTAAATCGCATTTCATAATTTAATCCAGTCAGTTACTTTATCTAAACTAGTGACTAATTCGTTTGTATATAGATACATTTATACCTTTACCAACTTATATTTCGCTTAATGCTTCATCTATTTATGTTTATATATTTAAACTTTATCTATACAAACTAATAAGAAGAATAGTAAACAAATGTATTTGATAAATCATTCATTTTAGTAGTTGAATTCATGAATCAATTGAAGCTAGAACATTATGGAAAACCTGGAAGCATTGGATGGTCATTTCGTCTTAGTATGGAACTTCTCAGAAGTGCGCATCCACGATCCCGCCCCTCGTGAGATTAGAACCAAGGAGCTATCGATCCGGCTTCAATAGGTAGTTCCTGCAGTTTTAGTGAGAAGTAGTGACCTATGGAGTTCAACCAGGTCTCTTGTGAGATAGTAACACATTTTCGTGGATCGAATAAAGTTAGATATTAACACCGTTCGATGCTGGCCGGCTTAGTGGTCTAGAGGTTAAGTGTCCGTGTGCGAGACTGATAGGTCCTGTGTTCGAACGTCGCGAAGCGGGATCGTGGATGCGCATTGCTGGCGGGCCCCATTCTGGGTCCACGTTTTTCATAGTGGTCTACCTATAACTGACTCATGAATTCAACTACTAAATTACTATAATGTCCACAAAACCTTTCTCTGATTAAAATTATTCATAACTGACACATCACAGTTCATAGATATAACTGTCATTTGAATGATTTATCGATATTTGTACTTTTTAAATTACGACCTGACATTACTGTAAGAAATTGAAGAGTAGTAAATAGCCGCTTCATTCAGTTCCCTATAGAATCCAAGTAAGCCTTGTTTATGATCATCAAATAGTGAATTCTCTGATCCATGATTTTCGACTGATTACTCACTACTATCAAACATCAAAACATATATAAAACCAAAACCTGAACAGTTTTGTCTTACATTATCCTTTATACAATATAACAACTTAATTTACATTCATCACCTTACACATTTTCGATTTTAGATTGCAATATCGACAATTGTTAAATAAATAGATCATTTAATCAACTACATTCGTGTATACAAAAACGTAACATTTAAATATGGAAATTTACTTACTTACTTACGTCTGTTACTCCCAATGGAGAATAGAGCGCCGACTAGCATTCTAAAACCCACTCTGTTCTAGTTCTATACTATTTTTGTTCATTCTTCGCATATCTGTCTCCATTTCTCGACATAATGTGTTCTTTGGTCTTCCAGTTCTCCTTTGACAATGAGGATTCCAAATGAGGGTTTGCCTTGTGACGTAGTTGAGTGCATTCCTCAACATGTGTCCTATCCACTTCCTACGTTTCTTCCTGATTTCGTCCTCCTTTGGGATCTAGTTTGTTCTCTCCTACAGTAGGTTGTTGCTAATAGTCTAGTGTCTGGTCAATAAATCCGAAGTATTTTGCGTACAAAACTGTTAATAAACACTTGTATCTTCTGGATGATGGCTTTCGTAGTTCTCCAGGTCTCCGCCAACACAGTAGAACTGTCTTGACATTTGTATTGAGAATTTTGATATTGGTATTGATCGATAATCGTTTTGAGTTCCAGGTGTTCTTCAGTTGTATATATGTTGTTCTTGCTTTGCCGACCCACGCCTTCACATCTGCATCAGATCAATCATGTTCATCAATGATACTGCTCAGATATGTAATGATTTTTACATCATCCAAAGATTATCCGTTAAATATGATTCTATTGGTGCATGTTGTGTTGTATCGGAGAATTTCGCTTTTCCCTTTGTGTATGTTGAGACCTACTGTTGCTGAGACTGGTGCCACACTGGTCGTCTTCTCCTGCATTTGTTTTTGAGTGTGCGATAGAGGAGCCAGATCTTCTGAGAAGTCTAGGTCGTCCAGCTGTATCCTAGTTGTCCACTGTATCCCATGCTTCTCCCCCACAGATGTTGAAGTCTTCATAATCCAACCGATCACCAGGAGAAAAAGAAAGGGTAAGAGTGTAGCGTGGCGTCGAGTTGGGATTAACTATGAACACCGCTACCAAGAAACATGTGCCAAGTAAATCAGAAGGCGAATGTTGAACGTAACCAAATAAATCCATAAAATCCCCGAGAAGCCAAATACCAGAAGGCAATTCATGGACCAAATCGAGATATATATTTGCTGGCGATCTCGTGGTATCGAAAGGATACCGAGATCGTGCCAGGATACAAGCTTGGTTACAGAACGTGACCGAATTCGCGCGAAGTCACAATCAAAATGTAGGGATAAGAATGGAAGCACAATATAGCTGTCATTAGCACAGTCAAACAAAAGCACATTAAAACAAGCACTGGTACAGTTGGTTATAACAATAATTGTTTTTAATAAACCAGTCGTGTTCTCGTGATAAATGTGAGTCACTACAAGAGTAAGCAACCTTGCCTGATACCGGTCTTTACTTCGAACGAGTCTGTCAATTGTCCTCCATCAACGATTTTGCAGTTTAATCCATCATAGAAATTTCATATGATATTGACTATCCTCTAAGGAATGTCGTAGTGTCGAAAAAGCCTCCATAGTGTTGTCCTGTTCATACTATCAAATGCTTTCTCGTAGTCAATGAAATTGAAATATGAAAATTTAGTGAATACAAAACAACAATTTGATTATGTAAACAAACAAACAAGCTGATCAACAAATAAATTAAGCCTTAACTAGTATTCTAATCTTATTTCCTTTCTATGCTGTGACCGAATTAAAGGATAACATCAAAAGGTTGGAATGAAATAAGAATGTTCAGTAAATACTTATATAAAAAGGGGTTTTTATGGATATTATAGTAATTTATTAGTTGAATCCTTGAGTCAATTGAAGGTAGATCACTATAGAAAACGTGGAATCGCAGGACGAACGTTTCGTTCTTGCACGGGACTCATCAACAGTGCGCATCTGCGGTACCGCCCCCCCCCCGCGAGGTTAGAACTTACAACATAGTGACCGGTTTCAATAGGTATTTCCTACAATGGAGATCAACCAGATCTGTTATGAGATAGTAACTCATTGATGACAGTGGTGGACGGTGGCGTATCTTCGTGGATTAATTGAAGTTGGATATTAACACCGTTGGATTCCGGTCAGCTCAGTGGTTTAGAGATTACGCGTTCACGCGCGGGCCCGATAGATCCTGGGTTCTAATCTCGCAAGGTGGGATCGTAGATGCGCACAGTTGAGAATAAAACGGCTATCCAGTGAAACTTTCAGATTTTCCATAATGATCTAGTTTTAATTGATTCATCAATTTAATTCAAATTCATACTATTCAATGTTACAGTAAAAGAATTCATTATCGATTTATTTGAAGTATTACCGATCATTATTAATAATCAATCGCTAAGTAGTAATCAATATTATGTTTATTAAGTCTTTATAGTAGTTTAATCAATACAGTGAAGAAACATACATCTTTGTTTATAAAATCAATAATTTATATCAGTATAGGGGTTATGGAGATTGTTAGGTTTTGATTAAAATCATGAACTGATTGAGGTTAGACCATCCTGAAAACTTGGGAGCATTGGACGACCGTTTTGTTCTATTGTGGGACTCTTCAGCAGTGCGCATCCAGGATTCCACAAGCGGCATTAGAACTCAGGAACTTCATTCTCACACGGAAACATTTAACCACGAGACAACTAAGAGGGATCCAAGGGTTTTAATGTCTAACTTCAACCAATCCACGAAATTGCACCACTGTCCACCATTGTCTTTAGTGAGTTACTATGTCACAACAGAACTGGTTGAACTCCGCTGATCACGCGTTCTCACTAGAACTGTAGAAACTACTTCTTGAAGCCAGTCACTAGTGAGTATAATCATCATATTTTCTGACAATGAAGAAAATAGGTATATGTAGCTTATGAGGAATATTTTGAAGGTGTTGCATTCTTTAAGGAGGATTGTTTAAACGTATTTAAGAATCCTTCAGCGAACTTTATTTACTATTAATAATATTATTCATCTTTCGATATGCCCAACTATTTTCCATCAAATTCTACAGTGAATGGATGGTCTGTTATGAGAATATCTTGACAAAGTCATTTGGAAAAACTGGAATCACTGGACAGTCATTCTGTCCTAGTATAGGTCTCCTCAGCAGTGCATATCCATGATCTGGCATGTGGGACTTGAATTGTTCAGTGCTCCCAGGTTTTGCATTGTAGTTTAGCTTTAATCAACATAACAATTAAAGTTGGAGTCCCTAAATGAACATCAAATGTGCGTTGTATTTACATCCAATTGATGAATCCCGAATAGGATGAAATGCATGTCATGGATTCTACTGCTAATCATCATCTATTTCTATTTATTTACAATATTTTTCTACAATAAGTTCAAGACAAATTCAAGCAAACTTCATAAACAACTAACTGTCATCATGATCCAATTGAAGCTAAACCATTATGGACAATATGAAAGCCCTGGACGGCTGTTTCATTCTACTGTGGAACTCGTCATAGGTATTTCCTGGAGTTCTAATGAGAAGCAGTAAACAGTGTAGTTCAACCAGGTCTGTTGTGAGATAGTAACTCATTGATGACTTAATGAACAGTGGCGCAATTTCGTGGATTGGTTGAAGTTAGACATTAACATCATTAGATGCTGGCTCAGTGGTCTAGAGGTTAAGCGCTCGCGCGTGTGACTGATAAGTCCTGGGTTCTAATCTTGCAAGGCTAAATCGTGTATGCGCACTGTTGAGGAGTCCCAGACTGGGACAAAATGACCGTTCGGTGCTTTCAGGTTTTTCATGGTGGTTTAGCTTCAATTGGTTCATGATCTCAACTATTTGACAAATCAGTTTTCTTTATAGAGTCATCTTTTTAAATGTTATATCCTCAATCACATTATTTATTATTGAACAAAATCTACATATATATATATATATGCATTATCTAACTAAGTCCCTAAATTTCTTTACGGTTGTTTCTCTTTCTTCTTTTGCAAAGATCCTGAACTGTTGAAATTGAATCAAGGAAATGCTGGGTTCAATGTTGAATCGAATGAAAAAAATAAACGAACCAAACCTCGGGTTAAGGTTGGTAACTTCATTGTAATTTAATAAATAGAAATAGAGGATTTTTCTATTTTGAAGCGAAGAAAATCAACATCTTGATGATATACATTTTCGAAATGGTTGTGTTAATTTTCTTCAGTTCTGCTTACAAGTTGATATTAGTATCAGAAGGAGTTTTGTGGACATTATAGTAAATTAAATAGTTGAGATCATGAGTTAATTAAAGCTAGACCAGTATGGAAAACCTGTAAGCACTGGGCGGTCATTTCATCCTATTGTGGGACTCCTCAGTAGTGTGCATTCACGATCCCGACCCCCGAGTGATTCGAACATAGGACCTATCAGTCTTACGCGCGAGCATTTAACCATTAGACTACTGAGCCGGTTGGCATCCAACGGTATTAATGTCTCACTTCGTTCACCATAAACTAACATTACCAACCATTATTCACTTCATTTTCCATTATTTAATACTTATTTCATACATTCATATACATATTGAAACATATTACTGATATACTTATGAACATATTAGCTGAATGATTACATCATGACCTATATTTACTAATATAAATGATCTTCAAAGAATAATCTAATCTCTTTTAGTTTTAAGGTCAAGTTATTAAAATGTAAACATCATAGAATGATCATATTACTATATTATTCAAATTCTATAGACTGATTTAATAAAGATATTTACGCTTTTATACGATCTACATCAATATCCTCAGTCATTA